>JAECWR010000305.1:0-112348 GCA_018150935.1 Drosophila pruinosa
GATGTTTTGATGTTTTTGATGTTTTTTGATGTTTTTGATGTTTTTTGATGTTTTTGATGTTTTTGATGTTTTTGATGTTTTGATGTTTTTGATGTTTTTGATGTTTTTGATGTTTTTTGATGTTTTTGATGTTTTTGATGTTTTTGATGTTTTTGATGTTTTTGATGTTTTTGATGTTTTTGATGTTTTTGATGTTTTTGATGTTTTTGATGTTTTTGATGTTTTTGATGTTTTTGATGTTTTTGATGTTTTTGATGTTTTTGATGTTTTTTGATGTTTTTGATGTTTTTGATGTTTTTATGTTTTTATGATGTTTTTGATGTTTTTAATGTTTTTTAATGTTTTTGATGTTTTTTGATGTTTTTGATATTTTTGATGTTTTTGATGTTTTTGATGTTTTTGATGTTTTTGATGTTTTTTATGTTTTTGATGTTTTTGATGTTTTTGATGTTTTTATGTTTTTGATGTTTTTGATGTTTTTGATGTTTTTGATGTTTTTGTGTTGTGATGTTTTTGATGTTTCTGATGTTTTTGATGTTTTTGATGTTTTTGATGTTTTTGATGTTTTTGATGTTTTTGATGTTTTTGATGTTTTTGATGTTTTTGATGTTTTTGATGTTTTTGATGTTTTTGATGTTTTTGATGTTTTTGATGTTTTTGATGTTTTGAAGTTTTTGATGTTTTTGATGTTTTTGATGTTCTTGATGTTTTTGATGTGTTTGATGTGTTTGATGTTTTTGATGTTTTTGATGTTTTTGATATTTTTGATGTTTTTGATGTTTTTATGATGTTTTTGATGTTTTTGATGTTTTTAATGTTTTTAATGTTTTTGATGTTTTTGATGTCTTTTTGATGTTTTGATGTTTTTGATGTTTTTGATGTTTTGATGTTTTTGATGTTTTTGATGTTTTTGATGTTTTTGATGTTTTTGATGTTTTTGATGTTTTTGATGTTTTCGATGTTTTTGATGTTTTTGATGCTTTTGATGTTTTTGATGTTTTTATGATGTTTTTGATGTTTTTAATGGTTTTTAATGTTTTTGATGTTTTTGATGTTTTTGATGTTTTAAGTGTTTTTGATGTTTTTGATGTTTTTGATGGTTGTGATGTTTTTGATGTTTTTGATGTGTTTGATGTGTTTGATGTTTTTGATGTTTTTGATGTTTTTGATGTTTTTGATGTTTTTGATGTTTTTGATGTTTTTGATGTTTTTGATGTTTTTGATGTTTTTGATGTTTTTGATGTTTTTGATGTTTTGAAGTTTTTGATGTTTTTGATGTTTTTGATGTTTTTGATGTTTTTGATATTTTTGATGTTCTTGATGTTTTTGATGTTTTTGAGGTTTTTGATGTTTTTGAAGTTTTTGATGTTTATGGTGTTTATGATGTTTTTGAGGTTTT
Source organism: Drosophila pruinosa (assembly GCA_018150935.1). Classification (NCBI taxonomy): domain Eukaryota; kingdom Metazoa; phylum Arthropoda; class Insecta; order Diptera; family Drosophilidae; genus Drosophila; species Drosophila pruinosa. The sequence continues at coordinate 1,400 of JAECWR010000305.1, forward strand.
TGATGTTTTGATGTTTCTGATGTACTTAATGTTTTTGATATTTTTGATGTTTTAAGTGTTTTTGATGGTTGTGATGTTTTTGATGTTTTTGATGTTCTTGATGTTTTTGATGTTTTTGATGTTTTTGATGTTTTTAATGTTTTTGATGTTTTTGATGTTTTTGATGTTTTTGATGTTTTTTGATGTTTTTGATGTTTTTGATGTTTTTGATGTTTTTGATGTTTTTGATGTTTTTGATGTTTTTGATGTTTTTGATGTTTTTGATGTTTTTGATGTTTTTGATGTTTTTGATGTTTTGATGTTTTTGATGTTTTTGATGTTTTTGATGTTTTTGATGTTTTTGATGTTTTTGATGTTTTTGATTATTTTGATGTTTTTGATGGTTGTGATGTTTTTTTTTTTTTGAGGTTTTGATGTTTTGATGTTTCTGATGTTTTTGATATTTTTAATGTTATTGATGTTTTTTGATGTTTGTGATGTTATTGATGTTTTTGATGTTTTTATGTTTTTGATGTTTTTGATATTTTTGATATTTTGAATTTTTGATTTTTTTAGATGTATTTGATGTTTTTTTTTTTTTTTTTTTGATGTTTTTGATGTTTCTCAAGTTTTTTTTTTTTGAGGTTTTGATGTTTTGATGTTTCTGATGTTTTTAATGTTTTTGATATTTTTGATGTTTTTGATGTTTTAAGTGTTTTTGATGTTTTTGATGTTTTTGATGTTCTTGATGTTTTTCATGTTTTTATGATGTTTTTGATGTTTTTAATGTTTTTGAATGTTTTTGATGTTTTTGATGTTTTTGATGTTTTTGATGTTTTTGATGTTTTTGATGTTTTTGATGTTTTTGATGTTTTTGATGTTTTTGATGTTTTTGATGTTTTTGATGTTTTTGATGTTTTAAGTGTTTTTGATGTTTTTGATGGTTGTGATGTTTTTGATGTTTTTGATGTTTTAAGTGTTTTTGATGTTTTTGATGGTTGTGATGTTTTTGATGTTTTTGATGTTTTTGATGTTTTTGATGTTTTTGATGTTTTTGGTGTTTTTGATGTGTATGATGTGTTTGATGTTTTTGATGTTTTTGATGTTTTTGATGTTTTGAAGTTTTTGATGTTTTTGATGTTTTTGATGTTTTTGATGTTTTTGATGTTTTTGATGTTTTTGATGTTTTTGATGTTTTTGATGTTTTTGATGTTTTTGATGTTTCTGATGTTTTTGATATTTTTAATGTTATTGATGTTTTTTGATGTTTTTGATGTTATTGATGTTTTTGATGTTTTTATGTTTTTGATGTTTTTGATGTTTTTGATATTTTTGATATTTTGAATTTTTGAATTTTTTAGATGTATTTGATGTTTTTGATGTTTCTAAAGTTTTTTTTTTTTGAGGTTTTTGATGTTTTGATGTTTCTGATGTACTTAATGTTTTTGATATTTTTGATGTTTTAAGTGTTATTGATGGTTGTGATGTTTTTGATGTTTTTGATGTTCTTGATGTTTTCGATGTTTTTGATGTTTTTGATGTTTTTAATGTTTTTGATGTTTTTGATGTTTTTGATGTTTTTGATGTTTTTGATGTTTTTGATGTTTTGATGTTTTTGATGTTTTTGATGTTTTTGATGTTTTTGATGTTTTTTGATGTTTTTGATGTTTTTGATGTTTTTGATGTTTTTGATGTTTTTGATGTTTTTGATGTTTTTGATGTTTTTGATGTTTTTGATGTTTTTGATGTTTTTGATGTTTTTGATGTTTTTGATGTTTTGATGTTTTTGATGTTTTTGATGTTTTTGATGTTTTTTGATGTTTTTGATGTTTTTGATGTTTTTGATGTTTTTGATGTTTTTGATTATTTTGATGTTTTTGATGTTTTTGATGGTTGTGATGTTTTTTTTTTTTTTTGAGGTTTTTGATGTTTTGATGTTTCTGATGTTTTTGATATTTTTAATGTTATTGATGTTTTTTGATGTTTGTGATGTTATTGATGTTTTTGATGTTTTTATGTTTTTGATGTTTTTGATATTTTTGATATTTTGAATTTTTGATTTTTTTTAGATGTATTTGATGTTTTTTTTTTTTTTTTTGATGTTTTTGATGTTTTTCAAGTTTTTTTTTTTTGAGGTTTTTGATGTTTTGATGTTTTTGATGTTTTTAATGTTTTTGATATTTTTGATGTTTTTGATGTTTTAAGTGTTTTTGATGTTTTTTGATGTTTTGATGTTCTTGATGTTTTTCATGTTTTTATGATGTTTTGATGTTTTTTAATGTTTTTGAATGTTTTTGATGTTTTTGATGTTTTTGATGTTTTTGATGTTTTTGATGTTTTAAGTGTTTTTGATGTTTTTGATGGTTGTGATGTTTTTGATGTTTTTGATGTTTTAAGTGTTTTTGATGTTTTTGATGGTTGTGATGTTTTTGATGTTTTTGATGTTTTTGATGTTTTTGATGTTTTTGATGTTTTTGGTGTTTTTGATGTGTATGATGTGTTTGATGTTTTTGATGTTTTTGATGTTTTTGATGTTTTGAAGTTTTTGATGTTTTTGATGTTTTTGATGTTTTTGATGTTTTTGATGTTTTTGATGTTTTTGATGTTTTTGATGTTTCTGATGTTTTTGATATTTTTAATGTTATTGATGTTTTTTGATGTTTTTGATGTTATTGATGTTTTTGATGTTTTTATGTTTTTGATGTTTTTGATGTTTTTGATATTTTTGATATTTTGAATTTTTGAATTTTTTAGATGTATTTGATGTTTTTGATGTTTCTAAAGTTTTTTTTTTTTGAGGTTTTTGATGTTTTGATGTTTCTGATGTTTTTAATGTTTTTGATATTTCTGATGTTTTTGATGTTTTTGATGTTTTAATTGTTTTAAGTGTTTTTGATGTTTTTGATGTTTTTGATGTTCTTGATGTTTTTGATGTTTTTATGATGTTTTTGATGTTTTTAATGTTTTTGATGTTTTTGATGTTTTTGATGTTTTTGATGTTTTAAGTGTTTTTGATGTTTTTGATGGTTGTGATGTTTTTGATGTTTTTGATGTTTTTGGTGTTTTTGATGTGTTTGATGTTTTTGATGTTTTTGATGTTTTTGATGTTTTTGATGTTTTGAAGTTTTTGAAGTTTTTGATGTTTTTGATGTTTTTGTTGTTTTTGATGTTTTTGATGTTTTTGATGTTTTTGATGTTTTTATGTTTGTGATGTTTTCGATGTTTTTGATGTTTTTGATGCTTTTGATGTTTTTGATGTTTTTGATGTTTTTATGATGTTTTTGATGTTTTTAATGTTTTTTAATGTTTTTGATGTTTTTGATATTTTTGATGTTTTTGATGTTTTTGATGTTTTTGATGTTTTTATGTTTTTGATGTTTTTATGTTTTTGATGTTTTTGATGTTTTTGATGTTTTAAGTGTTTTTGATGTTTTTGATGTTTTTATGATGTTTTTGATGTTTTTAATGTTTTTGATGTTTTTGATGTTTTTGATGTTTTTAATGTTTTAAGTGTTTTTGATGTTTTTGATGGTTGTGATGTTTTTGATGTTTTTGATGTTTTTGGTGTTTTTGATGTGTTTGATGTTTTTGATGTTTTTGATGTTTTTGATGTTTTTGATGTTTTTGATGTTTTTGATGTTTTGAAGTTTTTGAAGTTTTTGATGTTTTTGATGTTTTTGTTGTTTTTGATGTTTTTGATGTTTTTGATGTTTTTATGTTTGTGATGTTTTCGATGTTTTTGATGTTTTTGATGCTTTTGATGTTTTTGATGTTTTTGATGTTTTTATGATGTTTTTGATGTTTTTAATGTTTTTTAATGTTTTTGATGTTTTTGATGTTTTTGATGTTTTTGATGTTTTTGATGTTTTTATGTTTTTGATGTTTTTATGTTTTTGATGTTTTTGATGTTTTAAGTGTTTTTGATGTTTTTGATGTTTTTATGATGTTTTTGATGTTTTTAATGTTTTTGATGTTTTTGATGTTTTTGATGTTTTTGATGTTTTTAATGTTTTAAGTGTTTTTGATGTTTTTGATGGTTGTGATGTTTTTGATGTTTTTGATGTTTTTGATGTTTTTGATGTTTTTGATGTTTTTGATGTTTTTGATGTTTTTGATGTTTTTGATGTTTTTGATGTTTTTGATGTTTTTATGATGTTTTTGATGTTTTTAATGTTTTTTAATGTTTTTGATGTTTTTGATGTTTTTGATATTTTTGATGTTTTTGATGTTTTTGATGTTTTTGATGTTTTTATGTTTTTGATGTTTTTTATGTTTTTGATGTTTTTGATGTTTTAAGTGTTTTTGATGTTTTTGATGGTTGTGATGTTTTTGATGTTTTTGACGTGTTTGATGTGTTTGATGTTTTTGATGTTTTTGATGTTATTGATGTTTTTGATGTTTTTGATGTTTTTGATGTTTTTGATGTTTTTGATGTTTTTGATGTTTTTGATGTTTTTGATGTTTTTGATGTTTTGAAGTTTTTTGATGTTTTTGATGTTTTTGATGTTTTTGATGTTTTTGATGTGTTTGATGTGTTTGATGTTTTTGATGTTTTTGATGTTTTTGATGTTTTTGATGTTTTTGATATTTTTGATGTTTTTGATATTTTTGATGTTTTTGATGTTTTTAATGTTTTTAATGTTTTTGAGGTCTTTGATGTTTTTGATGTTTTTGATGTTTTTGATGTTTTGATGTTTTTGATGTTTTTGATGTTTTTGATGTTTTTGATGTTTTTGATGTTTTTGATGTTTTCGATGTTTTTGATGTTTTTGATGTTTTTGATGTTTTTGATGCTTTTGATGTTTTTGATGTTTTTATGATGTTTTTGATGTTTTTAATGTTTTTGATGTTTTTGATATTTTTGATGTTTTTGATGTTTTTGATGTTTTTGATGTTTTTATGTTTTTGATGTTTTTATGTTTTTGATGTTTTTGATGTTTTAAGTGTTTTTATGTTTTTGATGGTTGTGATGTTTTTGATGTTTTTGATGTGTTTGATGTGTTTGATGTTTTTGATGTTTTTGATGTTTTTGATGTTTTTGATGTTTTTGATGTTTTTGATGTTTTTGATGTTTTTGATGTTTTTGATGTTTTTGAAGTTTTTGATGTTTTTGATGTTTTTGATGTTTTTGATGTTTTTGATGTTTTTGATGTTTTTGATGTTTTTGATGTTTTTGATATTTTTGATGTTCTTGATGTTTTTGATGTTTTTGAGGTTTTTGATGTTTTTGAAGTTTTTGATGTTTATGGTGTTTATGATGTTTTTGAGGTTTTTGATGTTTTGATGTTTCTGATGTACTTAATGTTTTTGATATTTTTGATGTTTTAAGTGTTTTTGATGGTTGTGATGTTTTTGATGTTTTTGATGTTCTTGATGTTTTTGATGTTTTTGATGTTTTTGATGTTTTTAATGTTTTTGATGTTTTTGATGTTTTTGATGTTTTGATGTTTTTGTTTTGATGTTTTTGATGTTTTTGATGTTTTTGATGTTTTTGATGTTTTTGATGTTTTTGATGTTTTTGATGTTTTTGATGTTTTTGATGTTTTTGATGTTTTTGATGTTTTTGATGTTTTTGATGTTTTTGATGTTTTTGATGTTTTTGATGTTTTTGATGTTTTTGATTATTTTGATGTTTTTGATGGTTGTGATGTTTTTTTTTTTTTTGAGGTTTTTGATGTTTTGATGTTTCTGATGTTTTTGATATTTTTAATGTTATTGATGTTTTTTGATGTTTGTGATGTTATTGATGTTTTTGATGTTTTTATGTTTTTGATGTTTTTGATATTTTTGATATTTTGAATTTTTGAATTTTTAGATGTATTTGATGTTTTTTTTTTTTTTTTTTTGATGTTTTTGATGTTTCTCAAGTTTTTTTTTGAGGTTTTTGATGTTTTGATGTTTCTGATGTTTTTAATGTTTTTGATATTTTGATGTTTTTGATGTTTTAAGTGTTTTGATGTTTTGATGTTTTTGATGTTCTTGATGTTTTTCATGTTTTTATGATGTTTTTGATGTTTTTAATGTTTTTGAATGTTTTTGATGTTTTTGATGTTTTTGATGTTTTTGATGTTTTTGATGTTTTTAGTGTTTTTGATGTTTTTGATGTTTGTGATGTTTTTGATGTTTTAAGTGTTTTTGATGTTTTTGATGGTTGTGATGTTTTTGATGTTTTTGATGTTTTTGATGTTTTTGGTGTTTTTGATGTGTATGATGTGTTTGATGTTTTTGATGTTTTTGATGTTTTTGATGTTTTTGATGTTTTGAAGTTTTTGATGTTTTTGATGTTTTTGATGTTTTTGATGTTTTTGATGTTTTTGATGTTTTTGATGTTTTTGATGTTTTTGATGTTTTTGATGTTTTTGATGTTTTGATGTTTTTGATGTTTTGATGTTTTTGATGTTTCTGATGTTTTTGATATTTTTAATGTTATTGATGTTTTTGATGTTTTTGATGTTATTGATGTTTTTGATGTTTTTATGTTTTTGATGTTTTTGATGTTTTTGATATTTTTGATATTATGAATTTTTGAATTTTTAGATGTATTTGATGTTTTTTTTTTTTTTTTTTGATGTTTTTGATGTTTCTAAAGTTTTTTTTTTTTTGAGGTTTTTGATGTTTTGATGTTTCTGATGTTTTTAATGTTTTTGATATTTTTGATGTTTTGATGTTTTTGATGTTTTAAGTGTTTTAAGTGTTTTGATGTTTTTGATGTTTTTGATGTTTTGATGTTCTTGATGTTTTTGATGTTTTTATGATGTTTTTGATGTTTTTAATGTTTTTGATGTTTTTGATGTTTTTGATGTTTTTGATGTTTTAAGTGTTTTGATGTTTTTGATGGTTGTGATGTTTTTGATGTTTTTGATGTTTTTGGTGTTTTTGATGTGTTTGATGTTTTTGATGTTTTTGATGTTTTTGATGTTTTTGATGTTTTTGATGTTTTTGATGTTTTTGATGTTTTGATGTTTTGAAGTTTTTGAAGTTTTTGATGTTTTTGATGTTTTTGTTGTTTTTGATGTTTTTGATGTTTTTGATGTTTTTATGTTTGTGATGTTTTTGATGTTTTTGATGTTTTAAGTGTTTTTGATGTTTTTGATGGTTGTGATGTTTTTGATGTTTTTGATGTTTTTGGTGTTTTTGATGTGTTTGATGTTTTTGATGTTTTTGATGTTTTTGATGTTTTGAAGTTTTTGAAGTTTTTGATGTTTTTGATGTTTTTGTTGTTTTTGATGTTTTTGATGTTTTTGATGTTTTTAATGTTTTTTGATGTTTTTGATGTTTTGATGTTTTGATGTTTTTGATGTTTTTGATGATTTTGATGTTTTTGATGTTTTTGATGTTTTTGATGTTTTTGATGTTTTTGATGTTTTTGATGTTTTTGATGTTTTTGATGTTTTTGATGTTTTTGATGTTTTTGATGTTTTGAAGTTTTTGATGTTTTTGATGTTTTTGATGTTTTTGATGTTTTTGATGTTTTTGATGTTTTTGATGTTTTTGATGTTTTTGATGTTTTTGATGTTTTTGATGTTTTTGATGTTTTTGATGTTTTTGATGTTTTTGATGTTTTCGATGTTTTTGATGTCTTTGATGTTTTTGATGTTTTTGATGTTTTTGATGCTTTTGATGTTTTTGATGTTTTTGATGTTTTTATGATGTTTTTGATGTTTTTAATGTTTTTTAATGTTTTTGATGTTTTTGATATTTTTGATGTTTTTGATGTTTTTGATGTTTTTGATGTTTTTATGTTTTTGATGTTTTTATGTTTTTGATGTTTTTGATGTTTTTGATGTTTTAAGTGTTTTAAGTGTTTTTGATGTTTTTGATGGTTGTGATGTTTTGATGTTTTTGATGTGTTTGATGTTTTGATGTTTTTTGATGTTTTTGATGTTTTTGATGTTTTTGATGTTTTTGATGTTTTTGATGTTTTTGATGTTTTTGATGTTTTGATGTTTTTGATGTTTTTGATGTTTTTGATGTTTTTTTGATGTTTTTGATGTTTTTGATGTTTTTGATGTTTTTGATGTTTTTGATGTTTTTGATGTTTTTGATGTTTTGATGTTTTTGATGTTTTTGATGTTTTGATGTTTTTGATGTTTTTGATGTTTTTGATGTTTTTGATGTTTTTGATGTTTTTGATGTTTTTGATGTTTTTGATGTTTTTGATGTTTTTGATGTTTTTGATGTTTTTGATGTTTTTGATGTCTTTGATGTTTTGATGTTTTTGATGTTTTTTGATGTTTTGATGTTTTTGATGTTTTGAAGTTTTTGATGTTTTTGATGTTTTTGATGTTTTTGATATTTTTGATATTTTTGATGTTTTTGATGTTTTTGATGTTTTTATGTTTTTGATGTTTTTATGTTTTTGATGTTTTTGATGATTTTGATGTTTTTGATGTTTTAAGTGTTTTTAAGTTTTTTTGATGTTTTTGATGGTTGTGATGTTTTGATGTTTTTGATGTTTTTGATGTTTTTTGATGTTTTTGATGTTTTTGATGTTTTTGATGTTTTTGATGTTTTTGATGTTTTTGATGTTTTTGATGTTTTTGATGTTTTTGATGTTTTTGATGTTTTTGATGTTTTTGATGTTTTTGATGTTTTGATGTTTTTGATGTTTTTGATGTTTTTTGATGTTTTTGATGTTTTTGATGTTTTTGATGTTTTTGATGTTTTGATGTTTTTGATGTTTTTGATGTTTTTGATGTTTTGATGTTTTGATGTTTTTGATGTTTTTGATGTTTTTGATGTTTTTGATGTTTTGATGTTTTTGATGTTTTTGATGTTTTTGATGTTTTTGATGTTTTTGATGTTTTTGATGTTTTTGATGTTTTTGATGTTTTTGATGTTTTTGATGTTTTTGATGTTTTTGATGTTTTTGATGTTTTGAAGTTTTTGATGTTTTTGATGTTTTTGATGTTTTTGATGTTTTTGATGTTTTCGATGTTTTTGATGTTTTTGATGTTTTGATGTTTTTGATGTTTTTGATGTTTTCGATGTTTTTGATGTCTTTGATGTTTTGATGTTTTTGATGTTTTTGATGCTTTTGATGTTTTTGATGTTTTGATGTTTTTATGATGTTTTGATGTTTTTAATGTTTTTAATGTTTTTGATGTTTTTGATGTTTTTGATGTTTTTTGATTTTTGATGTTTTTGATGTTTTGATGTTTTTGATGTTTTTATGTTTTTGATGTTTTTATGTTTTTGATGTTTTTGATGTTTTTGATGTTTTAAGTGTTTTAAGTGTTTTTGATGTTTTTGATGGTTGTGATGTTTTTGATGTTTTTGATGTGTTTGATGTTTTTGATGTTTTTGATGTTTTTGATGTTTTTGATGTTTTTGATGTTTTTGATGTTTTGATGTTTTGATGTTTTTGATGTTTTTGATGTTTTTGATGTTTTTGATGTTTTGATGTTTTTGATGTTTTTGATGTTTTGATGTTTTTGATGTTTTTGATGTTTTTGATGTTTTTGATGTTTTTGATGTTTTTGATGTTTTGATGTTTTTGATGTTTTTGATGTTTTTGATGTTTTTGATGTTTTTGATGTTTTTGATGTTTTTGATGTTTTGATGTTTTGATGTTTTTGATGTTTTTGATGTTTTTGATGTTTTTGATGTTTTTGATGTTTTTGATGTTTTTGATGTTTTTGATGTTTTTGATGTTTTTGATGTTTTTGATGTTTTTGATGTTTTTGATGTTTTTGATGTTTTTGATGTTTTTGATGTTTTTGATGTCTTTGATGTTTTTGATGTTTTTGATGTTTTTGATGTTTTTGATGTTTTTGATGTTTTTGATGTTTTTGATGTTTTTGATGTTTTTGATATTTTTGATATTTTTGATGTTTTTGATGTTTTTGATGTTTTTATGTTTTTGATGTTTTTATGTTTTTGATGTTTTTGATGTTTTTGATGTTTTTGATGTTTTAAGTGTTTTAAGTTTTTTTGATGTTTTTGATGGTTGTGATGTTTTTGATGTTTTTTGATGTTTTTGATGTTTTGATGTTTTTGATGTTTTTGATGTTTTTGATGTTTTTGATGTTTTTGATGTTTTTGATGTTTTTGATGTTTTGATGTTTTTGATGTTTTGATGTTTTTGATGTTTTTGATGTTTTTGATGTTTTTGATGTTTTTGATGTTTTTGATGTTTTTGATGTTTTTGATGTTTTTGATGTTTTTGATGTTTTTGATGTTTTTTGATGTTTTTGATGTTTTTGATGTTTTTGATGTTTTTGATGTTTTTGATGTTTTTGATGTTTTTGATGTTTTTGATGTTTTGATGTTTTTGATGTTTTTGATGTTTTTGATGTTTTGATGTTTTTGATGTTTTTGATGTTTTTGATGTTTTTGATGTTTTTGATGTTTTTGATGTTTTTGATGTTTTTGATGTTTTTGATGTTTTTGATGTTTTTGATGTTTTTGATGTTTTTGATGTTTTTGATGTTTTTGATGTTTTTGATGTTTTTTGATGTTTTTGATGTTTTGATGTTTTTGATGTTTTTGATGTTTTTGATGTTTTGATGTTTTTGATGTTTTTGATGTTTTTGATGTTTTTGATGTTTTTTGATGTTTTTGATGTTTTTGATGTTTTTGATGTTTTTGATGTTTTTGATGTTTTTGATGTTTTTGATGTTTTTGATGTTTTTGATGTTTTTGATGTTTTTGATGTTTTGATGTTTTTGATGTTTTTGATGTTTTTGATGTTTTTGATGTTTTTATGTTTTTGATGTTTTTATGTTTTTGATGTTTTTGATGTTTTTGATGTTTTTGATGTTTTAAGTGTTTTTGATGTTTTTGATGGTTGTGATGTTTTTGATGTTTTTGATGTTTTTGATGTGTTTGATGTGTTTGATGTTTTTGATGTTTTTGATGTTTTTGATGTTTTTGATGTTTTTGATGTTTTTGATGTTTTTGATGTTTTTGATGTTTTTGATGTTTTTGATGTTTGTGATGTCTTTGATGTTTTTGATGTTTTTGATGTTTTTGATGTTTTTGATGTTTTTGATGTTTTTGATGTTTTTGATGTTTTTGATGTTTTTGATGTTTTTGATGTTTTTGATGTTTTTGATGTTTTTGATGTTTTTGATGTTTTTGATGTTTTTGATGTTTTTGATGTTTTTGTGTTTTTGATGTTTTTGATGTTTTTGATGTTTTTGATGTCTTTGATGTTTTTGATGTTTTTGATGTTTTTGATGTTTTTGATGTTTTTGATGTTTTTGATGTTTTTGATGTTTTTGATGTTTTTGATGTTTTTGATGTTTTTGATGTTTTTGATGTTTTTGATGTTTTTGATGTTTTTGATGTTTTTGATGTTTTTGATGTTTTTGATGTTTTTGATGTTTTTGATATTTTTGATGTTTTTGGTGTTTTTGATGTTATTGATGTTATTGATGTTTTTGATGTTATTGATGTTTTTGATGTTTTTGATGTTATTATGTTTTTGATGTTTTTGATGTTTTTGATGTTTTTGATGTTTTTGATGTTTCTGATGTTTTTGATGTTTTTGATGTTTTAAGTGTTTTAAGCGTTTTTGATGTTTTTGATGTTTTTGATGTTTTTGATGTGTTTGATGTGTTTGATGTGTTTGATGTTTTTGATGTTTTTGATGTTTTTGATTTTTTTGATGTTTTTGATGTTTTTGATATTTTTATGATGTTTTTGATGTTTTTAATGTTTTTAATGTTTTTGATGTTTGTGATGTCTTTGATGTTTTTGATGTTTTTGATGTTTTTGATGTTTTTGATGTTTTTGATGTTTTTGATGTTTTTGATGTTTTTGATGTTTTTGATGTTTTTGATGTTTTTGATGTTTTTGATGTTTTTGATGTTTTTGATGTTTTTGATGTTTTTGATGTTTTTGATGTTTTTGATGTTTTTGATGTTTTTGATGTTCTTATGTTTTTGATGTTTTTGATGTTTTTGATGTTTTAAGTGTTTTAAGTGTTTTTGATGTTTTTGATGGTTGTGATGTTTTTGATGTTTTTGATGTGTTTGGTGTGTTTGATGTTTTTGATGTTTTTGATGTTTTTGATGTTTTTGATTTTTTTGATGTTTTTGATGTTTTTGATATTTTTATGATGTTTTTGATGTTTTTAATGTTTTTAATGTTTTTGATGTTTGTGATGTTTGTGATGTTTTTGATGTTTTTGATGTTTTTGATGTTTTTGATGTTTTTGATGTTTTTGATGTTTTTGATTGTTTTGATGTTTTTGATGTTTTTGATGTTTTTGATGTTTTTGATGTTTTTGATGTTTTTGATGTTTTTGATGTTTTTGATGTTTTTGATGTTTTTGATGTTTTTGATGTTTTTGATGTTTTTGATGTTTTTGATGTTTTTGATGTTTTAATGTTTTTGATGTTTTTGATGTTTTTGATGTTTTTGATGTTTTTGATGTTTTTGATGTTTTTGATGTTTTTGATGTTTTTGATGTTTTTGATGTTTTTGATGTTTTTGATGTTTTTGATGTTTTTGATGTTTTTGATGTTTTTGATGTTTTTGATGTTTTTGATGTTTTTGATGTTTTGATATTTTTGATGTTTATGATGTTTTTGATGTTTTTGATGTTTTTGATGTTTTTGATGTTTTTGATGTTTTTGATGTTTTTGATGTTTTTGATGTTTTTGATGTTTTTGATGTTCTTGATGTTCTTGATGTTTTTGATGTTTTTGATGTTTTTGATGTTTTTGATGTTTTTGATGTTTTTGATGTTTTTGATGTTTTTGATGTCTTGATTTTTTTGATGTTTTGATGTTTTTGATGTTTTTGATGTTTTTGATGTTTTTGATGTTTTTGATGTTTTTGATGTTTTTGATGTTTTGATGTTTTTGATGTTTTTGATGTTTTTGATGTTTTTGATGTTTTTGATGTTTTTGATGTTTTTGATGTTTTTGATGTTTTTGATGTTTTTGATGTTTTTGATGTTTTTGATGTTTTTGATGTTTTTGATGTTTTTGATGTTTTTGATGTTTATGATGTTTTTGATGTTTTTTAATGTTTTTGATGTTTTTTGATGTTTTTGATGTTTTTGATATTTTTGATGTTTTTGATGTTTTTGATGTTTTTGATGTTCTTATGTTTTTGATGTTTTTATGTTTTTGATGTTTTTGATATTTTTGATGTTTTAAGTGTTTTAAGTGTTTTTGATGTTTTTGATGGTTGTGATGTTTTTGATGTTTTTGATGTTTTTGATGTGTTTGATGTGTTTGATGTGTTTGATGTGTTTGATGTTTTTGATGTTTTTGATGTTTTTGATGTTTTTGATGTTTTTGATGTTTTTGATGTTTTTAATGTTTTTAATGTTTTTGATGTTTTTAATGTTTTTAATGTTTTTGATGTTTTTGATGTCTTTGATGTTTTTGATGTTTTTGATGTTTTTGATGTTTTTGATGTTTTGATGTTTTTGATATTTTTGATGTTTTAAGTGTTTTAAGTGTTTTTGATGTTTTTGATGATTGTGATGTTTTTGATGTTTTTGATGTTTTTGATGTGTTTGATGTGTTTGATGTGTTTGATGTTTTTGATGTTTTTGATGTTTTTGATGTTTTTGATGTTTTTGATGTTTTTGATGTTTTTAGTGTTTTTAATGTTTTTGATGTTTTTGATGTCTTTGATGTTTTTGATGTTTTTGATGTTATTGATGTTTTGATGTTTTTGATGTTTTTGATGTTTTTGATGTTTTTGATGTTTTTGATGTTTTTGATGTTTTGATGTTTTTGATGTTTTTGATGTTTTTGATGTTTTTGATGTTTTTGATGTTTTTGATGTTTTTGATGTTTTTGATGTTTTTGATGTTTTTGATGTCTTGATTTTTTGATGTTTTTGATGTTTTTGATGTTTTTGATGGTTGTGATGTTTTTGATGTTTTTGATGTTTTTGATGTTTTTGATGTTTTTGATGTTTTTGAATTTTTTGATGTTTTTGATGTTTTTTGATGTTTTTTGATGTTTTTTGATGTTTTTGATGCTTTTTGATGTTTTTTTGATGTTTTTGATGTTTTTTGATGTTTTTTGATGTTTTTTCATGTTTATGATGTTTATGATGTTTTTTGATGTTTTTGATGTTTTTTTATTGTTTTTTGATGTTTTTTGATGTTTTTTGATGTTTTTTGATGTTTTTTAAATGTTTTTTTTAATGTTTTTTGTTGTTTTTGATGTTTTTGATGTTTTTGATGTTTTTGATGTTTTTGATGTTTTTGATGTTTTTGATGTTTTTGATGTTTTTGATGTTTTTGATGTTTTTGATGTTTTTGATGTTTTTGATGTTTTTGATGTTTTTGATGTTTTTGATGTTTTTGATGTTTTTGATGTTTTTGATGTTTTTGATGTTTTTGATGTTTTTGATGTTTATGATGTTTTTGATGTTTTTGATATTTTTGATGTTTTAAGTGTTTTAAGTGTTTTTGATGTTTTTGATGATTGTGATGTTTTTGATGTTTTTGATGTTTTTGATGTGTTTGATGTGTTTGATGTGTTTGATGTTTTTGATGTTTTTGATGTTTTTGATGTTTTTGATGTTTTTGATGTTTTTAGTGTTTTTAATGTTTTTGATGTTTTTGATGTCTTTGATGTTTTTGATGTTTTTGATGTTATTGATGTTTTTGATGTTTTTGATGTTTTTGATGTTTTTGATGTTTTTGATGTTTTTGATGTTTTTGATGTTCTTGATGTTTTTGATGTTTTTGATGTTTTTGATGTTTTTGATGTTTTTGATGTTTTTGATGTTTTTGATGTTTTTGATGTTTTTGATGTCTTGATTTTTTTGATGTTTTTGATGTTTTTGATGTTTTTGATGGTTGTGATGTTTTTGATGTTTTTGATGTTTTTGATGTTTTTGATGTTTTTGATGTTTTTGATGTTTTTGATGTTTTTGATGTTTTTGATGTTTTTGATGTTTTTGATGTTTTTGATGTTTTTGATGTTTATGATGTTTTTGATGTTTTTAATGTTTTTGATGTTTTTTGATGTTTTTGATGTTTTTGATGTTTTTGATATTTTTGATGTTTTTGATGTTTTTGATGTTTTTGATGTTCTTATGTTTTTGATGTTTCTATGTTTTTGATGTTTTTGATATTTTTGATGTTTTAAGTGTTCTAAGTGTTTTTGATGTTTTTGATGGTTGTGATGTTTTTGATGTTTTTGATGTTTTTGATGTGTTTGATGTGTTTGATGTGTTTGATGTGTTTGATGTTTTTGATGTTTTTGATGTTTTTGATGTTTTTGATGTTTTTGATGTTTTTGATGTTTTTGATATTTTTGATGTTTTTGATGTTTTTGATGTTTTTGATGTTCTTATGTTTTTGATGTTTTTATGTTTTTGATGTTTTTGATGTTTTTGATATTTTTGATGTTTTAAGTGTTTTAAGTGTTTTTGATGTTTTTGATGGTTGTGATGTTTTTGATGTTTTTGATGTTTTTGATGTGTTTGATGTGTTTGATGTGTTTGATGTGTTTGATGTTTTTGATGTTTTTGATGTTTTTGATGTTTTTGATGTTTTTGATGTTTTTGATGTTTTTAATGTTTTTAATGTTTTTGATGTTTTTGATGTCTTTGATTTTTTTGATGTTTTTGATGTTTTTGATGTTTTTGATGTTTTTGATGTTTTTGATGTTCTTATGTTTTTGATGTTTTTATGTTTTTGATGTTTTTGATGTTTTTGATATTTTTGATGTTTTAAGTGTTTTAAGTGTTTTTGATGTTTTTGATGGTTGTGATGTTTTTGATGTTTTTGATGTTTTTGATGTGTTTGATGTGTTTGATGTGTTTGATGTGTTTGATGTTTTTGATGTTTTTGATGTTTTTGATGTTTTTGATGTTTTTGATGTTTTTGATGTTTTTAATGTTTTTAATGTTTTTGATGTTTTTGATGTTTTTGATGTTTTTGATGTTTTTGATGTTTTTGATGTTTTTGATGTTTTTGATGTTTTGATGTTTTTGATGTTTTTGATGTTTTTGATGTTTTTGATGTTTTTGATGTTTTTGATGTTTTTGATGTTTTTGATGTTTTTGATGTTTTTGATGTTTTGATGTTTTTGATGTTTTTGATGTTTTTGATGTTTTGATGTTTTTGATGTTTTGATGTTTTTGATGTTTTTGATGTTTTTGATGTTTTTGATGTTTTTGATGTTTTTGATGTTTTGATGTTTTTGATGTTTTTGATGTTTTTGATGTTTTTGATGTTTTTGATGTTTTTGATGTTTTGATGTTTTTGATGTTTTTGATGTTTTTGATGTTTTTTTGATGTTTTTGATGTTTTTGATGTTTTTGATGTTTTGATGTTTTGATGTTTTTGATGTTTTTGAAGTTTTTGATTTTTTTTTATGTTTTTTTTTTGATGTTTTTGATGTTTTTGTTGCTTTTGATGTTTTTGATGTTTTTGATATTTTGATGTTTTTGATGTTTTCGATGTTTTTATGATGTTTTTGATGTTTTTAATGTTTTTAATGTATTTGATGTTTTTGATGTTTTTGATGTTTTTGATGTCTTTGATGTTTTTGATGTTTTTGATGTTTTTGATGTTTTGATGTTTTTGATGTTTTGATGTTTTTGATGTTTTTGATGTTTTTGATGTTTTGATGTTTTTGATGTTTTTGATGTTTTTGATGTTTTTGATGTTTTTTATGTTTTTGATGTTTTTGATGTTTTTGATGTTTTTGTTGTTTTTGATGTTTTTGATGTTTTTGATGTTTTTGATGTTTTTGATGTTTTTGATGTTTTTGATGTTTTTGAATTTTTTGATGTTTTTGATGTTTTTTGATGTTTTTTGATGTTTTTTGATGTTTTTTGATGTTTTTTTGATGTTTTTTTGATGTTTTTTGATGTTTTTTGATGTTTTTGATGTTTTTTCATGTTTATGATGTTTATGATGTTTTTTGATGTTTTTGATGTTTTTTTTAATGTTTTTTGATGTTTTTTGATGTTTTTTGATGTATTTTTAAATGTTTTTTTTAATGTTTTTTGTTGTTTTTGATGTTTTTGATGTTTTTGATGTTTTTGATGTTTTTGAAGTTTTTGATTTTTTTTTTATGTTTTTGATGTTTTTGATGTTTTTGTTGCTTTTGATGTTTTTGATGTTTTTGATATTTTTGATGTTTTTGATGTTTTCGATGTTTTTATGATGTTTTTGATGTTTTTAATGTTTTTAATGTATTTGATGTTTTTGATGTCTTTGATGTTTTTGATGTTTTTGATGTTTTTGATGGTTGTGATGTTTTTGATGTTATTGATGTGTTTGATGTTTTTGATGTTTTTTGATGTTTTTGATGTTTTTGATGTTTTTGATGTTTTTGATGTTTTTGATGTTTTTGATGTTTTTGATGTTTTGATGTTTTTGATGTTTTTGATGTTTTTGATGTTTTTGATGTTTTTGATGTTTTTGATGTTTTTGATGTTTTTGATGTTTTTGATGTTTTTGATGTTTTTGATGTTTTTGATGTTTTTGATGTTTTTGATGTTTTTGATGTTTTTGATGTTTTTGATGTTTTTGATGTTTTTGATGTTTTTGATGTTTTTGATGTTTATGATGTTTTTGATGTTTTTTAATGTTTTTGATGTTATTTGATGTTTTTGATGTTTTTGATGTTTTTGATATTTTTGATGTTTTTGATGTTTTTGATGTTTTTGATGTTTTTGATGTTCTTATGTTTTTGATGTTTTTATGTTTTTGATGTTTTTGATGTTTTTGATATTTTTGATGTTTTAAGTGTTTTAAGTGTTTTTGATGTTTTTGATGATTGTGATGTTTTTGATGTTTTTGATGTTTTTGATGTGTTTGATGTGTTTGATGTGTTTGATGTTTTTGATGTTTTTGATGTTTTTTATGTTTTTGATGTTTTTGATGTTTTTGATGTTTTTAATGTTTTTAATGTTTTTGATGTTTTTGATGTCTTTGATGTTTTTGATGTTTTTGATGTTATTGATGTTTTTGATGTTTTTGATGTTTTTGATGTTTTTGATGTTTTTGATGTTTTTGATGTTTTTGATGTTCTTGATGTTTTTGATGTTTTTGATGTTTTTGATGTTTTTGATGTTTTTGATGTTTTTGATGTTTTTGATGTTTTTGATGTCTTGATTTTTTTGATGTTTTTGATGTTTTTGATGGTTGTGATGTTTTTGATGTTTTTGATGTTTTTGATGTTTTTGATGTTTTTGATGTTTTTGATGTTTTTGATGTTTTTGATGTTTTTGATGTTTTTGATGTTTTTGATGTTTTTGATGTTTTTGATGTTTTTGATGTGTATGATGTTTTTGATGTTTTTTAATGTTTTTGATGTTTTTTGATGTTTTTGATGTTTTTGATGTTTTTGATATTTTTGATGTTTTTGATGTTTTTGATGTTTTTGATGTTCTTATGTTTTTGATGTTTTTATGTTTTTGATGTTTTTGATATTTTTGATGTTTTAAGTGTTTTAAGTGTTTTTGATGGTTGTGATGTTTTTGATGTTTTTGATGTTTTTGATGTGTTTGATGTGTTTGATGTTTTGATGTCTTTGATGTTTTTGATGTTTTTGATGTTTTTGATGTTTTTGATGTTTTTGATGTTTTTGATGTTTTTGATGTTTTTGATGTTTTTGATGTTTTTGATGTTTTTGATGTTTTTGATGTTTTTGATGTTTTTGATGTTTTTGATGTTTTTGATGTTTTTGATGTTTTTTGTTGTTTTTGATGTTTTTGATGTTTTTGATGTTTTTGATGTTTTTGATGTTTTTGATGTTTTTGATGTTTTTGAATTTTTTGATGTTTTTGATGTTTTTTGATGTTTTTTGATGTTTTTTGATGTTTTTTGATGTTTTTTTGATGTTTTTTTGATGTTTTTTGATGTTTTTTGATGTTTTTTGATGTTTTTTCATGTTTATGATGTTTATGATGTTTTTTGATGTTTTTGATGTTTTTTTTAATGTTTTTTGATGTTTTTTGATGTTTTTTGATGTATTTTTAAATGTTTTTTTTATGTTTTTGTTGTTTTTGATGTTTTTGATGTTTTTGATGTTTTTGATGTTTTTGATGTTTTTGATTTTTTTTATGTTTTTGATGTTTTTGATGTTTTTGATGTTTTTGATGTTTTTGATGTTTTTGATGTTTTTGATGTTTTTGATGTTTTCGATGTTTTTATGATGTTTTTTTTGATGTTTTTAATGTTTTTAATGTATTTGATGTTTTTGATGTCTTTGATGTTTTTGATGTTTTTGATGTTTTTGATGGTTGTGATGTTTTTGATGTTATTGATGTGTTTGATGTTTTTGATGTTTTTTGATGTTTTTGATGTTTTTGATGTTTTTGATGTTTTTGATGTTTTTGATGTTTTTGATGTTTTTGATGTTTTTGATGTTTTTGATGTTTTTGATGTTTTTGATGTTTTTGATGTTTTTGATGTTTTTGATGTTTTTGATGTTTTTGATGTTTTTGATGTTTTTGATGTTTTTGATGTTTTTGATGTTTTTGATGTTTTTGATGTTTTTGATGTTTTTGATGTTTTTGATGTTTTTGATGTTTTTGATGTTTTTGATGTTTTTGATGTTTTTGATGTTTTTGATGTTTATGATGTTTTGATGTTTTTTAATGTTTTTGATGTTATTTGATGTTTTTGATGTTTTTGATGTTTTTGATATTTTTGATGTTTTTGATGTTTTGATGTTTTTGATGTTTTTGATGTTCTTATGTTTTTGATGTTTTTATGTTTTTGATGTTTTTGATGTTTTTGATATTTTTGATGTTTTAAGTGTTTTAAGTGTTTTTGATGTTTTTGATGATTGTGATGTTTTTTGATGTTTTGATGTTTTTGATGTGTTTGATGTGTTTGATGTGTTTGATGTTTTTGATGTTTTTGATGTTTTTTATGTTTTGATGTTTTTGTTTTGATGTTTTTGATGTTTTTAATGTTTTTAATGTTTTTGATGTTTTTGATGTCTTTGATGTTTTTGATGTTTTTGATGTTATTGATGTTTTTGATGTTTTTGATGTTTTTGATGTTTTTGATGTTTTTGATGTTTTTGATGTTTTTGATGTTCTTGATGTTTTTGATGTTTTTGATGTTTTTGATGTTTTTGATGTTTTTGATGTTTTTGATGTTTTTGATGTCTTGATTTTTTTGATGTTTTTGATGTTTTTGATGGTTGTGATGTTTTTGATGTTTTTGATGTTTTTGATGTTTTTGATGTTTTTGATGTTTTTGATGTTTTTGATGTTTTTGATGTTTTTGATGTTTTTGATGTTTTTGATGTTTTTGATGTTTTTGATGTTTTTGATGTTTTTGATGTGTATGATGTTTTTGATGTTTTTTAATGTTTTTGATGTTTTTTGATGTTTTTGATGTTTTTGATGTTTTTGATATTTTTTGATGTTTTTGATGTTTTTGATGTTTTTGATGTTCTTATGTTTTTTGATGTTTTTATGTTTTTGATGTTTTGATATTTTTGATGTTTTAAGTGTTTTAAGTGTTTTTGATGGTTGTGATGTTTTTGATGTTTTTGATGTTTTTGATGTGTTTGATGTGTTTGATGTGTTTGATGTGTTTGATGTTTTTGATGTTTTTGATGTTTTTGATGTTTTTGATGTTTTTGATGTTTTTAATGTTTTTAATGTTTTTGATGTTTTTGATGTCTTTGATGTTTTTGATGTTTTTGATGTTTTTGATGTTTTTGATGTTTTTGATGTTTTTGATGTTTTTGATGTTTTTGATGTTTTTGATGTTTTTGATGTTTTTGATGTTTTTGATGTTTTTGATGTTTTTGATGTTTTTGATGTTTTTGATGTTTTTGATGTTTTTGAGGTTTTTGATGTTTTTGATGTTTTTGATGTTTTTGATGTTTTTGATGTTTTTGATGTTTTTGATGTTTTTGATGTTTTTGATGTTTTTGATGTTTTTGATGTTTTTGATGTTTTTGATGTTTTTGATGTTTTTGATGTTTTTGATGTTTTTGATGTTTTTGATGTTTTTGATGTTTTTGATGTTTTTGATGTTTTTGATGTTTTTGATGTTTTTGATGTTTTTGATGTTTTTGAATTTTTTGATGTTTTTGATGTTTTTGATGTTTTTTATGTTTTTTGATGTTTTTGATGTTTTTTCATGTTTATGATGTTTATGATGTTTTTTGATGTTTTTGATGTTTTTTTAATGTTTTTTGATGTTTTATTGATGTTTTTTGATGTTTTTTGATGTTTTTTTAAATGTTTTTTTAAATGTTTTTTGTTGTTTTTGATGTTTTTGATGTTTTTGATGTTTTTGATGTTTTTGATGTTTTTGATGTTTTTGATGTTTTTGATGTTTTTGATGTTTTTGATGTTTTTGATGTTATTGATGTGTTTGATGTTTTTGATGTTTTTTGATGTTTTTGATGTTTTTGATGTTTTTGATGTTTTTGATGTTTTTGATGTTTTTGATGTTTTTGATGTTTTTGATGTTTTTGATGTTTTTGATGTTTTTGATGTTTTTGATGTTTTTGATGTTTTTGATGTTTTTGATGTTTTTGATGTTTTTGATGTTTTTGATGTTTTTGATGTTTTTGATGTTTTTGATGTTTTTGATGTTTTTGATGTTTTTGATGTTTTTGATGTTTTTGATGTTTTTGATGTTTTTGATGTTTTTGATGTTTTTGATGTTTTTGATGTTTATGATGTTTTTGATGTTTTTTAATGTTTTTGATGTTTTTTGATGTTTTTGATGTTTTTGATGTTTTTGATATTTTTGATGTTTTTGATGTTTTTGATGTTTTTGATGTTCTTATGTTTTTGATGTTTTTATGTTTTTGATGTTTTTGATGTTTTTGATATTTTTGATGTTTTAAGTGTTTTAAGTGTTTTTGATGTTTTTGATGATTGTGATGTTTTTGATGTTTTTGGTGTGTTTGATGTGTTTGATGTGTTTGATGTTTTTGATGTTTTTGATGTTTTTGATGTTTTTGATGTTTTTGATGTTTTTGATGTTTTTAATGTTTTTAATGTTTTTGATGTTTTTGATGTCTTTGATGTTTTTGATGTTTTTGATGTTATTGATGTTTTTGATGTTTTTGATGTTTTTGATGTTTTTGATGTTTTTGATGTTTTTGATGTTTTTGATGTTTTTGATGTTTTTGATGTTTTTGATGTTTTTGATGTTTTTGATGTTTTTGATGTTTTTGATGTTTTTGATGTTTTTGATGTTTTTGATGTTTTTGATGTTTTTGATGTTTGTGATGTTTTTGATGTTTTTGATGTTTTTGATGTTTTGAAGTTTTTGATGTTTTTGATGTTTTTGATGTTTTTGTTGTTTTTGATGTTTTGATGTTTTTGATGTTTTTGATGTTTTTGATGTTTTTGATGTTTTTGATGTTTTTGATGTTTTTGATGTTTTTGATGTTTTTGATCTTTTTGATGTTTTTGATGTTTGTGATGTTTGTGATGTTTTTGAAGTTTTTGATGTTTTTGATGTTTTGAAGTTTTTGATGTTTTTGATGTTTTTGATGTTTTTGATGTTTTTGTTGTTTTTGATGTTTTTGATGTTTTTGATGTTTTTGATGTTTTTGATGTTTTTGATGTTTTTGAATTTTTTGATGTTTTTGATGTTTTTTGATGTTTTTTGATGTTTTTTGATGTTTTTTGATGTTTTTTGATGTTTTTTTGATGTTTTTTTGATGTTTTTTGATGTTTTTTGATGTTTTTTCATGTTTATGATGTTTATGATGTTTTTTGATGTTTTTGATGTTTTTTTTAATGTTTTTTGATGTTTTTTTTGAAGTTTTTTGATGTTTTTTGATGTTTTTTTTAATGTTTTTTTTAATGTTTTTTGTTGTTTTTTGATGTTTTTGATGTTTTTGATGTTTTTGAAGTTTTTGATTTTTTTTTATGTTTTTGATGTTTTTGTTGCTTTTGATGTTTTTGATGTTTTTGATATTTTTGATGTTTTTGATGTTTTTGATGTTTTTATGATGTTTTTGATGTTTTTAATGTTTTTAATGTATTTGATGTTTTTGATGTCTTTGATGTTTTTGATGTTTTTGATGTTTTTGATGGTTGTGATGTTTTTGATGTTTTTGATGTTTTTTGATGTTTTTGATGTTTTTGATGTTTTTGATGTTTTTGATGTTTTTGATGTTTTTGATGTTTTTGATGTTTTTGATGTTTTTGATGTTTTGATGTTTTTGATGTTTTTGATGTTTTTGATGTTTTTGATGTTTTTGATGTTTTTGATGTTTTTGATGTTTTTGATGTTTTTGATGTTTTTGATGTTTTTGATGTTTTTGATGTTTTCGATGTTTTTGATGTTTTTGATGTTTTGATGTTTTTGATGTTTTTGATGTTTTTGATGTTTTTGATGTTTTTGATGTTTTTGATGTTTTTGATGTTTTTGATGTTTTTGATGTTTTTGATGTTTTTGATGTTTTTGATGTTTTTGATGTTTTTGATGTTTTTGATGTTTTTGATGTTTTTGATGTTTTTGATGTTTTTGATGTTTTGATGTTTTGATGTTTTTGATGTTTTTGATGTTTTTGATGTTTTTGATGTTTTTGATGTTTTTGATGTTTTTGATGTTTTTGATGTTTTTGATGTTTTTGATGTTTTTGATGTTTTTGATGTTTTTGATGTTTTTGATGTTTTTGATGTTTTTGATGTTTTTGATGTTTTTGATGTTTTTGATGTTTTGATGTTTTTGATGTTTTTGATGTTTTTATGTTTTTGATGTTTTTATGTTTTTGATGTTTTTGATGTTTTTGATGTTTTTGATGTTTTAAGTGTTTTAAGTGTTTTTGATGTTTTTGATGGTTGTGATGTTTTTGATGTTTTTGATGTGTTTGATGTGTTTGATGTTTTTGATGTTTTTGATGTTTTTGATGTTTTTGATGTTTTTGATGTTTTTGATGTTTGTGACGTCTTTGATGTTTTTGATGTTTTTGATGTTTTTCATGTTTTTGATGTTTTTGATGTTTTTGATGTTTTTGATGTTTTTGATGTTTTTGATGTTTTTGATGTTTTTGATGTTTTTGATGTTTTTGATGTTTTTGATGTTTTTGATGTTTTTGATGTTTTTGATGTTTTTGATGTTTTTGATGTTTTTGATGTCTTTGATGTTTTTGATGTTTTTGATGTTTTTGATGTTTTTGATGTTTTTGATGTTTTTGATGTTTTTGATGTTTTTGATGTTTTTGATGTTTTTGATGTTTTTGATGTTTTTGATGTTTTTGATGTTTTTGATGTTTTTGATGTTTTTGATGTTTTTGATGTTTTTGATGTTTTTGATGTTTTTGATGTTTTTGATGTTTTTGATGTTTTTGATGTTTTTGATGTTTTTGATGTTTTTGATGTTTTTGATGTTTTTGATGTTTTTGATGTTTTTGATGTTTTTGGTGTTTTTAATGTTTTTGATGTTTTTGATGTTTTTGATGTTTTTATGTTTTTGATGTTTTTGATGTTTTTGATGTTTTTGATGTTTTTGATGTTTTAAGTGTTTTAAGTGTTTTTGATGTTTTTGATGGTTGTGATGTTTTTGATGTTTTTGATGTTTTTGATGTTTTTGATGTGTTTGATGTGTTTGATGTGTTTGATGTTTTTGATGTTTTTGATGTTTTTGATTTTTTTATGTTTTTGATGTTTTTGATATTTTTATGATGTTTTTGATGTTTTTAATGTTTTTAATGTTTTTGATGTTTGTGTTGTCTTTGATGTTTTTGATGTTTTTGATGTTTTTGATGTTTTTGATGTTTTTGATGTTTTTGATGTTTTTGATGTTTTTTATGTTTTTGATGTTTTTGATGTTTTTGATGTTTTTGATGTTTTTGATGTTTTTGATGTCTTTGATGTTTTTGATGTTTTTGATGTTTTTGATGTTTTTGATGTTTTTGATGTTTTTGATGTTTTTGATGTTTTTGATGTCTTTGATGTTTTTGATGTTTTTGATGTTTTTGATGTTTTTGATGTTTTTGATGTTTTTGATGTTTTTGATGTTTTTGATGTTTTTGATGTTTTTGATGTTTTTGATGTTTTTGATGTTTTTGATGTTTTTGATGTTTTTGATGTTTTTGATGTTTTTGATGTTTTTGATGTTTTTGATGTCTTTGATGTTTTTGATGTTTTTGATGTTTTGATGTTTTTGATGTTTTTGATGTTTTTGATGTTTTTGATGTTTTTATGTTTTGATGTTTTTGATGTTTTTGATGTTTTTGATGTTTTTGATGTTTTTGATGTTTTTGATGTTTTTGATGTTTTTGATGTTTTTGATGTTTTTGGTGTTTTTGATGTTATTGATGTTTTTGATGTTTTTGATGTTTTTATGTTTTTGATGTTTTTGATGTTTTTGATGTTTTAAGTGTTTTAAGTGTTTTTGATGTTTTTGATGGTTGTGATGTTTTTGATGTTTTTGATGTTTTTGATGTTTTTGATGTGTTTGATGTGTTTGATGTGTTTGATGTTATTGATGTTTTTGATTTTTTTGATGTTTTTGATGTTTTTGATATTTTTATGATGTTTTTGATGTTTTTAATGTTTTTGATGTTTGTGATGTTTTTGATGTTTTTGATGTTTTTGATGTTTTTGATGTTTTTGTTTTTGATGTTTTTGATGTTTTTGATGTTTTTGATGTTTTTGATGTTTTGATGTTTTTGATGTTTTTGATGTTTTTGATGTTTTTGATGTTTTTGATGTTTTTGATGTTTTTGATGTTTTTGATGTTTTTGATGTTTTTGATGTTTTTGATGTTTTTGATGTTTTTGATGTTTTTGATGTTTTTGATGTTTTTGATGTTTTTGATGTTTTTGATGTTTTTGATGTTTTTGATGTTTTTGATGTTTTTGATGTTTTTGATGTTTTTGATGTTTTGATGTTTTGAAGTTTTTGAGTGTTTTGATGTTTTTGATGTTTTTGATGTTTTGATGTTTTGAAGTTTTTGAAGTTTTTGATGTTTTTGATGTTTTTGATGTTTTTGTTGTTTTTGATGTTTTTGATGTTTTTGATGTTTTTGAATTTTTTGATGTTTTTGATGTTTTTTGATGTTTTTTGATGTTTTTGATGTTTTTTGATGTTTTTGATGTTTTTTGATGTTTTTTGATGTTTTTTTGATGTTTTTGATGTTTTTTGATGTTTTTGATGTTTTTTTGATGTTTTTGATGTTTTTAATGTTTTTTGATGTTTCTTGATGTTTTTTGATGTTTTTTGATGTTTTTTGATGTTTTTAATGTTTTTGATGTTTATGATGTTTTTTGATGTTTTTAATGTTTTATTTAATGTTTTTTGATGTTTTTGATATTTTTGAAGTTTTTGATGTTTTTTGATGTTTTTTTAATGTTTTTTGATGTTTTTGGTGTTTTTGTTGTTTTGATGTTTTTTAAGTTTTTGATGTTTTTGATGTTTTTGATGTTTTTGATGTTTTTGATGTTTTTGATGTTTTTGATGTTTTTGATGTTTTCGATGTTTTGATGTTTTTATGTTTTTATGTTTTTGATGTTTTTGATGTTTTTGATGTTTTTGATGTTTTTGATGTTTTTGATGTTTTTGATGTTTTTGATGTTTTGATGTTTTTGATGTTTTTGATGTTTTTGATGTTTTGATGTTTTTGATGTTTTTGATGTTTTTGATGTTTTTGATGTTTTTGATGTTTTTGATGTCTTTGATGTTTTGATGTTTTGATGTTTTTGATGTTTTTGATGTTTTCGATGTTTTTGATGGTTTTGATGTTTTTGATGTTTTTGATGTTTTTGATGTTTCTGATGTTTTTGATGTTTTTGATGTTTTTGATGTTTTTGATGTTTTTGATGTTTTTGATGTTTTTGATGTTTTTGATGTTTTTGATGTTTTTGATGTTTTGATATTTTTGATGTTTTTGATGTTCTTGATGTTTTTGATGTTTTTGATGTTTTTGATGTTTTTGATGTTTTTGATGTTTTTGATGTTTTTGATGTTTTTGATGTTTTTGATGTTTTTGATGTTTTTGATGTTTTTGATATTTTTGATGTTTTTGATGTTCTTGATGTTTTTGATGTTTTTGTTGTTTTTGATGTTTTTGATGTTTTTGATGTTTTTGATGTTTTTGATGTTTTTGATGTTTTTGATGTTTTTGATGTTTTTGATGTTTTTGATGTTTTTGATGTTTTTGTTGTTTTTGATGTTTTTGATGTTTTTGATGTTTTTGAATTTTTTGATGTTTTTGATGTTTTTGATGTTTTTGATGTTTTTGATGTTTTTGATGTTTTTGATGTTTTTGATGTTTTTGATGTTTTTGATGTTTTTGATGTTTTTGATGTTTTTGATGTTTTTGTTGTTTTTGATGTTTTTGATGTTTTTGATGTTTTTGAATTTTTTGATGTTTTTGATGTTATTGATGTTTTTTGATGTTTTTTGATGTTTTTTGATGTTTTTTGATGTTTTTTGATGTTTTTAATGTTTTTTTGATGTTTATGATGTTTTTTGATGTTTTTAATGTTTTATTTAATGTTTTTTGATGTTTTTTGATGTTTTTTGAAGTTTTGATGTTTTTGATGCTTTTGATGTTTTTGATGTTTTTGATGTTTTTGATGTTTTGATGTTTTTGATGTTTTTGATGTTTTGATGTTTTTGATGTTTTTGATGTTTTTGATGTTTTTGATGTTTTTGATGTTTTTGATGTTTTTGATGTTTTTGATGTTTTTGATGTTTTTGATGTTTTTGATGTTTTTGATGTTTTTGATATTTTTGATGTTTTTGATGTTCTTGATGTTTTTGATGTTTTTGATGTTTTTGATGTTTTGATGTTTTTGATGTTTTTGATGTTTTTGATGTTTTTGATGTTTTTGATGTTTTTGATGTTTTTGATGTTTTTGATGTTTTTTGATGTTTTTGATGTTTTTGTTGTTTTTGATGTTTTTGATGTTTTTGATGTTTTTGAATTTTTTGATGTTTTTGATGTTATTGATGTTTTTTGATGTTTTTTGATGTTTTTTGATGTTTTTTGATGTTTTTTAATGTTTTTTGATGTTTATGATGTTTTTTGATGTTTTTAATGTTTTATTTAATGTTTTTTGATGTTTTTGATGTTTTTGATGTTTTTGATGTTTTTGATGCTTTTGATGTTTTTGATGTTTTTGATGTTTTTGATGTTTTTGATGTTTTTGATGTTTTTGATGTTTTTGATGTTTTTGATGTTTTTGATGTTTTTGATGTTTTTGATGTTTTTGATGTTTTGATGTTTTTGATGTTTTTGATGTTTTTGATGTTTTTGATGTTTTTGATGTTTTTGATGTTTTTGATGTTTTTGATGTTTTTGATGTTTTTGATGTTTTTGATGTTTTTGATGTTTTTGATGTCTTTGATGTTTTTGATGTTTTTGATGTTTTTGATGTTTTTGATGTTTTGATGTTTTTGATGTTTTTGATGTTTTGATGTTTTTGATGTTTTTGATGTTTTTGATGTTTTTGATGTTTTTGATGTTTTTGATGTTTTGATGTTTTTTGATGTTTTTGATGTTTTTGATGTTTTGATGTTTTTGATGTTTTTGATGTTTTGATGTCTTTGATGTTTTTGATGTTTTTGATGTTTTTGATGTTTTTGATGTTTTTGATGTTTTTGATGTTTTTGATGTTTTTGATGTTTTTGATGTTTTTGATGTTTTGATGTTTTTGATGTTTTTGATGTGTTTGATGTTTTTGATGTTTTTGATGTTTTTGATGTTTTTGGTGTTTTTGATGTTATTGATGTTTTTGATGTTTTTATGTTTTTGATGTTTTTGATGTTTTTGATGTTTTGAGTGTTTTAAGTGTTTTTGATGTTTTTGATGGTTGTGATGTTTTTGATGTTTTTGATGTTTTTGATGTTTTTGATGTTTTTGATGTGTTTGATGTGTTTGATGTTTTTGATGTTTTTGATGTTTTTGATTTTTTGATGTTTTTGATGTTTTTGATATTTTTATGATGTTTTTGATGTTTTTAATGTTTTTGATGTTTGTGATGTCTTTGATGTTTTTGATGTTTTTGATGTTTTTGATGTTTTTGATGTTTTTGATGTTTTTGATGTTTTTGATGTTTTTGATGTTTTTGATGTTTTTGATGTTTTTGATGTTTTTGATGTTTTTGATGTTTTTGATGTTTTTGATGTTTTTGATGTTTTGATGTTTTTGATGTTTTTGATGTTTTTGATGTTTTTGATGTTTTTGATGTTTTGATGTTTTTGATGTTTTTGATGTTTTTGATGTTTTTGATGTTTTTGATGTTTTTGATGTTTTTGATGTTTTTGATGTTTTTGATGTTTTTGATGTTTTGATGTTTTTGATGTTTTTGATGTTTTGATGTTTTTAATGTTTTTTGATGTCTTTGATGTCTTTGATGTTTTGATGTTTTTGATGTTTTTGATGTTTTTGATGTTTTTGATATTTTTGATGTTTTTGATGTTTTTTGATGTTTTTGATGTTTTTGATGTTTTTGATGTTTTTGATGTTTTGATGTTTTTGATGTTTTTGATGTTTTTGATGTTTTTGATGTTTTTGATGTTTTTGATGTTTTTGATGTTTTTGATGTTTTGATATTTTTATGATGTTTTGATGTTTGTGATGTCTTTGATGTTTTGATGTTTTTGATGGTTTTGATGTTTTTGATGTTTTTGATGTTTTTGATGTTTTGAAGTTTTTGATGTTTTTGATGTTTTTGATGTTTTTGATGTTTTTGTTGTTTTTGATGTTTTTGATGTTTTTGATGTTTTTGATTTTTTTGATGTTTTTGATGTTTTTGATGTTTTTGATGTTTTTGATGTTTTTGAATTTTTTGATGTTTTTGATGTTTTTGATGTTTTTGTTGTTTTTGATGTTTTTGATGTTTTTGATGTTTTTGAATTTTTTGATGTTTTTGATGTTATTGATGTTTTTTGATGTTTTTTGATGTTTTTTGATGTTTTTTGATGTTTTTTGATGTTTTTTGATGTTTTTTGATGTTTTTTGATGTTTATGATGTTTTTTGATGTTTTTAATGTTTTATTTAATGTTTTTTGATGTTTTTTGATGTTTTTGAAGTTTTTGATGTTTTTTGATGTTTTTTTAATGTTTTTTGATGTTTTTGGTGTTTTTGATGTTTTTGATGTTTTTGAAGTTGTTGATTTTTTTGATGTTTTTGATGTTTTTGATGTTTTGATGTTTTTGATGTTTTGATGTTTTTGATGTTTTTAATGTTTTTGATGTTTTTGATGTTTTGATGTTTTTGATGTTTTTGATGTTTTTGATGTTTTTGATGTTTTTGATGTTTTTGATGTTTTTGTTGTTTTTGATGTTTTGATGTTTTTGATGTTTTTGAAGTTTTTGATGTTTTTGATGTTTTGATGTTTTTGATGTTTTTGATGTTTTTGAAGTTTTTGATGTTTTTGATGTTTTTGATGTATATGATGTTTTTTTTAATGTTTTTTTATGTTTTTTGATGTTTTTTGATGTTTTTTGATTTTTTTGATTTTTTTGATGTTTTTTGATGTTTTTTGATGTTTTTGATGTTTTTTGATGTTTTTTTTAATGTTTTTTGATGTTTTTGATGTTTTTGATGTTTTTGAAGTTTTTGATTTTTTTGATGTTTTTGTTGTTTTTGATGTTTTTGATGTTTTTGATGTTTTGATGTTTTGATGCTTTTGATGTTTTTGGTGTTTTTGATGTTTTTGATGTTTTGATGTTTTGATGTTTTTGATGTTTTTGATGTTTTTGTTGTTTTTGATGTTTTTGATGTTTTTGATGTTTTTAAATTTTTGATGTTTTTGATGTTTTTTTGATGTTTTTGATGTTTTTTGATGTTTTTTGATGTTTTTTGATGTTTTTTGATGTTTTTGATGTTTATGATGTTTTTGATGTTTTTGATGTTTTTGATGTTTTTGATGTTTTTGAAGTTTTTATGTTTTTGATGTTTTTGACGTTTTTGATGTTATTGATGTTATTGACGTTTTTGATGTTTTTGACGTTTATGATGTTATTGACGTTTTTGATGTTTTTGATGTTTTTGATGTTTTTGATGTTTTGATGTTATTGATGTTTTTGATGTTTTTGATGTTTTTAATGTTTTTGATGTTTTTGATGTTTTAAGTGTTTTAAGTGTTTTTGATGTTTTTGATGGTTGTGATGTTTTTGATGTTTTTGATGTTTTTGATGTGTTTGATGTTTTTGATGTTTTTAATGTTTTTGATGTTTTTGATGTTTTAAGTGTTTTAAGTGTTTTTGATGTTTTTGATGGTTGTGATGTTTTTGATGTTTTTGATGTTTTTGATGTGTTTGATGTGTTTGATGTTTTTGATGTTTTTGATGTTTTTGATTTTTTTGATGTTTTTGATGTTTTTGATATTTTTATGATGTTTTTGATGTTTTTAATGTTTTTAATGTTTTTGATGTTTGTGATGTCTTTGATATTTTTGATGTTTTTGATGTTTTTGATGTTTTTGATGTTTTTGATGTTTTTGATGTTTTTGATGTTTTTGATGTTTTTGATGTTTTTGATGTTTTTGATGTTTTTGATGTTTTTGATGTTTTTGATGATTTTGATGTTTTTGATGTTTTTGATGTTTTTGAATTTTTTGATGTTTTTGATGTTTTTTGATGTTTTTTGATGTTTTTGATGTTTTTTGAGGTTTTTTGATGTGTTTTGATGTTTTTTGATGTTTATGATGTTTTTTGATGTTTTTGATGTTTTATTTAATGTTTTTTGATGCTTTTTGATGTTTTTGAAGTTTTTGATGTTTTTGATGTTTTTAATGTTTTTGATGTTTTTGTTGTTTTTGATGTTTTTGATATTTTTGATGTTTTTGATGTTTCTATACTTTGATGTTTTTGATGTTATTGATGTTTTTGATGTTTTTGATGTTTTTGATGTTTTTGATGTTTTTGATGTTTTGATGTTTTGTTGTTTTTGATGTTTTTGATGTTTTGAAGTTTTTGATGTTTTGATGTTTTTGATGTTTTTGATGTTTTTGATGTTTTTGATGTTTTTGATGTTTTTGATGTTTCTATACTTTGATGTTTTTGCTGTTATTGATGTTTTTGACGTTTTTGATGTTTTTGATGTTTTTGATGTTTTTGATGTTTTTGAAGTTTTTGATGTTTTTGATGTTTTTGATGTTTTTGATGTTTTTGATGTTTATGATGTTTTTTGATGTTTTTGATGTTTTTTGATGTTTTTGATGTTTTTTGATGTTTTTTGATGTTTTTTGATGTTTTTGATGTTTTTTGATGTTTTTTTAATGTTTTTGATGTTTTTGATGTTTTTGATGTTTTTG
This sequence comes from Drosophila pruinosa, assembly GCA_018150935.1. Lineage (NCBI taxonomy): Eukaryota > Metazoa > Arthropoda > Insecta > Diptera > Drosophilidae > Drosophila > Drosophila pruinosa. The sequence continues at coordinate 33,530 of JAECWR010000305.1, forward strand.
ATGTTTTTGATGTTTTTGATGTTTTTGATGTTTTTTGATGTTTTTGATGTTTTTGATGTTTTTGATGTTTTTGATGTTTTTGATGTTTTTGATGTTTTTGATGTTTTTGATGTTTTTTATGTTTTTGAAGTTTTTGATGTTTTTGATGTTTTTGACGTTTTTGATGTTATTGATGTTATTGACGTTTTTGATGTTTTTGATGTTTTTGACGTTTATGATGTTATTGATGTTATTGACGTTTTTGATGTTTTTGATGTTTTTGATGTTTTGATGTTTTATGTTTTTGACGTATTTGATGTTTTTGATGTTTTTGATGTTTTGATGTTTTTGATGTTTGTGATGTTTTTGATGTTTTTGATGTTATTTATGTTTATTATGTTTATTATGTTTTTGATGTTTTTAATGTTTTCTTATATTTATGATGTTTTTATGTTTTTGATGTTTTGCTGTTTTTGATATTTTTGATGTTTTTGATGTTTTTGATGTTTTTGATGTTTTTGATGTTTTTGATGTTTTTGATGTTTTTGATGTTTTTGATGTTTTTGATGTTATTGATGTTTTTGAATTTTTGATGTTTTTGATGTTTTTGATGTTTTTGATGTTTTTGATGTTTTGATGTTTTTGATGTTTTTGATGTTTTTGATGTTTTTGATGTTTTTGAATTTTTGATGTTATTGATGTTTTTGATGTTTTTGATGTTTTTGATGTTATTGATGTTTTTGATGTTTTTTATGCTTATGACGAGGTGTCCTCGCTCACCTCTTCCACCCGCGCCACCGTATTCCCACTCCCTCCACGCCACTTGCGCTTACATAAAAACTCAATGTTTAGTGTAAATCTTCCTCAAACACAATATTTTTTATAACTCTTTCCATTAAATTTTAATACCTCCTCCATTTCCACCTCCTTCTCCTTCATCTCCTCCTCCTACAGCTCCTTCTCCTAAATCTCCTCCTCCATCTCCTCCTCCATCTCCTCCTCCATCTCCTACTCCATCTCCTCCTCATCTCCTCCTCCATCTCCTCCTCCATCTCCTCCTCCATCTCCTCCTCCATCTCCTCCTCCATCTCCTCCATTTCAGCCTCATCCATTTCTTCCTCCATTTCCTCCTCCTCCATCTACTCCTCCTTCATTTCCTCCTCCTCCATCTTCTCCTCCTCCATCTCCATCTCCTCCATTTCCATTTCCATCTCCATCTCCTCCATCTCCATTTCCATCTCCATCTCCTCTTCCTCTAACTACTCCTCCTCCATCTCCTCCTCCTCCTCCATCTCATTCTCCTCCTTCATTTCCATCTTCTCCATCTCCATCTCCTCCATCTCCAACTTCTCCATTTCCACCTCCTCCTCTTCATCTCTGCCTCCTCCATCTCAATCTCCTCCATTTCCATCTTCATTTCCATTTCCATCTCCATCTCCTCCTCTATCTCCTCCTCCATCTCCTCCTCCTCCTTTTCCTCCTCCTCCATCTCCTCCTCCTCCATCCCCTCCTCCATCCATTTCCTCCTCCATCCATCTCCTCCTTCATCTCCCTCCTCCTCCATCACCTCCTCCTTCATTTCTTCCTCGTCCATCTTCTCCTCCTCCCTCTCCTCCTCCTCCTCCCTATCCTACTCCTAAAGAGATGTTTTAATGTTTTTGATGTTTTTGACGTTTTTTATGTTTTTTATGCTTATGACGAGGTGTCCTTGCTCACCTCTTCCGAACGCACCCGCGTATTCCCACTCCCTCCACGCCACTTGCGCTTACATAAAAACTCAATGTTTAGTGTAAAGATTCCTCAAACACAATATTTTTTATAACTTTCTTTCAATTCAATTTCAATGCCTCCTCCATTTCCACTTCCTCCTTCATCTCCTCCTCCTCGATCTCCTCCTCCTCCATCTCCATCTCCATCTCCATCTCCATCTCCATCTCCATCTCCATCTCCATCTCCATCTCCATCTCCATCTCCATCTCCATCTCCATCTCCATCTCCATCTCCATCTCCATCTCCATCTCCATCTCCATCTCCATCTCCATCTCCATCTCCATCTCCATCTCCATCTCCATCTCCATCTCCATCTCCATCTCCATCTCCATCTCCATCTCCATCTCCATCTCCATCTCCATCTCCATCTCCATCTCCATCTCCATCTCCATCTCCATCTCCATCTCCATCTCCATCTCCATCTCCATCTCCATCTCCATCTCCATCTCCATCTCCATCTCCACCTCCATCTCCATCTCCATCTCCATCTCCATCTCCATCTCCATCTCCATCTCCATCTCCATCTCCATCTCCATCTCCATCTCCATCTCCATCTCCATCTCCATCTCCATCTCCATCTCTATCTCTATCTCTATCTCTATCTCAATCTCTATCTCTATCTCTATCTCTATCTCTATCTCTATCTCTATCTCCTCCTCCTGCATCTCCCCCTCCTCCATCTCCTCCTCCTCCATCTCCTCCTCCGTCTCTTCCTCCATCTCCTCCTGCTCCGTCTCTTCCCCCATCTCCTCCTTCATGTCATGCTCCATCTCCTCCACCATTTCCTCCGCCATCTCCTCCTCCATCTCCTCCTCCATCTCCTCCATTTTCATCTCCTCCATTTCCATCTCCTCAATTTCCTCCACCTCCATCTCCTTCTCTTTCATCTCCTCCTCCTCCATCTCCTCCATCTCCTCCATCTCCTCCTCCTCCATCTCCTCCTCCTCCATCTCCTCCTCCATCTCCTCCATTTCCATCTCCTACATCTCCTCCTCCTCAATTTCCCCCACTTCCATTTCCTCCTCCATCCATCTCCTCCTCCTCCATCTCCTCCTCCTCCATTTCTTCCTCCTCCATTTCCTCCTCCTCCGTTTCCTCCTCCTCCATCTCCTCCTCGCATCTCCCCCTCCTCCATCTCCTCCTCCTCCATCTCCTCCTCCTCCATCTCCTCCTCCTCCATCTCCTCCTCCTCCTCCTCCTCCGTCTCTTCCTCCATCTCCTCCTCCTCCATGTCTCCATATCCATCTCCATCTCCATCTCCATCTCCATCTCCATCTTCACCTCCATGTCCATCTCCACCTCCATCTCCTCCTCCATCTACTCCTCCATCTCCTCAATTTCCATCTCCTACATTTCCTCCTCCTCCCTCTCCTCCTCCTCCATCTCCTCCTCCTCCATCTCCTCCTCCTCCATTTCCTCCTCCTCCATTTCCTCCTCATCCATCTCCTCCTCCATATCCTCCTCCAGCTTCTCCTCCATTTCCTTCTCGTCCATCTCCTTCTCGTCCATCTCCTCCGCCATGTCCTTCTCGTCCGTCTCCTCCTCTATCTCCACCTCCATCTCCCCCGCATCCATCTCCTCCTCATCCATCTCGTCCTCCTTCATTTCCTCCTATTCCATCTCCTCCTCCTCCATCTCCTCCTCCAACTCCCTCCTCCATCTCTTTTCTCCATCTCCTCCTCCTCTTCCACCTCCTCCTCCACCATCTGCTCTTTCTCCATCTCCCTCCTCTTCCATCTCTTCCTCCTCCATCTCGTCCCCCTCCATTTCCTCCTCCTCCATTTCCTCCTCCTCCATCCCCTCTTGCGTCTCCTCCTCCATCTCCTCCTCCATCTTCTCCATTTCCATCTCCTCCTCCATCTCCTCCTCCATCTCCTCCTTCTCCATTTCCTCTTCCTCCTACTCCTCCTCCATCTCATCCTCCTCCATTTCCTCCTCCTCCTCCTCCTCCTCCTTCTCCTCCTCCATTTCCTCCTCTTCCGTTTCCTCCTCCTCCATTTCCTCCTCCTCCATCTTCTCCTCCATCTCCATTTCCACCCTCTCCATCTCCATTTCCATCTCCATCTCCATATCCATCTCCTCCATCTCCATTTCCATCTCCATATGCTCCATCTCCTCATCAATCTCCTCCTTCTCCATCTCCTCCTCCTCCATCTCCTCCTCCTCCATCTCCTCCTCCTCCAACTCCTCCTCCATCTCCTCCTCCTCCATTTCCTCCTCCTCCTCCTCCATTTTCTCCTCCTCCATTTCCTCCTTCTCGATCTTCTCCATCTCTATCTCCTCCATCTCCGTCTCCTCCATTTCCACCTCCTCCTCCATTTCCTCGTCCTCCATTTCCTCCTCCTTCATCTCCATCTCCTCCATTGCCATCTCCATCTCCTCCTCCTCCATCTTCTCCTCTATCTCCTCCATTTCCATCTCCTAAATTTCCTTGTCCTCCATTTTCCCCTCCTCCATCTCCTCCTCCTTCATCTGCACCTCCCTCCTCCTTCATCTCCTCCTCCTTCATTTCCTCGTCCTCCATTTCCTCCTCCTCCATCTCCTCCTTCTCCATCTCCTCCTCCATCTCTTCCTTCATCTCCTCCTCCATCTCCACCTCCATCTCCTCCACCATCTCCTCCTCCTTCTCCTCCTCCAACTCTTCCTCCATCTCCTCCATTTCCATCTCCTCAATTTCCATCTCCTCAATTTCCTTCTCCTCCACCTCCTCCTCCCCCATTTCCTCCTTCTCCTCTATCTCCTCCCTCCTCTATCTCCTCCTCCTCTATCTCCTCCTCCTCTATCTCCTCCCTCCTCTATCTCCTCCTCCTCTCTCTCTCCTCCCTCCTCTATCTCCTCCTCCTCTATCTCCTCCTCCTCTATCTCCTCCTCCTTCATTTCCTCCTCCTTCATTTCCTCCTATTCCATCTTCTCCTCCTCCGTCTCCCTCCTCCCAGCATCTCCCCCTCCTCCATCTCCTCCTCCTCCATCTCCTCCTCCTCCATCTCCTCCCTCCTTCTCCTCCTCCGTCTCTTTCTCCATCACCTCCTCCTCCGTCTCTTCCCCCATCTCCTCCTCCATCTCATGCTCCATCTCCTCCGCCATCTCCTCCTCCATCTCCTCCTCCATCTCCTCCATTTTCATCTCCTCCATTTCCATCTCCTCAATTTCCTCCTCCTCCATCTCCTTCACTTTCATCTCCTCCTCCTCCATCTCCTCCATCTCCTCCTCCTCCATGTCCCTCCTCCATCTCCTCCATTTCCATCTCCTACATCTCTCCCTCCTCTCAATTTCCCCCACCTCCATTTCCTCCTCCATCCATCTCCTCCTCCTCCATGTTCTCCTCCTCTATATCCATCTCCTCCATTTCCATCTCCATCTCCTCCTCCTCCTTTTCCTCCTCCTCCATCTCCTCCTCCTCCATCCCCTCCTCCATCCATCTCCTCCTCCTCCATCTCCATCTCCTCCATTTCCATTTCCATCTATATCTCCTCCATCTCCATCTCCTCCATCTCCATCTCCTCCATCTCCATCTCCATCTCCATCTCCTTCTCCATCTCCATCTCCTCTATCCATCTCCTCCATCTCCATCTCCTCCATTTCCATTTCCATCTCTATCTCCTCCATCTCCATCTCCTCCATCTCCATCTCCATCTCCATCTCCATCTCCATCTCCATCTCCTTCTCCATCTCCTCCTCCATCTCCTCCTCCATCTCCTCCATTTCCATCTCCTACATTTCCTCCTCCTCCATTTCCTCCTCCTCCATCTCCTCCTCTTCCATCTCCTCCTCCTCCATTTCCTCCTCCTCCATTTCCTCCTCCATATCCTCCTCCAGCTTCTCCTCCATTTCCTTCTCGTCCATCTCCTTCTCGTCCATCTCCTCCTCCATCTCCTTCTCGTCTATCTCCTCCTCCATCTTCACCTCCATCTCCCCGCATCCATCTCCCTCCTCATCCATCTCGTCCTCCTTCATTTCCTCCTATTCCATCTCCTCCTCCTCTATCTCCTCCTCCAACTCCTCCTCCATCTCTTTCTCTATCTACTCCTCCTCTTCCAACTCCTCTTCGTCCATCTGCTCCTTCTCCATCTTCTCCTCCTCCATCTCCTCCTCCTCCATCTCCTTCTCCTCCATTTCTTCCTCCTCAATTTTCTCCTCCTCCATTTCCTCCTCCTCCGTTTCCTCCCCTCCATTTCCTCCTCCTCCATTTCCTCCTCCTCCATCTCCTCTTTCATCTCCTCCTCCATCTCCTCCTCCATCTCCTCCTCCATATCCTCCACCATCTCCTCCTCCATCTCCTCCTTCATCTTCTCCTTCTCTATCTCCTCTTCTTCCTCCTCCTCCTCCATCTCCTCCTCCTCCATTGCCTCCTCCTCCTTCTCCTCCTCCATTTCCTCCTCTTACGTTTCCTCCTCCTCTATTTCCTCCTCCTCCATCTCCTCCTCCATCTCCTCCTCCTCCATTTCCTCCTCCTCCATCTTCTCCTCCATCTCCATTTCCATCCTCTCCATCTCCATTTCCATCTCCATCTCCATTTCCATTTCCATCTCCATCTCCATATCCATCTCCTCCATCTCCAATTCCTTCTCCATATGCTCCATCTCCTCATCAACCTCCTCCTCCTCCATCTCCTCCTCCTCCAACTCCTCCTCCATCTCCTCCATTTCCATCTCCTCCATCTCCTCCTCCTACATTTCCTTCTCCTCCTCCTCCATTTTCTCCTCCTCCATCTCCTCCTCCTCGATCTTTTCCATCTCTATCTCCTCCATTTCCTCCTCCTTCATCTCCATCTCCTCCATTTCCATCTCCATCTCCATCTCCTCCTCCTCCATCTTCTCCTCCATCTCCTCCATTTCAGTCTCCTAAATTTCCTTGTCCTCCATTTCCGACTCCTCCATCTCCTCCTCCTTCATCTGCGCCTCCTCCTCCATCTCCTCCTCCTCCATTTCCTCGTCCTCCATTTCCTCCTCCTCCATCTCCTTCTCCATCTCTTCCTCCATATCCTCCTCCATCTCCTCCTTCTCTATCTCCGCTTCCTCCTCCTCCTCCTCCATCTCCTCCTCCTCCATCTCCTCCTCCTCCATCTCCTCCTCCTCCATCTCCTCCTCCTCCATCTCCTCCATCTCCTCCTCCGTCCATCCTCCTCCTTCTCCTCCTCCATTTCCTCCTCTCCGTTTCCTCCTTCTCCATTTCCTCCTCCTCCATCTCCTCCTCCATCTCCTCCTCCTTCTCCTCCTCCATTTCCTCCTCTTCCGTTTCTCCTCCTCCATCCATTTTCCTCCTCCATCTCCTCCTCCATCTCCTCCTCCATCTCCTCCTTCTTTATCTCCTCTTCCTCCTCCTGCTCCTCCCATTCTCCTTCTCCATCTTCTCTTCCTCCTCCTCTATCTCCTCCTCCTCCATTTCCTCCTCCTCCATCTCCTCTTCCATCTCCTCCCTCCATCTCCCTCCTCCATCTCCTCCTCCCATCTCCTCCTCCATCTCCCTCCTCCATCTCCTCTTCCCTCCCTCCTCCTCCTCCATCTCCTCCTCCTCCATTTCCTCCTGCTCCTTCTCCTTCTCCATTTCCTCCTCTTCCGTTTCCTCCTCCTCCATTTCCTCCTCCTCCATCTCCTCGTCCATATCCTCCTGCATCTCCTCCTCCATCTCCTCCTCCATCTCCTCCTCCATCTCCTCCTCCATCTCCTCCATTTCCTCCTCCTCCATTTCCTCCTCCTCCATCTCCTCCTCTTCCATCTTCTCCTCCTCCATTTCCTCCTCCTCCATCTCGTCCTCCTCCATCTCCTCCACCTCCTCCTCCTCTGTCTCTTCCCCCATCTCCTCCTCCATCTCATGCTCCATCTCCTCCACCATTTCCTCCTCCATCTCCTCCGCCATCTCCTCCTCCATCTCCTCCTCCATCTCCTCCTCCAACTCCTCCATTTTCATCTCCTCCATCTCCTCCATCTCCTCCTCCTCCATCCTCCTCCTCCTCCATCTCCTCCTCCTCCAACTCCTCCTCCAACTCCTCCTCCATCTCCTCCATTTCCATCTCCTCCATCTCCTCCTCCTCCATTTCCTCCTCCTCCTCCTCCATTTTTCCTCCTCCATTTCCTCCTCCCTCGATCTGCTCCATCTCTATCTCCTCCATCTCCGTCTCCTCCATTTCCACCTCCTCCTCCATTTCCTCCCTCCTTCATCTCCATCGCCTCCATTGCCATCTCCATCTCCATCTCCTCCTCCATCTTCTCCTCTATCTCCTCCATTTCCATCTCCTAATTTCCTTGTCCTCCTCTTCTCCTTGTTCTCCATCTCCTCCTCCTCATCTCCTCCTCCTCCATTTCCTCATCCTCCATTTCCTCCTCCATCTCCTCCCTTCTCCATCTCCTCCTCCATCTCTTCCTTCATCTCCCTCCTCCATCTCTCCTCCATCTCCTCCACCATCTCCTCCTCCTTCCTCCTCCTCCAACTCTTCCTCCATCTCCTCCATTTCCATCTCCTCAATTTCCTTCTCCTCCATCTCCTCCTCCCCCATCTCCCCTCCCTTCTCCTCTATCTCCTCCTCCTCTATCTCCTTCTCCTCTCCATCTCCTCCTCCTCTATCTCCTCCTCCTTCATTTCCTCCCTTCATTTCCTCCCTATTCCATCTCCTCCTCCTCCGTCTCCTCCTCCTCCACCTTTCCCCCTCCTCCATCTCCTCCTCCTCCATCTCCCTCCTCCTCCATCTCCCCTCCCTCTTTCTCCTCCTCCGTCTCTTCCTCCATCACCCTCCTCCTCCGTCTCTTCCCCCATCTCCTCCTCCATCTCATGCTCCATCTCCCTCCGCCATCTCCTCCTCCATCTCCTCCTCCATCTCCTCCCTCCATCTCCTCCATTTTCACCTCCTCCATTTCCATCTCCCTCAATCTCCTCCTCCATCTCCTTCACTTTCATCTCCTCCTCCCATCTCCTCCTCCTCCATCTCCTCCTCCATCTCCTCCATTTTCATCTCCCACATCTCCTCCTCAATTTCCCCCACCTCCATTTCCTCCTCCATCCATCTCTCCTCCTCCATCTTCTCCTCCCCTATATCCATCTCCTCCATTTCCATCTCCATCTCCTCCTCCTCCCTTTTCCTCCTCCTCCATCTCCTCCTCCTCCACCCCCTCCTCCATCCATCTCCTCCTCCTCCTCCATCTCCATCTCCATTTCCATTTCCATCTCCATCTCCTCCATCTCCATCTCCATCTCCTCCATCCATCTCCCCCTCCTCCATCTCCATCTCCTCCATTTCCATTCCATCTCCATCTCTCCATCTCCATCTCCTCCATCTCCATCTCTATCTCCATCTCCATCTCCATCTCCATCTCCTCCTCCATCTCCTCCTCCATCTCCTCCTCCATCTCCTCCTCCATCTCCTCCATTTCCATCTCCTCCATTTCCTCCTCCTCCATTTCCTCCTCCTCCATGTCTCCTCCTCTCCATCTCCTCCTCCTCCATTTCCTCCCTCCTCCATTTCCTCCTCCATATCCTTTTCCAGCCTCCTCCATTTCCTTCTCGTCCATCTCCTTCTCGTCCATCTCCTCCTCCATCTCCCTTCTCGTCCATCTCTCCTCCTCCATCTCCACCTCCATCTCCCCCATCCATCTCCTTTTCATTTATCTCGTCCTCCTCCATATTCCTCCTATTCCATCTCCTCCTCCTCCATCATCTCTCTCCTCCCACCTCCTCCTCCATCTCTTTCTACATCTACTCCTCCTCTGCCAACTCACTCCTTCTCCATCTGCTCCTTCTCCATCTTCTCTCCCCTCCATCTGCTCCTTCTCCATCTCCTCCGCCATTTCCTCCTCCTCCATTTCCTCCTCCTCCATCTCCCTCTTCCATCTCTCCTCCATCTCCTCCTCCATCTCCTCCTCTCTCCTCCTCCATCTCCTACTCCATCTCCTCCTCCATCTCCTCCTTCTCTATCTCTCTTCTTCCGCCTCCTCCTCCATTGCCTCCTCCTCTCTTCTCCTCCATTTCCTCCTCTTCCGTTTACTCCCTCCCCCATTTCCTCCTGCTCAATCTCCTCCTCCATCTCCTCCTCCATCTCCTCCTCCTCCTCCTCCTCATTTCCTCCTCTCCCGTTTGCTCCTCCCTCCATTTCCTCCTCCTCCATCTCCTCCTCCTCCATCTTCTCCTCCATCTCCATTTCCATCCTCTCCATCTCCATTTCCATCTCCATCTCCATTTTCATTTCCTCCATCTCCTTCCATCTCCATATGCTCCATCTCCTCATCAACCTCCTCCATCTCCTCCTCCTTTATCTCCTCCTCCTCCATCTCCTCCTCCTCCATCTCCTACTCCTCCATCTCCTCCATTTCCATCTCCTCCTCCTACATTTCCTTTTCCTCCTCCTCCATTTTCTCCTCCTCCATCTCCTCCTCCTCGATCTTCTCCATCTCTATCTCCTCCATTTCCTCCTTCTTCATCTCCATCTCCTCCATTTCCATCTCCATCTCCTCCTCCTCCATCTTCTCCTCCATCTCCTCCATTTCAATCTCCTAAATTTCCTTGTCCTCCATTTCCGACTCCTCCATCTCCTCCTCCTTCATCTGCACCTCCTCCTCCTTCATCTCCTCCTCCTCCATTTCCTCGTCCTCCTTTTCCTCCTCCTCCATCTCCTCCTCCATCTCTTCCTCCATCTCCTCCATCTCCCTTCTCTCACCCCCTCTTTCCTCCTCCTCCTCCATCTCCTCCTCCTCCATCTCCTCCTCCTCCACCCTCTCCTCATCCATCTCCTCCTCCTCCACCTCTCCTCCTCCTTCTCCTCCTCCATTTCCTCCTCTTCGTTTACTCCTCCTCCATTTCCTCCTCCACTCTCCTCCTCCATCTCCTCCTCCATCTCCTCCATCTCCTCCTCCATCTCCCTCCCTCCATCTCCTCCTCCTTCTCCTCCTCCATTTCCTCCTCTTCCGTTTCCTCCTCCATTTTTCCTCCTCCATCTCCTCCTCCATCTCCTCCTTCTCCATCTCTCTTCCTCCTCCTCCTCCATATTCTCCTTCTCCATCTCCTTCCTCCTCCTCCATCTCCCTCCTCCTCCATTTCCCTCCCTCCTCCATCTCCCTCTTCATCCCCTCCTCCTCCATCTCCTCCTCCATCTCCTCCTCCATCTCCTCCTCCATCTCCTCCTCCATCTCCTCCTCCTCCATTTCCTCCTCCTCCTTCTCCTCCTCCATTTCCTCCTCTTCCGTTTCCTCCTCCTCCATTTCCTCCTCCTCCATCTCCTCCTCCATCTCCTCCTCCATCTCCTCCTGCATCTCCTCCTTTATCTCCTCCTCCATCTCCTCCTCCATCTCTCCTCCATCTCCATTTCCATCTCCAACATTTCCTCCTCCTCCTCCATTTCCTCCTCCTCCATCTCCTCCTTCCATCTCCTCCTCCTCCTCAGTCTCCCTCCATCTCCTCCTCCTCCTCTCTCCCCCATCTCCTCCTCCATCTCATGCTCCATCTCCTCCACCATTTCCTCCCCATCTCCTCCGCCATCTCCTCCCCGCCATCTCCTCCTCCATCTCCTCCTCCATCTCCTCCATTTTCATCTCCTTCTCATTCCATCTCCTCAATTTCTCTCCTCCATCTCTTTCCTTCTCTCCTCCTCCTCCATCTCTCTTCCTCCATCTCCTCCTCCATCTCCTCCTCCATCTCCTCCTCCATCTCCTCCTCCATCTCCCTCCATCTCCTCCTCTCCTCCATCTCTCCCTCCTCCATCTCCTCCATTTCCACTCTCCTCCATCTCCTCCTCCTCAATTTCCCCCACCTCCATTTCTCCTCTTCCATCCCTCCTCCTCCATCTCCTCCTTCTCCATCTCCTCCTCCTCCTCCTTCTCATCCATCTCCTCCTCCTCCTCCTTCTCCTCCATCTCTCCTCCATCTCCATTTCCATCCTCCATCATTTCCTCCTATTCCATCCCTCCTCCATCTCCTCCTCCTGCATCTCCCTCCTCCTCTGCATCTCTCCTCCGTCTCCATCCTCCTCTGCCTTTCTCCGTCTCCTTCCTCCTCCGTCTCTTCCTCCATCTCGTCCTCATTCTCCATCCCATCTCCTCCATTTCCTCCTCCATCTCCCTCCTCCATCCTCCTCCTCCATCTCCTCCATTTCCATATCCCCACTTCCTCCTCCATCCTCTTCCTCCATCTCCGCCATTCTCCTCCATCTTCCTCATCCATCTCTCCCCATTTTCATCTCCTCCATTCCATCTCCTCATTTCCCTCCTCCTCCATCTCCTTCCTCTTTCCATCTCCTCCTCCTCCACTCCTTTCCTCCTCCATCTCTCCTCCTCCATCTCCTCCTCCATCTCCTCCTCCTCCATCTCTCTCCTCCTCCATCTCCTCCTCCTCCATCTCCTCCTCCATCTCCTCCTCCTCCATCTCCTCCTCCTCCATCTCCTCCTCCTCCATCTCCTCCTCCTCTCACTCCTCCTCCTCCTCCTCCTCTTCTCCGTCTCTTCCTCCTCCGTCTCTTCCTCCATCCTCCTCCTTCTCATGCTCCATCTCCTCCACCATCCTCCTCCATCTCCCTCCATCTCCTCCATTTCCTCCATATCCATATCCTCCTCCTCCATCTCCTCCATCTCTTCCGCCATCTCCCTCCTCCATCTCCTCATCCATCTCCTTTTTTCATCTCCCTCCATTTCCATCTCCTCCTGTTTCCATCTCCTCGTTTCCTCACTCCCTCCATCTCCTCCTCCATCTCCTCCATCTCCTCCATTTCATCTCCTCCATTTCCATCTATTCATTTCCATCTCCTCCTCCTCCTCCTCCATCTCCTTCATCATCTCCTCTCTTCCATCTCTTCCTCCATCTCCTCCTCTGTTCCTCCATCTCCTCTCCATCTCCTCCTCCATCTATTTCATCTTCTCCATTTCCATCTCCGAGGATGAGGCATCTCTTCCTCCTCCATCTCATCCTCCTTCTTCTCCTCCTCCATCTCTTGCATCCATCTCCTCCTCCATCTCCTCCTCTATTCTTCCAGCCTCCATCCTCCTTCTCCTCCCTCCATCTCTTCAATTTCCTCCCTCTCCTCCATCTCCTCAATTTCACTCCCTCCTCCATCTCCTCAATTTCCTCCTTCTCCATCTCCTCCATTTCCATCTCCATCTCCATTTCAAGTCTCCGTCCCTCCTCCATCTTCCTCCTCTGTCTGCTCCATTTCCATCTCCTTTACTCCTCCATTCCATCTCCCCAATTTCTCCTCCTCCACTCCATCTTCTTTCTATCTCCTCCTCCTCCATCTCCTCCTCCTCCATCTCCTCCTCCTCCATCTCCTCCTCCTCCATCCTCCTCCTCCTCCCATCTCCTCCTCCTCCATCTCTTCTCCATCCTCCTCCTCCATCTCCCTCCTCCTCCATCTCCTCCTCCTTTCCACTCCTCCTCCTCTCCTCCATCTCCTCCCTCCTCCATCTCCTCCTCCTCCTCCTCTTTCTCCGTCTCTTCCTCCTCCGTCTCTTCCCTCTCCTCTCCTTCTCTCCTATGCTCCATCTCCTCCACCATTTCCTCATCCATCTCCTCCTCCTCACCTCCTCCTCCATCTCCTCTATTTCCATATCCTCCTTTCCTCTCCCTCCATCTCTTCCTCCATCTATCCGCCATCTCCTCCTCCATCTCCTCATCTCCATCCTCGCTTTCTCTCTCCATTTCCATCTCCTCCATTCCATCTCCTCCATTTCCTCCCTCCTCCATCTCCTTCTCTTTCATCTCCTCCTCCTCCATCTCCTCCTCTCCTATCTCCTCCTCCTCCATCTCCTCCCTCATCCATCTCCTCCTCCTCCATCTCATCCTCCATCTCCTCCATCTCTTTTCCTCCATCTCCTCCTCCATCTCCTAAATTTCCTCTTCCTCCATTTCCATCTCGAGATGGAGGCATCTCTTCCCTCTCGATCTCATCCTCCTTCATCTCCACCTCCTCCATCTCTTCCCTCCATCTCCCTCCTCCATCTCCTCCTCCATCTCTTCCAGCATCTCCTCCCCTCCCCCCTCCATCTCCTCCATTTTCCTCCTCCTCCATCTCCTCCATTTCCTCTCCTCCTCCATCTCCCTCCATTTCCATCTCCATCTCCATTTCAATCTCCGTCTCCTCCTCCTCCATCTTCTCCTCCATCTGCTCCATTTCCATCTCCTAAATTTGGCCCTCCTCTATCCGCCTCCCCACTCCATCTCCCTCCTCCATCATCTGTCTTCTCCATCTCCTCCTCCTTCATCTCCTCCTCTCCATTTCCTCCTCCTCCCTTCCCTCCTCCTCCATTTCCTCCTCCTCCATTGCCTTGCCATTTCACCTCCTCCATTTTGCTCCTCCTCCATCTCCTCCTCCTCCATCACCACCTCCAGCTCCTCCTCCCATCTCCCTCCACCATCTCCTCCTCCATCTTCTCATTTGTCCTTCCTCCATCTCCTCCTCATCTCCTTCTTTTCCATCTCCATTTCCATCTCCTTAATTTCCTCCTCCTTCATTTCCTCCTCCTAGAGAGATGTTTTTAATGTTTTTGATGGTTTTGATGTTATTGACGTTTTTATGTATTTGATGTTTTTGTGTTATTGATGTTTTTGAGGTTTTTGATGTTTTTGATGTTTTTGATGTTTTTGATGTTTTTGATGTTTTTGATGTTTTTGATGTTTTTTTGATGTTTTTGATGTTTTGATGTTTTTGATGTTTTGATGTTTTTGATGTTTTGATGTTTTTTTGATGTTTTGATGTTTTTTGATGTTTTGATGTTTTTGATGTTTTTGATGTTTTGATGTTTTTGATGTTTTTGATGTTTTTTGATGTTTTGATGTTTTTGATGTTTTTGATGTTTTTGATGTTTTGATGTTTTTGATGTTTTTGATGTTTTTGATGTTTTGATGTTTTTGATGTTTTGATGTTTTTGATGTTTTGATGTTTTTGATGTTTTGATGTTTTTGATGTTTTTGATGTTTTTGATGTTTTGATGTTTTTGATGTTTTTGATGTTTTGATGTTTTTGATGTTTTGATGTTTTTGATGTTTTTTGATGTTTTTGATGTTTTGATGTTTTTGATGTTTTGATGTTTTGATGTTTTTGATGTTTTGATGTTTTTGATGTTTTGATGTTTTTTATGTTTTGATGTTTTGATGTTTTTGATGTTTTTGATGTTTTTGATGTTTTGATGTTTTTGATGTTTTGATGTTTTTGTTTTTGATGTTTTGATGTTTTTGATGTTTTGATGTTTTTGATGTTTTTGATGATTTTGATGTTTTTGATGTTTTTGATGTTTTTGATGTTTTTGATGTTTTTGATGTTTATGATGAGGTGTCGTCGCTCACCCTTTCCGCCCGCGCCCCCGTATTCCCACTCCCTCCACGCCAATTGCGCTTACATAAAAACTCAATGTTCAGTGTAAAGCTTCCTCAAACACAATATTTTTATAACCTTTCGTTCAATTCCTCCTCTATTTCCATCTCCATCTCCATTTCCATCTTCCTCCATTTCTCCTCCATCTCCTCCTCCTCCATCTCCTCCTCCTGCATCCCACCTCACTCCATCTCCTCGTCCAACCCTCCTCCATCTCTTTTCTCCCTCTTTCCTCCTCTCATCTCCATCCCTCCTTCCTCCATCTCCATCTCCTACTCCTCCATTTCTTCCTCCTCCATTTCCTTCTCCTCCATTTCCTCCTCCTCCGTTTCTTCCTCCTCCATTTCCTCCCGCTCCATTTCCTCCTTCTCCATCTCCTCCTCCATCTCCTCCTCCATCTCCTCCTCCATCTCCTCCTCCATCTCCTCCTCCATCTCCTCCTCCATCTCCTCCTCCATCTCCTCCTTCATCTCCTCCTCCATCTCCTCCTCCATCTCCGTCTCCTCCATCTCCCTCCCTCCTCCATTTCCTGCTCCTCCTCCATCTCCTTCTCCATCTCCTCCATTTCTTCCTCCTTCATTTCCTCCTCCTCCATTTCCTCCTCCTCCGTTTCTTCCTCCTCATTTTTCCTCCGCTCTTTCCTCCTTCTCCATCTCCTCCTCCATCTCCCTCCTCCTCTCCTCCTCCATCTCCTCCTCCATCTTCTCCTCCATCTCCTCCTCCATCTCCTCCTTCATCTCCTCCTCCATCTCCTCCTCCATCTCCTCCATTTCCGTCTCCTCCATCTCCTCCTCCTCCATTTCCTGCTCCTCCCTCCTCCATCTCCTCCTCCATCCTCCTCCATCTCCCCATCTCCTCCTCCATCTCCTCCTCCATCTCTTCCTCCCATCTCTCCTCCATCTCCTCCTCCATCTCCTCCTCCATCTCCTCCATTTCCATCTCCTCCATTTCCATCTCCTCAATTTCCTCCTCCTCCATTTCCTCCTCCTCCTTTTCCTCCTCTCCGTTTCCACCTCCTCCATCTCCTCTTCCTCCATCATCTCCTCCTCCTAGAGATGTTTTTAATGTTTTTGATGGTTTTGATTTTTTTGATGTTATTGATGTTATTGACGTTTTGATAGATTTGATGTTTTTGATGTTTCTGACGTTTTTGATGTGTTTGATCTTTTGATGTTTTTGATGTTTTTTATGTTTATGACGAGGTGTCCTCGCCTCCCTTCTCCCCCCCCCCATATTTCCCCACCCCTCCACGCCACTTCGCGCTTACATAAAACTCAATGTTTGTGTAAAGCTTCCACAACACTTAATATTTGTTATCTCTTTTCTCAATTCCTCCTCTATTTCCATCTCTATTTCCATTTCCATCCCTCACTTCCATCTCTAACTTCCATCCCCATTTCCATTTCCATCTCCATTTCCATCTCCATCTCCATTTCCATTTCCTCCTCCACCTCCTCCTCCATCTCCTCTGTCCTCCTCTCCTCCATCTCCTCCCCCAAATCCTCCTCCATCTCTCTCTCCATATCCTCCATCCATCTCCTCCTCCATCTCCTCCTCCACCTCCTCCTCCATCTCCTCCATTCCATATCTCATTTCCTCTTCCTCCATTTCCTTCTCCTCCATCTCCTCCTCCTCCATCTCCTCCTCCTCTATTTCCTCCTATTCATCTCCTCCTCCTCCATCTCCTCCTCCATTTCCATCTCCCATATTTCCTCCTCCTATTTCCCTCCTCCTCCATTCCCTCCTCCTCTATTTCTACCTCCTCCATCCTCCTCCTCCTGCATCTCCTTCTCCTAGAGAGACGTTTGTACCATTTCCATTTCCACTTCCATCTCCATCTCCTCCTCCATCTCCTCCTCCATCTCCTCTTTCCTCCATTCTCTCTCCTCCATCTCCTCCTCCATCTCCTCCACCATCTCCTCCTCCTCCTCCATCTCTCCTCCCCCATCTCCTCCTCCATCTCCTCCTCCACTCTCCTCTTTTCCATTCTTCCACTTTCCTTCTCTCCTCAATCTCTTCCATTTCCATCTCCTCCCGTCCATCTCATCCATTTTCTTCTCCCATCTCCATCTCTTCCCATTTCTTCCTCTACCATCCCTCCTCCTCCATCTCCTCCTCCTCCATTTCTCCTCTTCCATCTTCCTCATATCCTTTTCCATCTCCTCCTCCATCTCCTCCTCCATCTCCTCCTTCCATCTTCCTCCTCCTCCATCTCCTCCATCACTTCCTCTCTCCATTTCATCCTATATCCCTCCTCCCTCCATCTCTCCTCCATCTCTCTTCCATCTCCTCCTCCATCTCCTCGTCCATCTCCTCCTCCATCTCCTCCATATTACCTCCTCCATATCCCCTCCATTCCTCCTCCATCTCCCTTCCCCTCCATCTCCTCCTCCATCTCTTCCTCCATTCCTCCTCCTCCATTCCTCCCATATCCTCCATTCCTCCTCCTCCATCTCCTCCTCCTCCATCTCCTCCTCCTCCATCTCCCTCCTCCATCCTTTTCCTTTCCTCCTCCTCCATTCCATTCCTCCCTCTCCTTTCCCCCCCTCCTCCATCTCCTCCTCTCTTTCCCTTTCCATTCCTCCCTTTCCTCGTCCTCCACCTCCCCTTCCCATTTCCTCCTCCATTTCCGCCTCCTCCACTCCTCCTCCTCCATCTCCTCCTCCTCCATCTCTTGCCTCCCTCCCCCTCCTCTCCTCTCTTCCTCCTACATCTCTCCTCCTCCATCTCCCCCTCTCCTCTCTCCATCTCTTCCTCCATCTCCCCATCTTCCATCTCCATCACTTTGCTCATCCTCCATCTCTCCTCCTCCTCCCTTTCCTCATCGACTCCTCCTCCTCCGTTTCATCCTATTCCATCCTCCATTTCATCCTCCTCCATCCCCTCCCTCAACTATCTCTTCTATCTCCATCTCATCCTGTCCATCTCATCCTCTCTCCTCCTCCTCCATCTCCTCCTTTCCACCTTCCTCCATCCTCCATCTCCTCCCTCCATCTCCTCCCTCATCTCCTCCATTTCCTCTCCTCCATTTTTCCTCCTCCATTTTCACCTACTCCATCTTTCCTCCTCCATCTCCTCCTCCTCCATCTCCTCCTTATCTCCATCTCATCCCTCCTCCATCTCCTCCTCCATCTCCTCCTCCATCTCCTCCATTTCCATCTCCTCCATTTCCGTCACCTCCATTTCCATTTTCTCCATTTCCATCTCCTCCATTTCCATCACCTACATTTTCTTCTCCTCCATTTCCTCCTCCCCTTCACCTCAGTCCATTTCCTCCTTCTCCATTTCCTCCCCTTTTATTTCCCTCCTCCATTTCAATCTCCTCCATTGCCCCTCCTCCATCTCTCTCCTCCTCCATCTCCTCCTCCTCCATCTCCTCCTCCATATCATCCTCCTCCTCCTGATTTCCTCCTCCTTTCCATCCATCCATTTCCATCTCCTCCGTTTTCACTATTTCCAAAATTCTCCTCCATTTCAATTTCCTCCTCCTCCATTCCTTTTTCCCCATCCATTTCCTTCTCCTCCATTTCCTCCTCCTAAATTTTCTTCTCCTCCTTCTCCATCTCCTCTTCCATCTTCCTCCTTCATCCTCTCTCAATTTTCCATCTCCTCCATTTCATCCTCCATTTCCATCTTCCTCCATATTCTCCTCAATCTCCTCCATTTCCATCTCCTTTTCCATCGTCTCCATTTCTATCTCCTCCATTTCCATCCTCCATTTCCATCTCCTCCATTTCCATCTCCTCCATTTGCTCCTCCTTCTCCATATCCATCTCCTCCTCCATCTCGATCCTCCGTCTTCTTCTCCTCCATCTCCTCCTCCTCCATTTCCTCCTCCTCCATTTCCTCCTCCTCCATTTCCTCCTCCTCCATTTCTCTCTCCTCCTCCTCCATTTCCTCCTCCTCTTCCTCCATCTTCTCCTCCACCAAGTCCTCCTCTTCCATATCCATCTCCTCCTCCATCTCAGTACTCCATCTTCTCCTCCTCCATCTCCTCCTCCTCCATTTCCTCGTCCTCCATTTCCTCCTCCTACATTTTCTCCTCCTCCATTTTCTCCTCCTTCTCCTCCATCTCTCCCCATCTTCTCCTTCATCTCCTCCATATCCATCTCATCATCCAACTCCTCATCATCACTCATCTCCTCCTCCATCTCTCATCCATCTTCTCCATCGTCTCCTCCATCATCTTGTCTATTCATCCCTTCCTCCAACTCCTCCTATTCCATTTCTCCTCCTCCATTTCCTCCTCCTCCTCCATATCCATCTCCTACTTCATCTCGTCCTCCATCTTCTCGTCCTCCATCTCCTCTTTCTCCATTTCCTCCTCCTCCATTTCCTCCTCCTCCTCCTCCATTTTTTCCTCTCCTCCTCCATTACCTCCTCCACCATTGCTCTCCTCGTCTCTCCTCCTCCATTTCCTCATCCTCCTCCATCTCCTCCATTTCCATCTCCTCCATCTCCTCCATTTTCATCTCCACCCTTTCCATCTCCTCCATTTCCATCTTCTTCCATTTCCATCTCCTCCATTTCCATTTCCTCCTCTCCCATCTCCTCCTACTCCATTTCCTCCTCCTCTATTTCCTCCTCTTTAATTTCCTCCTCCTCCATTTCTTCCTCCTCCATTGCCTCCTCCTCCGTCTCCTCCTCCTCCACGCCACTTGGCTTACATAAAAACTCAATGTGTAGTGTAAAGCTTCCTCAGACACAATATTTTTTATAACTTTTTTCAATTTAGATTTTAATGCCTCCTCCATCTCCTACTCCATCTCCATTTCCGTCTTCTCCATCTCCATCTCCTCCATCTCCATCTCCTCCATTTCCACTCCTCATCCTTCATCTCCTTCTCCTCCATCTCCTCCTCAATCTCCTCCATCATTTCCATCTCCTCCTCCTCCATTTCCTCCTCCTCCATTTCCTCCTCCTCCATTTCCTCCTCCTCCATCTCCTCCTCCTCCATTTCCATCTCCTCCTAGAGATGATTTTCATGTTTTTGATGGTTTTGATGTTTTTGATGTTTTTGATGTTATTGATGTTATTGACGTTTTTGATGTTTTTGATGTTTTTGATGTTTTTGATGTTTTTGATGTTTTTGATGTTTTTGATGTTTTTGACGTTTTCGATGTGTTTGATGTTTTTGATGTTGTTGATGTTTTTTATGTTTATGACGAGGTGTCCTCGCTCACATCTTCCGCCCGCGCCCCCGTATTCCCACTCCCTTCACGCCACTTGCGCTTACATAAAAACTCATTGTTTAGTGTAAAGCTTCCTCAAACACAATATTTTTTATAACTTTCTTTCAATTTCCCCTCCTTGTCCATCTCCTTCTCCATCTCCTCCTCCATCTCCCCCTCCATCTCCTCCTCCATCTCCTCCATTTCCATCCCTCAATTTTGCTCATCCTCCATCTCTCCTCCTCCTCCATCTCTTCCTCATTCACTTCCTCCTCCTCCATTTCCTCCTCTTCCATCTCCTCCTCCTCCATCTCCTCCTCCACCATCTCCTCCATTTCCATCTTATCCATTTCCATCTCTTCGATTTTCATCTCCACCATTTCCATCTCCTCCATTTCCATCTTCTTTCATTTCCATCTCCTCCATTTTCATCTCCTCCATTTCCTCCTCTCCCATCTCCTCCTACTCCATTTCTGCCCTTCTCCATTTCCTCCTCTTTAATTTCCTCCTCCTCCATTAAATCCTCCTCCATAGCCTCTTCCTCATCGTCCTCCTCCTCTATCTCATCCTCCATCTTCTCCATTTCCATCTCTCCATTTCCATCTCCTCCTCCTCCATTCCTCACTTCCATCTCCTCCATTTCCATCTCCTCCATTTTCATCTTCACCCTTTCCATCTCCTCCATTTCCATCTTCTTCCATTTCCATCTCCTCCATTTCCATCTCCTCCATTTCCTCTCTCCCATCACCTCCTACTCCATTTCCTCCTCCTCTATTTCCTCCTCTTTAATTTCCTCCTCCTAGATTTCCTCCTCCTCCACGCCACTTGCGCTTACATAAAAACTCAATGTGTGGCGTAAAGCTTCCTCAAACACAATATTTTTTATAACTTTCTTCAATTTAATTTTAATGCCTCCTCCATTTCCATCCTTCTCCATTTCCATCTCTCCATTTCCATCTCCTCCATTTCCTCTCCTCCTTCCCATTTCCGTTTCTCTCATCTCCTCCATTCCATTTCCTCCTCCTCCATTTCCTCTCCTCCTCCATTTTTCCATCCTCCATTTCCATCTCCTCCATTTCCTTCTCCAACTCATCTCCACCAACTCCTCCTCCTCCATATCCATCTGCTCCTCCATCTCGTCCTCCATCTTCCATTTCATCCTCTCCTCCATCTCCTCCTTCCATTTCCTCCTCCTCCTCCTCCATTTCCTTCTCCTCCATTTCCTCCTCCTCCATTTCCTCCTCCTCCATTTCCTGCTCCTCCATCTCATCCTCCTAAATCTCCTCCTCCTCCATCTCCCCTCCTCCATCTCCTCCTCCATCTCCTCCTCCATCTCCTACTCCTCCCTCTCCTCCTCCTCCTCCATATCCTCCTCCTAGAGAAATTTTTTGACGTTTTTGATGTTTTTGATGTTTTTGATGTTTTTGATGTTTTGATATTTTTGATGTTTTTGATGTTTTTGATGTTTTTGATGTTTTTGATGTTTTTGATTTTTTGATGTTTTTGATGTTTTGATGTTTTTGATGTTTTTTGATTTTTTTGATGTTTTTGATGTTTTGATGTTTTTGATGTTTTTGATGTTTTTGATGTTTTTGATGTTTTGATGTTTTGATGTTTTTGATGTTTTTGATGTTTTGATGTTTTTGATGTTTTGATGTTTTTGATGTTTTTGATGTTTTTGAAGTTTTGATGTTTTTGATGTTTTGATGTTTTGATTTTTTGATGTTTTTGATGTTTTTGATGTTTTTGATGTTTTTGATGTTTTTGATTTTTGATGTTTTGATGTTTTTGATGTTTTTGATGTTTTTGATGTTTATGATGTTTTTGATGTTTTTGATGTTTTTTGATGTTTTTGATATTTTTGATGTTTTTAATGTTTTATGTTTTTGATGTTTTTGATGGTTTTCATATTTTTGATGTTTTTGATGTCTTTGAATGTTTTGATGTTTTTGATGTTTTGATTTTTTGATGTTTTTGATGTTTTTGATGTTTTTGATGTTTTTGATGTTTTTTGATGTTTTTGATGTTTTGATGTTTTGATGTTTTTGATGTTTTTGATGTTTTTGATGTTTTTGATGTTTTTGATGTTTTTGATGTTTTTGATGTTTATGATGTTTTTGATGTTTTTGATGTTTTTGATGTTTTTGATATTTTTGATGTTTTTGATGTTTTATGTTTTTGATGTTTTTGATGGTTTTCATATTTTTGATGTTTTTGATGTCTTTGAATGTTTTGATGTTTTTGATGTTTTTGATGTTTTTGATGTTTTTGATGTTTTTAATGTTTTGCTTTTTTTAATGTTTTTGATGTTTTTGATGTTTTTGATGTTTTTGATGTTTTTGATGTTTTTGATGTTTTTGATGTTTTTGATGTTCTTGATGTTTTTGATGTTTTTGATGTTTTTAATGTTTTGTGATGTTTTTGATGTATTTGATGTTTTTGATGTTTTTGATGTTTTTGATGTTTTTGATGTTTTTGATGTTTTTGATGTTATTTTTTTGTTTTGTTTTTTTTTTTGATGTTTCTGTTTTTTTCTTCTTTTTTTTGTATTTGATGTTTTTGATGTTATTGATGTTTTTGATGTCTCCTCCATTTCCATCTCCTCCATTTCCATCTCCTCAATTTCCTCCTCCTCCATTTCTTCCTCCTCCATTTCCTCCTCCTCCATTTCCTCCTCCTCCATTTCCACCTCCTCCATCTCCTCCTCCTTCTTCTTCTCCTCCTCCCTATCCTCCATTTTCATATCCTCAATTTCATCCTCCTCCATCTCGTCCTCCTCCTCCTCCTCCTCCTCCATCTCCTCCACCATCTTTTCCTCCATCTCCTCCTCCTCCTCCTCCTCCATCTCCTCCTCCATCTTTTCCTCCATCTCCTCCTCCATCTCCTCCTCCATCTCCTCCATTTCCATCACCTACATTTCCATCTCCTCCATTTCCTCCTCTCCTTCACCTCTCCATGTCCATTTCCTCCTTCTCCATTTCCCCCCTTTTATTTCCTCCTCCTACATTTCCTCCTCCTCCATTGGCCCTCCTCCATCTCCACTCCTCCCATCTCCCTCCTCCTCCATCTCCTCCTCCTCCATCTCCTTCTCCTCCATCTCCTCCCTCCTCCTCCTCAATTTTTCCTCCTCCATTTCCATCCCCTCCTTTTCCATCTCCTCTTTTTCCATCTCCTCCATTTCCATCTCCTCCTCCTCCTCCATCTCCATCTTCCTCCATTTCCTCCTCCTCAATGTCTTTCTCCTCCATTTCCTCCTCCTAAATTTCCTTCTCCTCCTTCCCCATCTCCTCTTCCATCTTCTCCTTCATCTCCTCCATTTCCATCTCCTCCATTTCCATCCCCTCCATTTCCATCTCCTCCTCCATATTCTCCTCAATCTCCTCCATTTCCATCTCCTCCTCCATCGCCTCCATTTCTATCTCCTCCATTTCCATCCCCTCCATTTCCATCTCCTCCATTTCCATCTCCTCCATTTGCTCCTCCTTCTCCATATCCATCTCCTCCTCCATCTCGTCCTCCATCTTCTCTTCCTCCATCTCCTCCTCCTCCATTTCCTCCTCCTCCATTTCCTCCTCCTCCATTTCCTCCTCCTCCATTTTCCTCCTCCTCCATTTCCTCCTCCTCTTCCTCCATCTTCTCCTCCACCAACTCCTCCTCTTCCATATCCATCTCCTCCTCCATCTCGTACTCCATCTTCTCCTCCTCCATCTCCTCCTTCTCCATTTCCTCCTCCTCCATTTCCTCCTCCTACATTTTCTCCTCCTCCATTTTCTCCTCCTTCTCCTCCATCTCCCCCCCATCTTCTCCTTCATCTCCTCCATATCCATCTCCTCCTACTCCAACTCCTCCTCCTCCATCTCCTCCTCCTCCATCTCCTCCTCCTTTATTATCTCCTCCTCCTTCTCCATCTTCTCCTCCACCAACTCCTCCTCCATCTTCTCCTCCTCCATCTCCTCCTATTCCATTTCCTCCTCCTCCATTTCCTCCTCCTCCTCCATATCCATCTCCTACTTCATCTCGTCCTCCATCTTCTCGTCCTCCATCTCCTCTTTCTCCATTTCCTCCTCCTCCATTTCCTCCTCCTCCTCCTCCATTTTCTCCTCCTCCTCCTCCATTACCTCCTCCACCATTGCCTCCTCCTCCGTCTCCTCCTCCTCCATTTCCTCCTCCTCCTCCATCTCCTCCATTTCCATCTCCTCCATCTCCTCCATTTTCATCTCCACCCTTTCCATCTCCTCCATTTCCATCTCCTCCATTTCCATTTCCTCCTCTCCCATCTCCTCCTACTCCATTTCCTCCTCCTCTATTTCCTCCTCTTTAATTTCCTCCTCCTCCATTTCTTCCTCCTCCATTGCCTCCTCCTCCGTCTCCTCCTCCTCCACGCCACTTGCGCTTACATAAAAACTCAATGTGTAGTGTAAAGCTTCCTCAGACACAATATTTTTTATAACTTTTTTTCAATTTAATTTTAATGCCTCCTCCATCTCCTACTCCATCTCCATTTCCGTCTTCTCTATCTCCATCTCCTCCATCTCCATCTCCTCCATTTCCACCTCCTCCTCCTTCATCTCCTTCTCCTCCATCTCCTCCTCAATCTCCTCCATCATTTCCATCTCCTCCTCCTCCATTTCCTCCTCCTCCATTTCCTCCTCCTCCATTTCCTCCTCCTCCATCTCCTCCTCCTCCATTTCCATCTCCTCCTAGAGAGATGATTTTCATGTTTTTGATGGTTTTGATGTTTTTGATGTTTTTGATGTTATTGATGTTATTGACGTTTTTGATGTTTTTGATGTTTTTGATGTTTTTGATGTTTTTGATGTTTTTGATGTTTTTGATGTTTTTGATGTTTTTGACGTTTTCGATGTGTTTGATGTTTTTGATGTTGTTGATGTTTTTTATGTTTATGACAAGGTGTCCTCGCTCACATCTTCCGCCCGCGCCCCCGTATTCCCACTCCCTTCACGCCACTTGCGCTTACATAAAAACTCATTGTTTAGTGTAAAGCTTCCTCAAACACAATATTTTTTATAACTTTCTTTCAATTACCCCTCCTTTTCCATCTCCTTCTCCATCTCCTCCTCCATCTCCCCCTCCATCTCCTCCTCCATCTCCTCCATTTCCATCGCCTCAATTTGCTCATCCTCCATCTCTCCCTCCTCCATCTCTTCCTCATTCACTTCCTCCTCCTCCATTTCCTCCTATTCCATCTACTCCTCCTCCATCTCCTCCTCCTCCATCTCCTCCTCCACCATCTCCTCCATTTCCATCTTATCCATTTCCATCTCTTCGATTTTCATCTCCACCATTTCCATCTCCTCCATTTCCATCTTCTTTCATTTCCATCTCCTCCATTTTCATCTCCTCCATTTCCTCCTCTCCCATCTCCTCCTACTCCATTTCGCCCTTCTCCATTTCCTCCTCTTTAATTTCCTCCTCCTCCATTACATCCTCCTCCATAGCCTCTTCCTCATCCTCCTCCTCCTCTATCTCCTCCTCCATCTTCTCCATTTCCATCTCCTCCATTTCCATCTCCTCCTCCTCCATCTCCTCCACTTCCATCTCCTCCATTTCCATCTCTCTCCATTTTCATCTTCACCCTTTCCATCTCCTCCATTTCCATCTTCTTCCATTTCCATCTCCTCCATTTCCATCTCCTCCATTTCCTCCTCTCCCATCACCTCCTACTCCATTTCCTCCTCCTCTATTTCCTCCTCTTTAATTTCCTCCTCCTAGATTTCCTCCTCCTCCACGCCACTTGCGCTTACATAAAAACTCAATGTGTGGCGTAAAGCTTCCTCAAACACAATATTTTTTATAACTTTCTTTCAATTTAATTTTAATGCCTCCTCCATCTCCTACTCCATCTCCATTTCCATCTCCTCCATTTCCATCTCCTCCATTTCCATCTCCTCCATTTCCATCTCCTCCATTTCCATCTCCTCTATTTCCATCTCCTCCATTTCCATCTCCTCCTCCTCCTCCATCTCCTCTTCCTCCATTTCCTCCTCCTCAATTTCCTTCTCCTCCATTTCCTCCTCCTAAATTTCCTTCTCCTCCTTCCCCATCTCCTCTTCCATCTTCTCCTTCATCTCCTCCATTTCCATCTCCTCCATTTCCATCCCCTCCATTTCCATCTCCTCCTCCATATTCTCCTCAATCTCCTCCATTTCCATCTCCTCCTCCATCGCCTCCATTTCTATCTCCTCCATTTCCATCCCCTCCATTTCCATCTCCTCCATTTCCATCTCCTCCATTTGCTCCTCCTTCTCCATATCCATCTGCTCCTCCATCTCGTCCTCCTCTTCCATTTCCTCCTCCTCCATCTCCTCCTCTTCCATTTCCTCCTCCTCCTCCTCCATTTCCTTCTCCTCCATTTCCTCCTCCTCCATTTCCTCCTCCTCCATTTCCTGCTCCTCCATCTCATCCTCCTAAATCTCCTCCTCCTCCATCTCCCCTCCTCCATCTCCTCCTCCATCTCCTACTCCATCTCCTACTCCTCCTCCCTCTCCTCCTCCTCCTCCATATCCTCCTCCTAAGAGAAATGTTTTTGACGTTTTTGATGTTTTTGATGTTTTTGATGTTTTTGATGTTTTTAATGTTTTTGATGTTTTTAATGTTTTGATGTTTTTGATGTGTTTGATGTTTTGATGTTTTTGATGTTTTTGATGTTTTGATGTTTTGTTTTGATGTTTTTGATGTTTTATGTATTTTCGATGTTTTTAATGTTTTCATGTTTTTGACGTTTTGACGTTTGTAATGCTTTTGATGTTTTTAATGTTTTTGATGTTTTTAATGTTTTGATGTTATTGATGTTTTTGACGTTTTGATGTTTTTGATGTTTTGATGTTCTTGATATTTTTGATGTTTTTGATGTTTGTAATGCTTTTGATGTTTTTGACGTTTTTATGTTTTGATGTTTTTGATGTTTTTGATGTTTTTGATGTTTTTGATGTTTTTGATGTTTTTTGATGTTTTTGATGTTTTTGATGTTTTTGATGTTTTTGATGTTTTTGATGTTTTTGATGTTTTTGATGTTTTTGATGTTTTTGATGTTTTGATGTTTTTGATGTTTTTGATGTTTTTGATGTTTTGTTATGTTTTGATGTTTTTGATGTTTTTGATGTTTTTGATGTTTTTGGTGTTTTTGATGATTTTGATGTTTTTGATGTTTTTGATGTTTTTGATGTTATTGATGTTATTGATGTTTTTTTTTTTTGTTTTTGATGTTTTCGAAGTTTTTGATGATTTATATGTTTTTGATGATTTTGATGTTTTGGATGTTTTTGATGTTTTTGATGTTTTTGATGTTTTCGATTTTTTTATGTTTTTTTTTTATGTTTTTGATGTTTTTGATTTTATAACGTATTTGATGCTTTTAATGTTTTTGAGGTTTTGATGTGTTGATGTTTCTGATGATTTTAATGTTTTAAATGTTTTTCATGTTGATGATGATGTTTTTGATGATTTTGATGTTTTTGATGTTTTGTTGTTTTTGATGTTTTTAATGTTATTATGTTTTCTATGTTTATTATGTTTTTGATGTTTTTGATGTTTTTAATGTTTTTTATGTTTATGATGTTTTTGCTGTTTTTTGATCTTTTTGATGTTTTTGATGTTTTCGATATTTTGATTATTTTGATTTTTTGATTTTTTTGATTTTTTTGATGTTTTGTTGTT
Organism: Drosophila pruinosa; assembly: GCA_018150935.1. NCBI lineage: Eukaryota > Metazoa > Arthropoda > Insecta > Diptera > Drosophilidae > Drosophila > Drosophila pruinosa. Next base: position 61,409 of record JAECWR010000305.1, read on the forward strand.
TTTGATGTTTTGTTTTTTGTTGTTATGTTTTTATGTTTATTATGTTTTTAATGTTTTTGATGTTATTGATGTTTTTGATGTTTTTGATGTTTTTGATGTTTTTGATGTTTTTGATGTTTTTGATGTTTTTGATGTTTTTGATGTTTTGGATGTTTTGATGTTTTTGATGTTTTTGGTGTTTTCGATGTTTTTAATGTTTTTCATGTTTTGACGTTTTTGACGTTTGTAATGCTTTTGATGTTTTTAATGTTTTTGATGTTTTTGATGTTTTTAATGTTGTGATGTTATTGATGTTTCTGACGATTTGGATGTTTTCGATGTTTTTGATGCTTTTGATGTTTTTGATGTTTTTGATGTTTTCGATGTTTTTGATGTTTTGATGTTTTTAATGTTTTGATGTTATTGATGTTTTGGATGTTTTTGATGTTTTGGTATTTTCGATGTTTTTAATGTTTTTGACGTTTTTGAAGTTTGTAATGCTTTTGATGTTTTTAATGTTTTTGATGTTTTTGATGTTTTTGATGTTTTTAATGTTTTGATGTTATTGATGTTTTTGACGTTTTGGATGTTTTCGATGTTTTTGATGTTCTTGATATTTTTGATGTTTTTGATGTTTTTGATGTTTTTGATGTTTTTGATGTTTTTGTTTTTTTTGATGTTTTTGATGTTTTTGATGTTTTTGATGTTTTTGATGTTTTTAATGTTTTTGATGTTTTTGATGTTTTTGATGTTTTTGATGTTTTTGATGTTTTTGATGTTTTTGATGTTTTTGATGTTTTTGATGTTTTTGATGTTTTTGATTTTATGACGTATTTGAGGTTTTGAAGTTTTTGATATATTTGATGTTTTTGATGTTTTCGATGTTTTGATGTTTTTGATGTTATTGATGTTTTTTTTTTTTTTTTGATGTTTCTGTTTTTTATTTATTTATTTTTTTTTTGTATTTGATGATGTTGATGTTTTTGATGTTTTTGATGTTTTTTTATGTTATTGATGTTTTTGATGTTTTGATGTTTTTGATATTTTTGATGTTTTTGATGTTTTTGATGTTTTTGAAGTTTTTGATGTTTTTGATGTTTGTAATGTTCTTGATGTCTTGATGTTATTGATTTTATTGATTTTATTGATTGTATTGATGTTTTTGATGTTTGTAATGCTTTTGATGTTTTTGCCTTTTTGATGTTTATTTTTTTTGTTTTTGATGTTTTTGATGTTTTTGATGTTTTTGATGTTTTGATGTTTTTGATGTTTTTGATGTTTTTGATGTTTTTGATGTTTTTGATGTTTTTGATGTTTTTGATGTTTTTGATGTTTTTGATGTTTTTGATGTTTTTGATGTTTTTGATGATTTTGATGTTTTTGATGATTTTGATGTTTTTGATGTTTTTGATGTTTTTGATGTTATTGATGTTATTGATGTTTTATTTTTTGTTTTTGATGTTTTCGAAGTTTTTGATGATTTATAAGTTTTTGATGATTTTGATGTTTTGGATGTTTTTGATGTTTATGATGTTTTCGATTTTTTTTATGTTTTTTTTTTATGTTTTTGATGTTTTTGATTTTATAACGTATTTGATGCTTTTAATGTTTTTGAGGTTTTTGATGTGTTGATGTTTCTGATGATTTTAATGTTTTAAATGTTTTTCATGTTGATGATGTTTTTGATGATTTTGATGTTTTTAATGTTTTTATGTTTATGATGTTTTTGCTGTTTTTGATCTTTTTGATGTTTTTGATGTTTTCGATATTTTGATTTTTTTAAATTTTTTTTTGATGTTTTTGATGTTTTGTTGTTTTTGATGTTTTTGATGTTGTTATGTTTTTTATGTTTATTATGTTTTTGATGTTATTGATGTTTTTGATGTTTTTGATGTTTTTGATGTTTTTGATGTTTTTGATGTTTTTGATGTTTTTGATGTTTTTGATGTTTTTGATGTTTTTGATGTTTTTGATGTTTTTGATGTTTTTGATGTTTTTGATGTTTTTGATGTTTTTGATGTTTTTGATGTTTTTGATGTTTTGGATGTTTTTGATGTTTTTGATGTTTTTGGTATTTTCGATGTTTTTAATGTTTTTCATGTTTTTGACGTTTTTGACGTTTGTAATGCTTTTGATGTTTTTAATGTTTTTGATGTTTTTGATGTTTTTAATGTTTTGATGTTATTGATGTTTTTGACGATTTGGATGTTTTCGATGTTTTTGATGCTTTTGATGTTTTTGATGTTTTTGATGTTTTTGATGTTTTTGATGTTTTTGATGTTTTTGATGTTTTTGATGTTTTTAATGTTTTGATGTTATTGATGTTTTTGATGTTTTTGATGTTTTTGGTATTTTTGATGTTTTTGATGTTTTTGATGTTTTTGACGTTTTTGAAGTTTGTAATGCTTTTGATGTTTTTAATGTTTTTGATGTTTTTGATGTTTTTAATGTTTTGATGTTATTGATGTTTTTGACGTTTTGGATGTTTTCGATGTTTTTGATGTTCTTGATATTTTTGATGTTTTTGATGTTTTTGATGTTTTTGATGTTTTTGATGTTTTTGATGTTTTTGATGTTTTTGATGTTTTTGATGTTTTTGATGTTTTTGATGTTTTTGATGTTTTTGATGTTTTTGATGTTTTGTTTTTTTTTTGATGTTTCTGTTTTTTATTATTTTTTATTTTTTGTTGTATTTGTTGTATTTGATGTTTTTAATGTTTTTGATGTTTTTGATGTTTTTGATGTTTTTGATGTTTTTGATGTTCTTGATGTTTCTGATGTTTTTAATGTTTTTGATGTTTTTGATGTTTTTGATGTTTTTGATGTTTTTGATGTTTTTGATGTTTTTGATGTTTTTGATGTTTTTGATGTTTTTGATGTTTTTGATGTTTTTGATGTTTTTGATGTTTTTGATGTTTTTGATGTTTTTGATGTTCTTGATGTTTTTGATGTTTTTGATGTTTTCGATGTTATTGATGTTTTGATGTTTTTGATGTTTTTGATGTTTTGATGTTTTTGATGTTTTTGATGTTTTGATGTTTTTGATGTTCTTGATGTTTTTGATGTTTTTGATGTTTTTGATGTTTTTGATGTTTTGATGTTTTTCATGTTTTTGATGTTTTTGATGTTTTTGATGTTCTTGATGTTTTTGATGTTTTTGATGTTTTTAATGTTTTTGATGTTTTGATGTTTTTGATGTTTTTGATGTTTTTGATGTTTTTAATGTTTTGATGTTTTTGATGTTTTTGATGTTTTTGATGTTTTTGATGTTTTTGATGTTTTGATGTTTTTGATGTTTTTGATGTTTTTGATGTTCTTGATGTTTTTGATGTTTTGATGTTTTTAATGTTTTTGATGTTTTTGATGTTTTGATGTTTTTGATGTTTTTGATGTTTTGATGTTTTGATGTTTTTGATGTTTTTGATGTTTTTGATGTTTTTGATGTTTTTGATGTTTTGATGTTCTTGATGTTTTTGATGTTTTCGATGTTTTTGAAGTTTTTGAAGTTTTTGATGTTTTTGATGTTTTTGATGTTTTTGATGTTTTTGATGCTTTTGATGTTTTTGATGTTTTTGATGTTTTTGATGTTTTTGATGTTCTTGATGTTTTTGATGTTTTTGATGTTTTCGATGTTATTGATGTTTTTGATGTTATTGATGTTATTGATGTTTTTGATGTTTTTGATGTTTGTAATGCTTTTGATGTTTTCAATGTTTTTGATGTTTTTAATGTTTTTAATGTTTTTAATGTTTCGATGTTATTGATGTTTTTGACGTTTTTGATGTTTTTTTTTTTTTTGATTTAATGACGTATTTGAAGTTTTTTAATGTTTTTGATGTTTTTGATGTGTTTGATGTGTTTGATGTTTTTGATGTTTTTGATGTTTTTGATATTTTTGATGTTTTTGATGTTCTTGATGTTTTGATGTTTTTGATGTTTTTGAAGTTTTGAAGTTTTTGATGTTTTTGATGTTTTTGATGTTTTTGAGGTTTTTGATGTTTTTGATGTTTTTGATGTTTTTGATGTTTTTGATGTTTTGATGTTTTTGATGTTTTTGATGTTTTTGATGTTTTTGATGTTTTTGATGTTTTGATGTTTTTGATGTTTTTGATGTTTTTGATGTTTTTGATGTTTTTGATGTTTTTGATGTTTTTGATGTTATTGATGTTTTGTTTTTTTGTTGATGTTTCTGTTTTTATTATTATTTTTTTGTTGTATTTGATGTTGTTGATGTTTTTTATGTTTTTGATGTTTTTGAAGTTTTTGATGTTTTTGATGTTTTGATGTTTTTGATGTTTTGATGTTTTTGATGTTTTTGATGTTTTTGATGTTTTTGATGTTTTGATGTTTTGATGTTTTTGATGTTTTTGATGTTTTGATGTTTTTGATGTTTTTGATGTTTTTAATGTTTTTGATGTTTTTGATGTTTTTGATGTTTTTGATGTTTTTGATGTTTTTGATGTTTTTGATGTTTTTGATGTTTTTGATGTTTTTGATGTTTTTGATGTTTTTGATGTTTTTGATGTTTTTGATTTTTTTGATGTTTTTGATGTTTTTGATGTTTTTGATGTTTTTTTTTTTTTTTTGATGTTTCTGTTTTTTATTATTTTTTTGCTGTATTTGATGTTGTTGATGTTTTTGATGTTTTTGATGTTTTTGAAGTTTTTGATGTTTTTGATGTTTTTGATGTTTTTGATGTTTTTGATGTTTTTGATGTTTTTGATGTTTTTGATGCTTTTGATGTTTTTGATGTTTTTGATGTTTTTGATGTTTTTGATGTTCTTGATGTTCTTGATGTTTTTGATGTTTTTGATGTTTTCGATGTTATTGATGTTTTTGATGTTATTGATGTTATTGATGTTTTTGATGTTTTTGATGTTTGTAATGCTTTTGATGTTTTCAATGTTTTTGATGTTTTTAATGTTTTTAATGTTTTTAATGTTTCGATGTTATTGATGTTTTTGACGTTTTTGATGTTTTTGATGTTTTTGATGTTTTTGATGTTTTTGATGTTTTTGATGTTTTTGATGTTTTTGATGTTCTTGATGTTTTTGATGTTTTCGATGTTTTTGAAGTTTTTGATGTTTTTGATGTTTTTGATGTTTTTGATGTTTTTGATGTTTTTGATGCTTTTGATGTTTTTGATGTTTTTGATGTTTTTGATGTTTTTGATGTTCTTGATGTTTTTGATGTTTTTGATGTTTTCGATGTTATTGATGTTTTTGATGTTATTGATGTTATTGATGTTTTTGATGTTTTTGATGTTTGTAATGCTTTTGATGTTTTCAATGTTTTGATGTTTTTAATGTTTTTAATGTTTTTAATGTTTCGATGTTATTGATGTTTTGACGTTTTTGATGTTTTTTTTTTTTTGATTTAATGACGTATTTGAAGTTTTTTAATGTTTTTGATGTTTTTGATGTGTTTGATGTGTTTGATGTTTTGATGTTTTTGATGTTTTTGATATTTTTGATGTTTTTGATGTTCTTGATGTTTTTGATGTTTTGATGTTTTTGAAGTTTTTGAAGTTTTGATGTTTTTGATGTTTTTGATGTTTTTGAGGTTTTTGATGTTTTTGATGTTTTTGATGTTTTGATGTTTTTGATGTTTTTGATGTTTTTGATGTTTTTGATGTTTTGATGTTTTTGATGTTTTTGATGTTTTTGATGTTTTTGATGTTTTTGATGTTTTGATGTTTTTGATGTTTTTGATGTTTTTGATGTTTTTGATGTTTTTGATGTTTTGATGTTTTTGATGTTATTGATGTTTTGTTTTTTTTGTTGATGTTTCTGGTTTTTTATTATTATTTTTTTTGTTGTATTTGATGTTGTTGATGTTTTTTATGTTTTTGATGTTTTTGAAGTTTTGATGTTTTTGATGTTTTTGATGTTTTTGAAGTTTTTGATGTTTTTGATGTTTTTGATGTTTTTGATGTTTTTGATGTTTTGATGTTTTTGATGTTTTTGATGTTTTTGATGTTCTTGATGTTTTGATGTTTTTAATGTTTTTAATGTTTTTGATGTTTTTGATGTTTTTGATGTTTTGATGTTTTTGATGTTTTTGATGTTTTTGATGTTTTTGATGTTTTTGATGTTTTTGATGTTTTGATGTTTTTGATGTTTTTGATGTTTTTGATGTTTTTGATGTTTTTGATGTTTTTGATGTTATTGATGTTTTGTTTTTTTTTTTGATGTTTCTGTTTTTATTATTTTTTTTGCTGTATTTGATGTTGTTGATGTTTTTGATGTTTTTGATGTTTTTGAAGTTTTTGATGTTTTTGATGTTTTTGATGTTTTTGATGTTTTTGATGTTTTTGATGTTTTTGATGTTTTTGATGCTTTTGATGTTTTTGATGTTTTTGATGTTTTTGATGTTTTTGATGTTCTTGATGTTCTTGATGTTTTTGATGTTTTTGATGTTTTTGATGTTATTGATGTTTTTGATGTTATTGATGTTATTGATGTTTTTGATGTTTTTGATGTTTGTAATGCTTTTGATGTTTTCAATGTTTTTGATGTTTTTAATGTTTTTAATGTTTTTAATGTTTCGATGTTATTGATGTTTTTGACGTTTTTGATGTTTTTTTTTTTTTTGATTTAATGACGTATTTGAAGTTTTTAATGTTTTGATGTTTTTGATGTGTTTGATGTGTTTGATGTTTTTGATGTTTTTGATTTTTTGATGTTTTTGATGTTCTTGATGTTTTTGATGTTTTTGATGTTTTTGAAGTTTTGAAGTTTTTGATGTTTTGATGTTTTTGATGTTTTGAGGTTTTTGATGTTTTTGATGTTTTTGATGTTTTTGATGTTTTTGATGTTTTTGATGTTTTTAATGTTTTTGATGTTTTTGATGTTTTTGATGTTTTTGATGTTTTTGATGTTTTTGATGTTTTTGATGTTTTTGATGTTTTTGATGTTTTTGATGTTTTTGATGTTATTGATGTTTTGTTTTTTTTGTTGATGTTTCTGTTTTTTATTATTATTTTTTTTGTTGTATTTGATGTTGTTGATGTTTTTATGTTTTGATGTTTTTGAAGTTTTTGATGTTTTTGATGTTTTTGATGTTTTTGAAGTTTTTGATGTTTTTGATGTTTTTGATGTTTTTGATGTTTTTGATGTTTTTGATGTTTTTGATGTTTTTGATGTTTTTGATGTTTTTGATGTTCTTGATGTTTTTGATGTTTTTAATGTTTTTAATGTTTTTGATGTTTTTGATGTTTTTGATGTTTTTGATGTTTTTGATGTTTTTGATGTTTTTGATGTTTTTGATGTTTTTGATGTTTTTGATGTTTTGATGTTTTTGATGTTTTTGATGTTTTGATGTTTTGATGTTTTTGATGTTTTTGATGTTTTGATGTTTTTGATGTTTTGATGTTTTTGATGTTTTTGATGTTATTGATGTTTTGTTTTTTTTTGATGTTTCTGTTTTTTTATTTTTTTTTTTGTTGTTTTTGATGTTGTTGATGTTTTTGATGTTTTTGATGTTTTTGATGTTTTTGATGTTTTTGATGTTTTGATGTTTTTGATTTTTTTTGATGTTTTTGATGTTTTTGATGTTTTTGATGTTTTTGATGTTTTTGATGTTTTTGAAGTTTTTGATGTTTTTGATGTTTTTGATGTTTTTGATGTTTTTGATGTTTTTGATGTTTTTGATGTTTTTGATGTTTTTGATGTTTTTGATGTTTTTGATGTTTTTGATGTTTTTGATGTTTTTTTTTTTTTTTTTTTTTTTTTTTTTTTTTTTTTTTTTTTTTTGTTGTTTTTGATGTTTTTGATGTTTTTGATGTTTTGATGTTTTTGATGTTTTTGATGTTTTTGATGTTTTTGATGTTTTTGATGTTTTTTTTTTTTTTTGTTTTTGATGTTTTTGATGTTTTTGATGTTTTTGATGTTTTTGATGTTTTTGATGTTTTTGATGTTTTTGATGTTTTTGATGTTTTTGATGTTTTTGATGTTTTTGATGTTTTGATGTTTTTGATGTTTTTGTTGTTTTTTATGTTTTTGTTGTTTTTGATGTTTTTTTTTTTTTTGATGTTTTTGTTTTTTATTATTTATTTTTTTTTTTTGTTGTATTTGATGTTGTTGATGTTTTTGATGTTGTTGGTGTTTTTGATGTTTTTGATGTTTTTGATGTTGTTGATGTTTTTGATGTTTTTGATGTTTTTGAAGTTTTTGATGTTTTTGATGTTTTTGATTTTTTGATGTTCTTGATGTTTTTGATGTTTTTGATGTTTTTGATGTTTTTGATGTTTTTGATGTTTTTGATGTTTTTGATGTTTTTATGTTTTTGATGTTTTTGATGTTTTTGATGTTCTTGATGTTTTTGATGTTTTCGATGTTTTTGAAGTTTTTGAAGTTTTTGATGTTTTTGATGTTTTTGATGTTTTTGATGTTTTTGATGTTTTTGATGTTTTTGATGTTTTTGATGTTTTTGATGTTTTGATGTTTGTAATGCTTTTGATGTTTTTAATGTTTTTGATGTTTTTGATGTTTTTGATGTTTTTAATGTTTTTAATGTTTTTGATGTTTTTGATATTTTTGATGTTTTTGATGTTTTTGATGTTTTTGATGTTTTTGATGTTTTTGATGTTCTTGATGTTTTTGATGTTTTCGATGTTTTTGAAGTTTTTGTAGTTTTTGATGTTTTTGATATTTTTGATGTTTTTGATGTTTTTGATGTTTTTGATGTTTTTGATGTTTTTGATGTTCTTGATGTTTCTGATGTTTTCTATGTTTTTGAAGTTTTTGAAGTTTTTGATGTTTTTGATGTTTTTGATGTTCTTGATGTTTTTGATGTTTTTGATGTTTTTGATGTTTTCGATGTTATTGATGTTTTTGATGTTATTGATGTTTTTGATGTTTTTGATGATTGTAATGCTTTTGATGTTTTTAATGTTTTTGATGTTTTTAATGTTTTTAATGTTTCGATGTTATTGATGTTTTTAATGTTTTTAATGTTTTTGATGTTTTTGATGTTTTTGATGTTTTTGATGTTTTTGATGTTTTTGATGTTTTTGATGTTTTTGATGTTTTTGATGTTCTTGATGTTTTTGATGTTTTTGATGTTTTTGAAGTTTTTGATGTTTTTGATGTTTTTGATGTTTTTGATGTTTTTGATGTTTTTGATGTTTTTGATGTTTTTGATGTTTTTGATGTTTTTGATGTTTTTGATGTTTTTGATGTTTTTGATGTTTTTGATGTTTTTGATGTTTTTGATGTTTTTGATGTTTTTGATGTTTTTGATGTTTTTGATGTTTTTGATGTTCTTGATGTTTTTGATGTTTTCGATGTTTTCGATGTTATTGATGTTTTTGATGTTATTGATGTTTTCGATGTTTTTGATGTTTTTGATGTTTGTAATGCTTTTGATGTTTTTAATGTTTTTGATGTTTTTGATATTTTTGATGTTTTGTTTTTTTTTTTTTGTTTTTGATTTTATGACGTATTTGAAGTTTTTAATGTTTTTGATGTTTTTAATTTTTTGATGTTTTTGATGTTTTTGATGTGTTTGATGTTTTTGATGTTTTTGATGTTTTTGATGTTCTTGATGTTTTTGATGTTTTTGATGTTTTCGATGTTATTGATGTTTTTGATGTTATTGATGTTTTCGATGTTTTTGATGTTTTTGATGTTTGTAATGCTTTTGATGTTTTTAATGTTTTTGTTGTTTTTGATTTTTTTGTTGTTTTTTTTTTTTTTTTGTTTTTGATTTTATGACGTATTTGAAGTTTTTAATGTTTTTGATGTTTTTAATTTTTTGATGTTTTTGATGTTTTTGATGTGTGTGATGTTTTTGATGTTTTTGGTATTTTCAATGTTTTTAATGTTTTGTAATGTAATGCTTTTGATGTTTTTAATGTTTTTGATGTTTTTAATGTTTTGATGTTATTGATGTTTTTGACGTTTTGCATGTTTTTGATGTTTTTGATGTTCTTGATATTTTTGATGTTTTTAATGTTTTTAATGTTTTTGATGTTTTTGATATTTTTGATGTTTTTGATGTTTTTGATGTTTTTGATGTTTTTGATGTTTTTGATGTTTTTGATGTTTTGATGTTTTTGATGTTCTTGATGTTTTGATGTTTTCGATGTTTTTGAAGTTTTTGTAGTTTTTGATGTTTTTGATATTTTTGATGTTTTTGATGTTTTTGATGTTTTTGATGTTTTTGATGTTTTTGATGTTTTTGATGTTCTTGATGTTTTTGATGTTTTCTATGTTTTTGAAGTTTTGAAGTTTTTGATGTTTTTGATGTTTTTGATGTTCTTGATGTTTTTGATGTTTTTGATGTTTTTGATGTTTTCGATGTTATTGATGTTTTTGATGTTATTGATGTTTTTGATGATTGTAATGCTTTTGATGTTTTTAATGTTTTTGATGTTTTTAATGTTTTTAATGTTTCGATGTTATTGATGTTTTTGACGTTTTTGATGTTTTTTATGTTTTTGATGTTTTTGATATTTTTGATGTTTTTTTTTTTTTGATTTAATGACGTATTTGAAGTTTTTAATGTTTTTGATGTTTTTAATTTTTTGATGTTTTTGATGTTTTTGATGTTTTTGATGTTTTTTATGTTTTTAATGTTTTTAATGTTTTGATGTTTTTGATGTTTTTGATGTTTTTGATGTTTTTGATGTTCTTGATGTTTTTGATGTTTTTGATGTTTTTGATGTTTTTGATGTTTTTGAAGTTTTTGATGTTTTTGATGTTTTTGATGTTTTTGATGTTTTTGATGTTTTTGATGTTTTTGATGTTTTTGATGTTTTTGATGTTTTTGATGTTTTTGATGTTTTTGATGTTTTTGATGTTTTTGATGTTTTTGATGTTTTTGATGTTTTTGATGTTTTTGATGTTCTTGATGTTTTTGATGTTTTCGATGTTTTCGATGTTATTGATGTTATTGATGTTTTCGATGTTTTTGATGTTTTTGATGTTTGTAATGCTTTTGATGTTTTTAATGTTTTTGATATTTTTGATGTTTTTTTTTTTTTTTTGTTTTTGTTTTTTTGATGTTTTTGATGTTTTTTATGTTTTTGATGTTTTTGATTTTTTGATGTTTTTGATGTTTTTGATGTTTTTGATGTTTTTGATGTTTTTGATGTTTTTGATGTTTTTGATGTTTTGATGTTTTTGATGTTTTTGATGTTTTTGATGTTTTCGATGTTATTGATGTTTTTGATGTTATTGATGTTTTCGATGTTTTTGATGTTTTTGATGTTTGTAATGCTTTTGATGTTTTTAATGTTTTTGATGTTTTTGATATTTTTGAAGTTTTGTTTTTTTTTTTTTTTTGATTTTATGACGTATTTGAAGTTTTTAATGTTTTTGATGTTTTTAATTTTTTGATGTTTTTGATGTTTTTGATGTTTTTGGTATTTTCAATGTTTTTAATGTTTTGTAATGTAATGCTTTTGATGTTTTTAATGTTTTTGATGTTTTTAATGTTTTGATGTTATTGATGTTTTTGACGTTTTGCATGTTTTTGATGTTTTTGATGTTCTTGATATTTTTGATGTTTTTAATGTTTTGATGTTTTTGATGTTTGTGATGTTTTTGATGTTTTTGATGTTTTTGATGTTTTTGATGTTTTTGATGTTTTTGATGTTTTTGATGTTTTTGATGTTTTTGATGTTTTTGATGTTTTTGATGTTTTTGATGTTTTTGATGTTTTTGATGTTCTTGATGTTTCTGATGTTTTTAATGTTTTTGATGTTTTTGATGTTTTTGATGTTTTTGATGTTTTTGATGTTTTTGATGTTTTTGATGTTTTTGATGTTTTTGATGTTTTTGATGTTTTTGATGTTTTGATGTTTTTGATGTTTTTGATGTTTTTGATGTTTTTGATGTTTTTGATGTTTTTGATGTTTTTGATGTTTTTGATGTTTTGATGTTTTTGATGTTTTTGATGTTTTTGATGTTTTTGATGTTTTGATGTTTTTGATGTTTTTGATGTTATTGATGTTTTTTTTTTTTTTGATGTTTCTGTTTTTATTATTTTTTTTTTTTGCTGTATTTGATGTTGTTGATGTTTTGATGTTTTTGATGTTTTTGATGTTTTTGATGTTTTTGATGTTTTTGATGTTTTTGATGTTTTTGATGTTTTTGATGTTTTTGATGTTTTTGATGTTTTTGATGTTTTTGATGTTTTTGATGTTTTTGATGTTTTTGATGTTTTTGATGTTTTTATTGTTTTTGATGTTTTTGATGTTTTGTTTTTTTTTGATGTTTCTGTTTTTTATTATTTTTTTTTTTTGTTGTATTTGATGTTGTTGATGTTTTTGATGTTTTTGATGTTGTTGGTGTTTTTAATGTTTTTGATGTTGTTGATGTTTTTTTTGTTTTTTTTTTTGATGTTTTTGATGTTTTTGATGTTTTTGATGTGTTTGATGTTTTTGATGTTTTTGATGTTTTTGATGTTTTTGATGTTCTTGATGTTTTTGATGTTTTTGATGTTTTTGATGTTTTTGATGTTTTTGATGTTTTTGATGTTTTTGATGTTTTTTATGTTTTTGATGTTTTTGATGTTTTTGATGTTTTTGATGTTTTGATGTTTTGATGTTTTTGATGTTTTTGATGTTTTTGATGTTTTTGATGTTTTTGATGTTTTTGATGTTTTTGATATTTTTGATGTTTTTGATGTTTTTGATGTTTGTGATGTTTTTGATGTTTTTGATGTTCTTGATGTTTTTGATGTTTTTGATGTTTTTGATGTTTTTGATGTTTTTGATGTTTTGATGTTCTTGATGTTTCTGATGTTTTAAATGTTTTTAATGTTTTTGATGTTTTTGATGTTTTTGATGTTTTTGATGTTTTTGATATTTTTGATGTTTTTGATGTTTTTGATGTTTTTGATGTTTTTGATGTTTTGATGTTTTTGATGTTTTTGATGTTTTTGATGTTTTTGATGTTATTGATGTTTTGGTTTTTTTTTTTTGATGTTTCTGTTTTTTTATTTTTTTTTTTGCTGTATTTGATGTTGTTGATGTTTTTGATGTTTTTGAAGTTTTTGATGTTTTTGATGTTTTTGATGTTTTTGATGTTTTTGATGTTTTTGATGTTTTTAATGTTTTTGATGTTTTTGATGTTTTGTTTTTTTTTTTTGATGTTTCTGTTTTTTATTATTTATTTTTTTTTTTGTTGTATTTGATGTTGTTGATGTTTTTGATGTTTTTGATGTTTTTGATGTTGTTGGTGTTTTTAATGTTTTTGATGTTTTTGATGTTTTTGATGTTGTTGATGTTTTTGATGTTTTTGAAGTTTTTGATGTTTTTGATGTTTTTGATTTTTTTGATGTTCTTGATGTTTTTGATGTTTTGAATGTTTTTGATGTTTTTGATGTTTTTGATATTTTTGATGTTTTTGATGTTTTTGATGTTTTTGATGTTTTTGATGTTCTTGATGTTTTTGATGTTTTCGATGTTTTTGAAGTTTTTGAAGTTTTTGATGTTTTTGATGTTTTTGATGTTTTTGATGTTTTTGATGTTTTTGATGTTTGTAATGCTTTTGATGTTTTTAATGTTCTTGATGTTTTTGATGTTTTTGATGTTTTTGATGTTTTTGAAGTTTTTGTAGTTTTTGATGTTTTTGCTATTTTTGATGTTTTTGATGTTTTTGATGTTTTTGATGTTTTTGATGTTTTTGATGTTTTTGATGTTCTTGATGTTTTTGATGTTTTCTATGTTTTTGAAGTTTTTGATGTTTTTGATGTTTTTGATGTTTGTAATGCTTTTGATGTTTTTAATGTTCTTGATGTTTTTGATGTTTTTGATGTTTTTAATGTTTTTAATGTTTTTGATGTTTTTGATATTTTTGATGTTTTTGATGTTTTTGATGTTTTTGATGTTTTTGATGTTTTTGATGTTTTTGATGTTTTTGATGTTCTTGATGTTTTTGATGTTTTCGATGTTTTTGAAGTTTTTGTAGTTTTTGATGTTTTTGATATTTTTGATGTTTTTGATGTTTTTGATGTTTTTGATGTTTTTGATGTTCTTGATGTTTTTGATGTTTTCTATGTTTTTGAAGTTTTTGAAGTTTTTGATGTTTTTGATGTTTTTGATGTTCTTGATGTTTTTGATGTTTTTGATGTTTTTGATGTTTTCGATGTTATTGATGTTTTTGATGTTATTGATGTTTTTGATGTTTTTGATGTTTTTGATGTTTTTGATGTTTTTGATGTTTTTGATGTTTTTGATGTTTTTGATGTTTTTGATGTTTTTGATGTTTTTGATGTTTTTCATGTTTTTGATGTTCTTGATGTTTTTGATGTTTTTAATGTTTTTGATGTTTTTGATGTTTTTGATATTTTTGATGTTTTTGATGTTTTCGATGTTTGTGATGTTTTTGATGTTCTTGATGTTTTTGATGTTTTCGATGTTTTTGAAGTTTTTGAAGTTTTTGATGTTTTTGATGTTTTTGATGTTTTTGATGTTTTTGATGTTTTTGATGTTTTTGATGTTTTTGATGTTTTTGATGTTTTTGATGTTTTTGATGTTTGTAATGCTTTTGATGTTTTTAATGTTCTTGATGTTTTTGATGTTTTTGATGTTTTTGATGTTTTTGATGTTTTTGATGTTTTTGATGTTCTTGATGTTTTTGATGTTTTTGATGTTTTTGTTGTTTTTGAAGTTTTTGATGTTTTTGATGTTTTTGATGTTTTTGATGTTTTTGATGTTTTTGGTGTTTTTGATGTTTTTGATGTTTTTGATGTTTTTGATGTTTTTGATGTTTTTGATGTTTTTGATGTTTTTGATGTTTTTGATGTTTTTGATGTTTTTGATGTTTTTGATGTTTTTGATGTTTTTGATGTTCTTGATGTTTTTGATGTTTTTGATGTTTTCGATGTTATTGATGTTTTTGATGTTATTGATGTTTTCGATGTTTTTGATGTTTTTGATGTTTGTAATGCTTTTGATGTTTTTAATGTTTTTGATGTTTTTGATATTTTTGATGTTTTTTTTTTTTTTTTGATTTTATGACGTATTTGAAGTTTTTAATGTTTTTGATGTTTTTAATTTTTTGATGTTTTTGATGTTTTTGATGTGTTTGATGTTTTTGATGTTTTTGATGTTTTTGATGTTCTTGATGTTTTTGATGTTTTTGATGTTTTTGATGTTTTTGATGTTTTTGATGTTTTTGATGTTCTTGATGTTTTTGATGTTCTTGATGTTTTTGATGTTTTCTATGTTTTTGAAGTTTTTGAAGTTTTTGATGTTTTTGATGTTTTTGATGTTCTTGATGTTTTTGATGTTTTTGATGTTTTTGATGTTTTCGATGTTATTGATATTTTTGATGTTATTGATGTTTTTGATGTTTTTGATGTTTTTGATGTTTTTGATGTTTTTGATGTTTTTGATGTTTTTGATGTTTTTGATGTTTTTGATGTTTTTGATGTTTTTGATGTTTTTGATGTTTTTGATGTTCTTGATGTTTTTGATGTTTTTAATGTTTTTGATGTTTTTGATGTTTTTGATATTTTTGATGTTTTTGATGTTTTTGATGTTTGTGATGTTTTTGATGTTCTTGATGTTTTCGATGTTTTTGAAGTTTTGAAGTTTTTGATGTTTTGATGTTTTTGATGTTTTTGATGTTTTTGATGTTTTTGATGTTTTTGATGTTTTTGATGTTTTGATGTTTTTGATGTTTTTGATGTTTTTGATGTTTTTGATGTTTGTAATGCTTTTGATGTTTTTAATGTTCTTGATGTTTTTGATGTTTTTGATGTTTTTGATGTTTTTGATGTTTTTGATGTTTTTGATGTTTTTGATGTTCTTGATGTTTTTGATGTTTTTGATGTTTTTGTTGTTTTTGAAGTTTTGATGTTTTTGATGTTTTTGATGTTTTTGATGTTTTTGATGTTTTTGATGTTTTGATGTTTTGATGTTTGTTTTGATGTTTTTGATGTTTTTGATGTTTTTGATGTTTTTGATGTTTTTGATGTTTTTGATGTTTTTTGATGTTTTTGATGTTTTTGATGTTTTTGATGTTCTTGATGTTTTTGATGTTTTTGATGTTTTCGATGTTATTGATGTTTTTGATGTTATTGATGTTTTCGATGTTTTTGATGTTTTTGATGTTTGTAATGCTTTTGATGTTTTTAATGTTTTTGATGTTTTTGATATTTTTGATGTTTTGTTTTTTTTTTTTTTTTGATTTTATGACGTATTTGAAGTTTTTAATGTTTTTGATGTTTTTAATTTTTTGATGTTTTGATGTTTTTGATGTGTTTGATGTTTTTGATGTTTTTGATGTTTTTGATGTTCTTGATGTTTTTGATGTTTTTGATATTTTGATGTTTTTCGATGTTATTGATGTTTTTGATGTTATTGATGTTTTTGATGTTTTTGATGTTTGTAATGCTTTTGATGTTTTTAATGTTTTTGATGTTTTTGATATTTTTGATGTTTTGTTTTTTTTTTTTTTTGATTTTATGACGTATTTGAAGTTTTTAATGTTTTTGATGTTTTTAATTTTTTGATGTTTTTGATGTGTTTGATGTTTTTGATGTTTTTGGTATTTTCAATGTCTTTAATGTTTTGTAATGTAATGCTTTTGATGTTTTTAATGTTTTTGATGTTTTTAATGTTTTGATGTTATTGATGTTTTTGACGTTTTGCATGTTTTTGATGTTTTTGATGTTCTTGATATTTTTGATGTTTTTGATGTTTTTGATGTTTTTGATGTTTTTAATGTTTTGATGTTTTTGATGTTTTTGATGTTTTTGATGTTTCGGATGTTTTTGATGTTTTTGATTTTTTTGACGTTTTTGATGTTTTTGATTTTTTTGATTTTTTGATGTTTTGTTTTTTTTTTTGATGTTTTTGATTTTATGACGTATTTGAGGTTTTGAAGTTTTTGATATATTTGATGTTTTTGATGCTTTCGATGTTTTTGATGTTTTTGATGTTATTGATGTTTTGATTTTTTTTTTTGTTGTTTCTGTTTTTTATTTATTTATTTATTTTTTTTGTATTTGATGTTGTTGATGTTTTTGATGTTTTTTATGTTTTTGATGTTTTTGATGTTTTTCAAGTTTTTGATGTTTTTGATGTTTTTGATGTTTTTGATGTTTTTGATGTTTTTGATGTGTTAGATGTTTTTGATATTTTTGATGTTTTTGATGTTTTTGATGTTTTTGATGTTTTTGATGTTTTCGATGTTTTTGATGTTTTTGAAGTTTTTGATGTTTTTGATGTTTGTGATGTTCTTGATGTTATTGATTTGATTGATTTTATTGATGTTTTTGATGTTTTTGATGTTATTGATGTTTTTTTTTTGTTTTTGATGTTTTCGATGTTTTTGATGTTTTATATGTTTTTGATGATTTTGATGTTTTGGATGTTTTTGATGTTTTATATGTTTTTGATGTTTTTGATGTTTTCGATTTTTTTTATATTTTTTTTTTATGTTTTTGATGTTTTTGATTTTATAACGTATTTGATGCTTTTAATGTTTTTGAGGTTTTTGATGTGTTGATGTTTCTGATGATTTTAATGTTTTAAATGTTTTTCAGGTTGATGATGTTTTTGATGATTTTGATGTTTTTGATATTTTGTTGTTTTTGGTGTTTTTAATGTTATTATGTTTTCTATGTTTATTATGTTTTTGATGGTTTTGATGTTTTTAATGTTTTTAATGTTTTTGATGTTTTTGATGTTTTTGATCTTTTTGATGTTTTTGATGTTTTCGATATTCTGATTTTTTTGATTTTTTTGATGATTTTGATGTTTTGTTGTTTTTCATGTTTTTGGTGTTTTTGACGTTTTGATGTTTTTGATGTTTTTGATGTTTTTGATGTTTTTATGTTTTTGATGTTTTTGCTGTTTTTGATATTTTTGATGTTTTTAACGTTTTTGATATTTTTGATGTTATTTTGTTTATTATGTTTTTGATGTTTTTAATGTTTCTTATATTTATAATGTTTTTGATGTTTTTGATGTTTTGCTGTTTTTGATGTTTTTGATGTTCTTGATATTTTTGATATTTTTGATGTTTTTGATGTTTTTGATGTTTTTGATGTTTTTGATGTTTTTGATGTTTTTGATGTTTTTGATGTTTTTGATGTTTTTGATGTTTTTGATGTTTTTGATGTTTTTGATGTTTTTGATGTTTTTGATGTTTTTATGTTTTTTATGTTTATTATGTTTTTGATGTTTTTGATGTTTATAATGTTTTTTATGCTTATGATGTTTATGATGTTTTTGATGTTTTTGATGTTTTTGATGTTTTTGATGTTTTTGATGTTTTTGATGTTTTTGATGTTTTTGATGTTTTTGAGGATTTTGATGTTTTTGATGTTTTTTATATTTTTGATGTTTTTGATGTTATTGATGTTTTTGATATATTTGATGTCTTTGATGTTTTTGATGTTTTTGATGTTTTTGATGTTTTTGATGTTTTTGATGTTTTTGATATTTTTGATGTTTTTGATGTTTTTGATGTTTTCGATATTTTGATTTTTTTGATGTTTTGTTGTTTTTGATGTTTTGTTGTTTTTGATGTTTAGATGTTATTTATGTTTATTATGTTTTTGATGTTCTCAATGTTTTTTATATTTATGATGTTTTTCATGTTTTGCTGTTTTTAATGTTTTTGAAGTTTTTGATGTTTTTGATGTTTTGTTGTATTTGTTGTATTTGATGTTTTTGATGTTTTTGATGTTTTTGATGTTTTTGATGTTATTGATGTTTTGTTTTTTTTTTTTTGATTTTTCTGTTTTTTTATATTTTTTTGTTCTATTTGATGTTTTTGATGTTATTGATGTTTTTGATGTTATTGATGTTTTTGATGTTTTTGTTGTTTTTTTTGTTTTTTTTTTTTTTTTTTTGATGTTTCTGTTTTTTATTTATTAATTTTTTTTTTTGTATTTGATGTTGTTGATGTTTTTGATGTTTTTGATGTTTTTGATGTTGTTAATGTTTTTGATGTTTTGATGTTATTGATGTTTTTGATGTTTTGATGTTTTTGATGTTTTTGATGTTTTTGATGTTTTTGATGTTTTTGATGTTTTGATGTTTTTGATGTTTTTGATGTTTTTGATGTTTTTGATGTTTTTGATGTTTTTGATGTTTTTGATTTTTTTGATGTTTTGTTTTTTTTTTTTAATGTTTCTGTTTTTTTTTTATTTTATTGTTGTATTTGATGTTTTTGATGTTATTGATGTTTTGATGGTTTTGATGTTATTGATGTTTTTGATGTTATTGATGTTTTTGATGTTTTTGATGTTTGTAATGCTTTTGATGTTTTTGACGTTTTTATGTTTTTGATGTTTTTAATATTTTTGATGTTTTGTTTTTTTTTTTTGTTTTTGATTTAATGACGTATTTGAAGTTTTTAATGTTTTTGATGTTTTTAATGTTTTGATGTTTTTGATGTTTTGGATGTGTTTGATGTTTTTGATGTTTTTGATGTTTTTGATGTTTTTGATGTTTTTGATGTTTTTGATGTTTTTGATGTTTTTGATGTTTTTGATGTTTTGGATGTTTTTGATGTTTTTGGTATTTTCGATGTTTTTAATGTTTTTCATGTTTTTGACGTTTTTGATGTTTGTAATGATTTTGGTGTTTTTAATGTTTTTGATGTTTTTAAGGTTTTGATGTTATTGATGTTTTTGACGTTTTGGATGTTTTCGATGTTTTTGATGTTCTTGATATTTTTGATGTTTTTGATGTTTTTGATGTTTTTGCTGTTTTTGATGTTTTTGATGTTTTGATGTTTTTGATGTTTTTGATGTTTTGGATGTTTTTGATGTTTTTGATTTTTTTGACGTTTTTGATGTTTTTTTTTTTTTTTTTGATGTTTTTGATTTTATGACGTATTTGACGTTTTTGATGTTTTTGATGTTTTTGATTTTTTTGATGTTTTGTTTTTTTTTTTTTTTTGATGTTTTTGATTTTATGTCGTTTTTGACGTTTTTGATGTTTTTGATGTTTTTGATGTTTTTGATGTTTTTGATGTTTTCGATGTTTTTGAAGTTTTTGATGTTATTGATGTTGTGTTTTTTTTTTTTTGATGTTTCTGTTTTTTATTTATATATTTATTTTTTTTGTATTTGATGTTGTTGATGTTTTTGATGTTTTTGAAGTTTTTGATGTTTTTGATGTTTTTGATTTTTTTGATGTTTTTGATGTTTTTGATGTTTTTGATATTTTTGATGTTTTTGATGTTTTTGATGTTTTTGATGTTTTTGATGTTTTTGATGTTTGTGATGTTCTTGATGTCTTGATGTTATTGATTTTATTGATGTTTTTTATGTTTTTGATGTTTTTGATGTTTTTGATGTTTTCGATGTTTTTGATGTTTTTGAAGTTTTTGATGTTTTTGATGTTTGTGATGTTCTTGATGTCTTGATGTTATTGATTTTATTGATGTTTTTGATGTTTTTGATGTTATTGATGTTTTTTTTTTGTTTTTGATGTTTTCGATGTTTTTGATGATTTATATGTTTTTGATGATTTTGATGTTTTGTATGTTTTTGATGTTTTATATGTTTTTGATGTTTTTGATGTTTTCGATTTTTTTTATGTTTTTTTTTATGTTTTTGATGTTTTTGATTTTATAACGTATTTGATGCTTTTAATGTTTTTGAGGTTTTTGATGTGTTGATATTTCTGGTGATTTTAATGTTTTAAATGTTTTTCATGTTGATGATGTTTTTGATGATTTTGATGTTTTTGATATTTTGTTGTTTTTGATGTTTTTGATGTTTTTTATGTTATTATCTTTTCTATGTTTATAATGTTTTTGATGGTTTTAATGTTTTTAATGTTTTTTATGTTTATGATGTTTTTGATGTTTTTGATGTTTTTGATCTTTTTGATGTTTTTGATGTTTTCGATATTTTGATTTTTTTGATTTTTTTTGATTTTTTTTGATGTTTTTGATGTTTTGTTGTTTTTGATGTTTTTGATGTTTTTGATATTTTTGATGTTTTTAATGTTTTTGATGTTTTTGATATTTTTGATGTTATTTTTGTTTATTATGTTTTTGATGTTTTTAATGTTTCTTATATTTATAATGTTTTTGATGTTTTGCTGTTTTTGATGTTTTTGATGTTCTTGATATTTTTAATATTTTTGATGTTTTTGATGTTTTTGATGTTTTTGATGTTTTTGATGTTTTTGATGTTTTTGATGTTTTTGATGTTTTTGATGTTTTTGACGTTTTTGATGTTTTTGATGTTTTTATGTTTTTTATGTTTATTATGTTTTTGATGTTTTTGATGTTTTTGATGTTTTTAATGTTTATGATGTTTATGATGTTTATGATGTGTTTGATGTTTTTGATGTTTTTCATGTTTTTCATGTTTTTGATGTTTTTGATGTTTTTGATGTTTTTGATGTTTTTGATGTTTTGATGTTTTTGATGTTTTTGATGTTTTTGATGTTTTTGATGTTTTTGATGTTTTTGATGTTTTTGATGTTTTTGATGTTCTTGATGTTCTTGATGTTTTTGATGTTTTTGATGTTTTTGATGTTTTTGATGTTTTTGATGTTTTTGATGTTTTTGATGTTTTTGATGTTTTTGATGTTTTTGATGTTTTTGATGTTTTTGATGTTTTTGATGTTTTTGATGTTCTTGATGTTTTTGATGTTTTTGATGTTTTTGATGTTTTTGATGTTTTTGATGTTTTTGATGTTTTTATGTTTTGGATGTTTTTGATGTTTTTGATTTTTTTGACGTTTTTGATGTTTTTGATTTTTTTGACGTTTTTGATTTTTTGATGTTTATTTTTTTTTTTTTTTTATGTTTTTGATGTTTTTGATGTTTTAGATGTTCTTGATGTTTTTGATGTTTTTGATCTTTTTGATGTTTTGTTTTTTTTTTGATGTTTTTGATTTTATGACGTATTTGAGGTTTTTAATGTTTTTGAGGTCTTGAAGTTTTTGATATATTTGATGTTTTCGATGTTTTTGACGTTTTTGATGTTTTTGATTTTTTTTATGTTTTTGATGTTTTTATGTTTTTGATGTTTTTGATTTTTTTGACGTTTTTGATTTTTTGATGTTTATTTTTTTTTTTTTTTGATGTTTTTGATGTTTTTGATGTTCTAGATGTTCTTGATGTTTTTGATGTTTTTGATCTTTTTGATGTTTTGTTTTTTTTTTGATGTTTTTGATTTTATGACGTATTTGATGTTTTTAATGTTTTTGAGGTCTTGAAGTTTTTGATATATTTGATGTTTTCGATGTTTTTGATGTTATTGATGTTTTTTTTTTTTTTTTGATGTTTCTGTTTTTTTTTATTTATTTATTTTTTTTTGTTGTTTTTGATGTTTTTGATGTTTTTGATGTTTTTGATGTTTTGATGTTTTTGCTGTTTTTGATGTTTTTGATATTTTTGATGTTTTTAATGTTTTTGATGTTTTTGATATTTTTTATGTTATTTTTGTTTATTATGTTTTTAATGTTTCTTATATTTATAATGTTTTTGATGTTTTTGATGTTTTGCTGTTTTTGATGTTTTTGATGTTCTTGATATTTTTGATATTTTTGATGTTTTTGATGTTTTTGATGTTTTTGATGTTTTTGATGTTTTTATGTTTTTTATGTTTATTATGTTTTTGATGTTTTTGATGTTTTTAATGTTTTTTATGTTTATGATGTTTATGATGTTTTTGATGTTTTTGATGTTTTTGATGTTTTTGATGTTTTTGATGTTTTTGATGTTTTTGATGTTTTTGATGTTTTTGATGTTTTTGATGTTTTTGATGTTTTTGAGGATTTTGATGTTTTTGATGTTTTTGATATTTTTGATGTTTTTGATGTTATTGATGTTTTTGATATATTTGATGTTTTTGATGTTTTTGATGTTTTTGATGTTTTTGATGTTTTTGATGTTTTTGATGTTTTTGATATTTTTGATGTTTTTGATGTTTTTGATGTTTTCGATATTTTAATTTTTTTGATGTTTCTGATGTTTTGTTGTTTTTGATGTTTTGTTGTTTTTGATGTTTAGATGTTATTTATGTTTATTATGTTTTTGATGTTCTCAATGTTTTTTTATATTTATGATGTTTTTCATGTTTTGCTGTTTTTAATGTTTTTGAAGTTTTTGATGGTTTTGATGTTTTGTTGTATTTGATGTTTTTGATGTTTTTGATGTTATTGATGTTTTGTTTTTGTTTTTTTGATTTTTCTGTTTTTTTATATTTTTTGTTCTATTTGATGTTTTTGATGTTATTGATGTTTTGATGTTATTGATGTTTTTGATGTTTTTGATGTTTTTGATGTTATTGATGTTTTGTTTTTTTTTTTTTATGTTTCTGTTTTTTATTTATTTATTTTTTTTTTTGTATTTGATGTTGTTGATGTTTTTGATGTTTTTGATGTTTTTGATGTTTTTGATGTTTTTGATGTTTTTGATGTTTTTAATGTTTTTGATGTTTTGATGTTATTGATGTTTTTGATGTTTTTGATGTTTTTGATGTTTTTGATGTTTTTGATGTTTTGATGTTTTTGATGTTTTTGATGTTTTTGATGTTTTTGATGTTTTTGATGTTTTTGATGTTTTTGATGTTTTTGATGTTTTTAATGTTTTTGATGTTTTTGATGTTTTTGATGTTTTTGATTTTTTTGATGTTTTGTTTTTTTTTTTTAATGTTTCTTTTTTTTATTTTATTGTTGTATTTGATGTTTTTGATGTTATTGATGTTTTTGATGTTATTGATGTTTCTGATGTTTTTGATGTTTTTGATGATTTTGATGTTTTTGATGTTTTTGATGTTTTTGATGTTTGTAATGCTTTTGATGTTTTTGACGTTTTTGATGTTTTTTATGTTTTTGATGTTTTTGATATTTTTGATGTTTCGTTTTTTTTTTTGTTTTTGATTTATTGACGTATTTGAAGTTTTTAATGTTTTTGATGTTTTTAATGTTTTGATGTTTTTGATGTTTTTGATGTGTTTGATGTTTTGATGTTTTGATGTTTTTGATGTTTTGATGTTTTTGATGTTTTGATGTTTTGGATGTTTTTGATGTTTTTGGTATTTTCGATGTTTTTAATGTTTTTCATGTTTTTGACGTTTTTGATGTTTGTAATGCTTTTGATGTTTTTAATGTTTTTGATGTTTTTGATGTTTTTAAGGTTTTGATGTTATTGATGTTTTTGACGTTTTGGATGTTTTCGATGTTTTTGATGTTCTTGATATTTTTGATGTTTTTGATGTTTTTGATGTTTTTGATGTTTTTGATGTTTTTGATGTTTTTGATGTTTTTGATGTTTTGATGTTTTTGATGTTTTTGATGTTTTGGATGTTTTTGATGTTTTTGATTTTTTTGACGTTTTTGATGTTTTTGATTTTTTTGATGTTCTGTTTTTTTTTTTTTTTGATGTTTTTGATTTTATGACGTATTTGACGTTTTTGATGTTTTTGATGTTTTGGATGTTTTTGATGTTTTTGATTTTTTTGATGTTTTGTTTTTTTTTTTTGATGTTTTTGATTTTATGACGTATTTGACGTTTTTGATGTTTTTGATGTTTTTGATGTTTTTGATGTTTTCGATGTTTTTGATGTTTTTGATGTTATTGATGTTTTGTTTTTTTTTTTTGATGTTTCTGTTTTTTATTTATATATTTATTTTTTTGTATTTGATGTTGTTGATGTTTTTGATGTTTTTGATGTTTTGAAGTTTTTGATGTTTTTGATGTTTTTGATGTTTTTGATGTTTTTGATGTTTTTGATGTTTTTGATGATTTTGATGTTTTTGATGTTTTTGATATTTTTGATGTTTTTGATGTTTTGATGTTTTTGATGTTTTTGATGTTTTTGAAGTTTTTGATGTTTGTGATGTTCTTGATGTCTTGATGTTATTGATTTTATTGATGTTTTTGATGTTTTTGATGTTTTTGATGTTTTTGATGTTTTTGATGTTTTTGATGTTTTTGATGTTTTGATGTTTTCGATGTTTTTGATGTTTTTGAAGTTTTTGATGTTTTTGATGTTTGTGATGTTCTTGATGTTATTGATTTTATTGATGTTTTTGATGTTTTTGATGTTTTTGATGTTATTGATGTTTTTTTTTTGTTTTTGATGTTTTCGATGTTTTTGATGATTTATATGTTTTTGATGATTTTGATGTTTTGTATGTTTTTGATGTTTTATATGTTTTTGATGTTTTCGATTTTTTTATGTTTTTTTTTATGTTTTTGATGTTTTTGATTTTATAACGTATTTGATGCTTTTAATGTTTTTGAGGTTTTTGATGTGTTGATATTTCTGGTGATTTTAATGTTTTAAATGTTTTTCATGTTGATGATGTTTTTTGATGATTTTGATGTCTTTGATATTTTGTTGTTTTTGATGTTTTTGATGTTTTTAATGTTATTATGTTTTCTATGTTTATTATGTTTTTGATGGTTTTAATGTTTTTAATGTTTTTTATGTTTATGATGTTTTTGATGTTTTTGATGTTTTTGATCTTTTTGATGTTTTTGATGTTTTCGATATTTTGATTTTTTTGATTTTTTTTTATTTTTTTTGATGTTTTTGATGTTTTGTTGTTTTTGATGTTTTTGATGTTGTTATGTTTTTTATGTTTATTATGTTTTGGTGTTTTTAATGTTATTGATGTTCTTGATGTTTTGATGTTTTTGATGTTTTGATGTTTTTGATGTTTTTGATGTTTTTGATGTTTTTTGATGTTTTTTTTTGATGTTTTGATGTTTTTGATGTTTTGATGTTTTTGATGTTTTTTGATGTTTTTGATGTTTTTGATGTTTTTGATGTTTTTGATGTTTTTGATGTTTTGATGTTTTTGATGTTTTTGATGTTTTTGATGTTTTTGATGTTTTTGATGTTTTTGATGTTTTTGATGTTTTTGATGTTTTTGATGTTTTGATGTTTTTGATGTTTTTGATGTTTTTGATGTTTTTGATGTTTTGATGTTTTTGATGTTTTTGATGTTTTTGATGTTTTTGATGTTTTTGATGTTTTTGATGTTTTTGATGTTTTTGATGATTTTGATGTTTTTGATGTTCTTGATGTTTTGGATGTTTTTGATGTTTTCGATTTTTTTGACGTTTTTGATTTTTTGATGTTTATTTTTTTTTTTTTGATGTTTTTGATGTTTTTGATGTTTTTGATGTTTTTGATGTTTTTGATGTTTTTGATGTTTTTGGTGTTTTTGATGTTTTTGATGTTTTTGATGTTTTTATGTTTTGGATGTTTTTGATTTTTTTGACGTTTTTGATGTTTTTGATTTTTTTTATGTTTTTGATGTTTTTGATGTTTTTATGTTTTGGATGTTTTTGATGTTTTTGATTTTTTTGACGTTTTTGATTTTTTGATGTTTATTTTTTTTTTTTTTGATGTTTTTGATGTTCTTGATGTTTTTGATGTTTTTGATCTTTTTGATGTTTTGTTTTTTTTTTTTTGATGTTTTTGATTTTATGACGTATTTGATGTTTTTAATGTTTTTGAGGTCTTGAAGTTTTTGATATATTTGATGTTTTCGATGTTTTTGATGTTATTGATGTTTTGTTTTTTTTTTTGATGTTTCTGTTTTTCTTTATTTTTTTGTTGTATTTGATGTTTTTGATGTTTTTGAAGTTTTGATGTTTTGATGTTTTGATGTTTTTGATGTTTATGATGTTTTTGATGTTTTTGATGTTTTTGATGTTTTTGATGTTTTTGATGTTTTTGATGTTTTTGATGTTTTTAATGTTTTTAATGTTTTTTTAATGTTTTTAATGTTTTTAATGTTTTTGATGTTTTTGATGTTTTTGATGGTATTGATGTTTTGTTTTTTTTTGATGTTTCTGTTTTTTTATTTTTTTTTTTTGTTGTATTTGATGTTGTTGATGTTTTTTATGTTTTTGATGTTTTTGACGTTTTTGACGTTTTTGATGTTTTTGATGTTTTTGATGTTTTTGATGTTTTTGATGTTTTTGATGTTTTTGATGTTTTTGATGTTTTTGATGTTTTTGATGTTTTTGATGTTTTTGATGTTTTTAATGTTTTTAATGTTTTTAATGTTTTTAATGTTTTTAATGTTTTTGATGTTTTTGATGTTTTTGATGTTTTTGATGTTATTGATGTTTTGTTTTTTTTTGATGTTTCTGTTTTTTTATTATTTTTTTTTGTTGTATTTGATGTTGTTGATGTTTTTGATGTTTTTGATGTTGTTGATGTTTTTAATGTTTTGATGTTTTTGATGTTTTGATGTTTTTGATGTTGTTGATGTTTTGATGTTTTTATGTTTTTGATGTTTTTAAGTTTTTGAAGTTTTTATGTTTTTATGTTTTTGATGTTTTTGATGTTTTTGATGTTTTTGATGTTTTTGATGTTTTTGATGTTTTTGATGTTTTGATGTTTTTAATGTTTTTAATGTTTTTGATGTTTTGATGTTTTTGATGTTTTGATGTTTTTGTTGTTTTTGATGTTTTTGATGTTTTTGATGTTTTTAATGTTTTTGATGTTTTTGATGTTTTTTGATGTTTTTGATGTTCTTGATGTTTTTGATGTTTTTGATGTTTTTAATGTTTTTGATGTTTTTGATGTTTTTAATGTTTTTGATGTTTTTGATGTTTCTGATGTTTTTGATGTTTTGATGTTTTTGATGTTTTGATGTTTTTGATGTTTTTGATGTTTTTGAAGTTTTTGAAGTTTTGATGTTTTTGATGTTTTTGATGTTTTTGATGTTTTGATGTTTTTGATGTTTTGATGTTTTTGATGTTTTTGATGTTTTTGATGTTTTTTGATGTTTTGATGTTTTGATGTTTTTGATGTTTTTGATGTTTTTGATGTTTTTGATGTTCTTGATGTTTTTGATGTTTTTGATGTTTTTGATGTTTTTAATGTTTTTGATGTTTTTGATGTTTTTGATGTTTTTGATGTTTTTGATGTTCTTGATGTTTTTGATGTTTTTGATGTTTTTAATGTTTTTGATGTTTTTGATGTTTTTGATGTTTTTGATGTTTTTGATGTTTTTGATGTTTTTGATGTTTTTGATGTTTTTGATGTTTTTGATGTTTTTGATGTTTGTAATGCTTTTGATGTTTTTAATGTTTTTGATGTTTTTAATGTTTTTAATGTTTCGATGTTATTGATGTTTTTGACGTTTTTGATGTTTTTTATGTTTTTGATGTTTTTGATATTTTTTGATGTTTTGTTTTTTTTTTTTGTTTTTGATTTAATGACGTATTTGAAGTTTTTAATGTTTTTGATGTTTTTAATTTTTTGATGTTTTTAATGTGTTTGATGTTTTTGATGTTTTTAATGTTTTGGATATTTTTGATGTTTGTGATGTTTTTGGTATTTTCGATGTTTTTAATGTTTTTCATGTTTTTGACGTTTGTAATGCTTTTGATGTTTTTAATGTTTTTGATGTTTTTGATGTTTTTAATGTTTTGATGTTATTGATGTTTTTGACGTTTTGGATGTTTTTGATGTTTTTGATGGTATTGATGTTTTGTTTTTTTTTTTTATGTTTTTGTTTTTTTTTATTTTTTTTTTTTTTTGTTGTATTTGATGTTGTTGATGTTTTTTATGTTTTTGACGTTTTTGATGTTTTTGATGTTTTTGATGTTTTTGATGTTTTTGATGTTTTTGATGTTTTTGATGTTTTTGATGTTTTTGATGTTTTTGATGTTTTTAATGTTTTTAATGTTTTTAATGTTTTTAATGTTTTTAATGTTTTTGATGTTTTTGATGTTTTTGATGTTTTTGATGTTATTGATGTTTTGTTTTTTTTTTGATGTTTCTGTTTTTTATTATTTTTTTTTTGTTGTATTTGATGTTGTTGATGTTTTTGATGTTTTTGATGTTGTTGATGTTTTTGATGTTTTTGATGTTTTTGATGTTTTTGATGTTGTTGATGTTTTTGATGTTTTTTATGTTTTTGATGTTTTTGATGTTTTTGAAGTTTTTGATGTTTTTGATGTTTTTGATGTTTTTAATGTTTTGATGTTTTTGATGTTTCGGATGTTTTTGATGTTTTTGATTTTTTTGATGTTTTGTTTTTTTTTTTTTTGATGTTTTTGATGTTTTTGATGTTTTTGATGTTTTGATGTTTTTGATGTTTTAGATGTTTTTGATGTTTTTGATTTTTTTGATGTTTTTGATGTTTTTGATGTTTTTGATGTTTTTGATGTTTATGATGTTTTTGATGTTTTTGATGTTTTTGATGTTTTTGATGTTTTTGATGGTATTGATGTTTTGTTTTTTTGATGTTTCTGTTTTTCTTTTTTTTTTTTTTGTATTTGATGTTTTTGATGTTTTTGAAGTTTTTTGATGTTTTTGATGTTTTTGATGTTTTTGATGTTTATGATGTTTTTGATGTTCTTGATGTTTTTGATGTTTTTGATGTTTTTGATGGTATTGATGTTTTGTTTTTTTTTTTTGATGTTTCTGTTTTTATTATTTTTTTTTTTTGTTGTATTTGATGTTGTTGATTTTTTTATGTTTTTGATGTTTTTGACGTTTTGATGTTTTTGATGTTTTTGATGTTTTTGATGTTTTTGATGTTTTTGATGTTTTTGATGTTTTTGATGTTTTGATGTTTTTGATGTTTTTGATGTTTTGATGTTTTTGATGTTTTTGATGTTTTTGATGTTTTGATGTTTTGATGTTTTTGATGTTTTTAATGTTTTTAATGTTTTTAATGTTTTTAATGTTTTTAATGTTTTTGATGTTTTTGATGTTTTTGATGTTTTTGATGTTTTTGATGTTATTGATGTTTTGTTTTTTTTTGATGTTTCTGTTTTTTTATTTTTTTTTTTGTTGTATTTGATGTTGTTGATGTTTTTGATGTTTTTGATGTTGTTGATGTTTTTAATGTTTTTGATGTTTTTGATGTTTTTGATGTTTTTGATGTTGTTGATGTTTTTGATGTTTTTATGTTTTGATGTTTTTGAAGTTTTTGAAGTTTTGAAGTTTTTGAAGTTTTTGAAGTTTTTATGTTTTTATGTTTTTGATGTTTTGATGTTTTTGATGTTTTTGATGTTTTTGATGTTTTGATGTTTTTAATGTTTTTAATGTTTTTGATGTTTTTGATGTTTTTGATGTTTTTGATGTTTTTGATGTTTTTGATGTTTTTGATGTTTTTGATGTTTTTGATGTTTTTGATGTTTTTGATGTTTTTGATGTTTTTGATGTTTTTGATGTTTTGATGTTTTTGATGTTTTTGATGTTTTTGATGTTCTTGATGTTTTGATGTTTTTGATGTTTTTGATGTTTTTGATGTTTTTGATGTTTTTGATGTTTTTGATGTTTTTGATGTTTCTGATGTTTTTGATGTTTTTGATGTTTTTGATGTTTTTGATGTTTTTGATGTTCTTGATGTTTTTGATGTTTTTGAAGTTTTTGAAGTTTTTGATGTTTTTGATGTTTTTGATGTTTTTGATGTTTTTGATGTTTTTGATGTTTTTGATGTTTTTGATGTTTTTGATGTTTTTGATGTTTTTGATGTTTTTGATGTTTTTGATGTTTTTGATGTTCTTGATGTTTTTGATGTTTTTGATGTTTTTGATGTTTTTGATGTTTTTGATGTTTTTGATGTTTTTGATGTTTTTGATGTTTTTGATGTTTTTGATGTTCTTGATGTTTTGATGTTTTTGATGTTTTTGATGTTTTTGATGTTTTTGATGTTTTTGATGTTTTTGATGTTTTTGATGTTTTTGATGTTTTTGATGTTTTTGATGTTTCTGATGTTTTTGATGTTTTTGATGTTTTTGATGTTTTTGATGTTTGTAATGCTTTTGATGTTTTTAATGTTTTTGATGTTTTTAATGTTTTTAATGTTTCGATGTTATTGATGTTTTTGACGTTTTTGATGTTTTTTATGTTTTTGATGTTTTTGATGTTTTTGATATTTTTGATGTTTTTTTTTTTTTTTGTTTTTGATTTAATGACGTATTTGAAGTTTTTAATGTTTTTGATGTTTTTAATTTTTTGATGTTTTTGATGTGTTTGATGTTTTTGATGTTTTGGATATTTTTGATGTTTGTGATGTTTTTGGTATTTTCGATGTTTTTAATGTTTTTCATGTTTTTGACGTTTGTAATGCTTTTGATGTTTTTAATGTTTTTGATGTTTTTGATGTTTTTAATGTTTTGATGTTATTGATGTTTTTGACGTTTTGGATGTTTTTGATGTGTTTTATGTTCTTGATATTTTTAATGTTTTTGATGTTTTTGATGTTTTTGATGTTTTTGATGTTTTTGATGTTTTTGATGTTTTTAATGTTTTGATGTTTTTGATGTTTCGGATGTTTTTGATGTTTTTGATTTTTTTGATGTTTTGTTTTTTTTTTTTTTTGATGTTTTTGATTTTATGACGTATTTGACGTTTTTGATGTTTTTGATGTTTTGATGTTTTTGATGTTTTAGATGTTTTTGATGTTTTTGATTTTTTTGATGTTTTTTTTTTTTTTTGATGTTTTTGATTTTATGACGTATTTGAGGTTTTGAAGTTTTTGATATATTTGATGTTTTTGATGCTTTCGATGTTTTTGATGTTATTGATGTTTTGTTTTTTTTTGATGTTTCTGTTTTTTTTTTTTTTTTTTTTTTTTTTTGTTTTTGATGTTTTTGATGTTTTTGATGTTTTTGATGTTTTTGATGTTTTTGATGTTTTTGATGCTTTTGATGTTTTTGATGCTTTTGATGATTTTGATGTTTTTATGTTTTTATGTTTTTGATGTTTTTGATGTTTTTTATGTTTTTGATGTTTTGGATGTTTTTGATGTTTTTGATGTTTTTGATGTTTTTGATGTTTTTGATGTTTTTGATGTTTTTGATATTTTTGATGTTTTTGATGTTTTTGATATTT
This sequence comes from Drosophila pruinosa, assembly GCA_018150935.1. NCBI lineage: Eukaryota > Metazoa > Arthropoda > Insecta > Diptera > Drosophilidae > Drosophila > Drosophila pruinosa. The sequence goes on from JAECWR010000305.1 coordinate 93,149, forward strand.
TTGATGTTTTTGAAGTTTTTGATGTTTTTGATGTTTGTGATGTTCTTGATGTCTTGATGTTATTGATTTTATTGATTTTATTGATGTTTTTGATGTTTTTGATGTTTTTGATGTTTTCGATGTTATTGATGTTTTTGATGTTTTTGAAGTTTTTGATGTTTTTGATGTTTGTGATGTTCCTGATGTCTTGATGTTATTGATTTTATTGATTTTATTGATGTTTTCGATGTTTTTGATGTTATTGATGTTTTTTTTTTTTGTTTTTGATGTTTTCGATGTTTTTGTTGATTTATATGTTTTTGATGATTTTGATGTTTTGGATGTTTTTGATGTTTTATATGTTTTTGATGTTTTTGATGTTTTCGATTTTTTTATGTTTTTTTTTATGTTTTTGATTTTATAACGTATTTGATGCTTTTAATGTTTTTGAGGTTTTTGATGTGTTGATGTTTCTGATGATTTTATTGTTTTAAATGTTTTTCATGTTGATGATGTTTTTGATGATTTTGATGTTTTTGATGTTTTGTTGTTTTTGATGTTTTTGATGTTTTTAATGTTACTATGTTTTCTATGTTTATTATGTTTTTGATGGTTTTGATGTTTTTAATGTTTTTTATGTTTATGATGTTTTTGATGTTTTTGATGTTTTTGATCTTTTTGATGTTTTTGATGTTTTTGATGTTTTTGATGTTTTTGATGTTTTTGATGTTTTTGATGTTTTTATGTTTTTATGTTTATTATGTTTTTGATGTTTTTGATGTTTTTAATGTTTTTTATGTTTATGATGTTTATGATGTTTTTGATGTTTTTGATGTTTTTGATGTTTTTGATGTTTTTGATGTTTTTGAGGATTTTGATGTTTTTGATGTTTTTGATATTTTTGATGTTTTTGATGTTATTGATGTTTTTGATATATTTGATGTTTTTGATGTTTTTGATGTTTTTGATGTTTTTGATATTTTTGATGTTTTTAATGTTTTTGATGTTTTTGATATTTTTGATGTTATTTATGTTTATTATGTTTTTGATGTTTTTAATGTTTCTTATATTTATAATGTTTTTGATGTTTCTGATGTTTTGCTGTTTTTGATGTTTTTGATGTTCTTGATATTTTTGATGTTTTTGATGTTTTTGATGTTTTTGATGTTTTTGATGTTTTTGATGTTTTTGATGTTTTTGATGTTTTTGATGTTTTTGATGTTTTTGATGTTTTTATGATTTTTATGTTTTTGATGTTTTTGATGTGTTTAATGTTTTTATGTTTATGATGTTTATGATGTTTTTGATGTTTTTGATGTTTTTGATGTTTTTGAGGATTTTGATGTTTTTGATGTTTTTGATATTTTTGATGTTTTTGATGTTATTGATGTTTTTGATATATTTGATGTTTTTGATGTTTTTGATGTTTTTGATATTTTTGATGTTTTTGATATTTTTGATGTTTTTGATGTTTTTGATGTTTTTGATGTTTTTGATGTTTTTATGTTTTTTATGTTTATTATGTTTTTGATGTTTTTGATGTTTTTAATGTTTATTATGTTTTTGATGTTTTTGATGTTTTTGATGTTTTTAATGTTTTTTATGTTTATGATGTTTTTGATGTTTTTGATGTTTTGATGTTTTCGATTTTTTTATGTTTTTTTTATGTTTTTGATGTTTTTGATTTTATAACGTATTTGATGCTTTTAATGTTTTTGAGGTTTTTGATGTGTTGATGTTTCTGATGATTTTAATGTTTTAAATGTTTTTCATGTTGATGATGTTTTTGATGATTTTGATGTTTTGTTGTTTTTGATGTTTTTGATGTTTTTAATGTTATTATGTTTTCTATGTTTATTATGTTTTTGATGGTTTTGATGTTTTTAATGTTTTTTATGTTTATGATGTTTTTGATGTTTTTGATGTTTTTGATGTTTTTGATCTTTTTGATGTTTTTAATGTTTTCGATATTTTGATTTTTTTTGATGATTTTGATGTTCTGTTGTTTTTGATGTTTTTGATGTTGTTATGTTTTTTATGTTTATTATGTTTTGATGTTTTTAATGTTTTTTATGTTTTTGATGTTTTCGATGTTTTTGATGTTTTTGATGTTTTTGATGTTTTTGCTGTTTTTGATGTTTTTGATATTTTTGATGTTTTTAATGTTTTTGATGTTTTTGATATTTTTGATGTTATTAATGTTTATTATGTTTTTGATGTTTTTATGTTTTTTATGTTTATTATGTTTTTGATCTTTTTGATGTTTTTGATGTTTTCGATATTTTGATTTTTTTGATTTTTTTTGATGATTTTGATGTTTTGTTGTTTTTGATGTTTTTGATGTTTTTGATGTTGTTATGTTTTTTATGTTTATTATGTTTTGATGTTTTTAATGTTTTTATGTTTTGATGTTTTTGATGTTTTTGATGTTTTTGATGTTTTTGATGTTTTTGCTGTTTTTGATGTTTTTGATATTTTTGATGTTTTTAATGTTTTTGATGTTTTTGATATTTTTGATGTTATTTATGTTTATTATGTTTTTGATGTTTTTAATGTTTCTTATATTTATAATGTTTTTGATGTTTCTGATGTTTTGCTGTTTTTGATGTTTTTGATGTTCTTGATATTTTGATATTTTTGATGTTTTGATGTTTTTGATGTTTTTGATGTTTTTGATGTTTTTATGTTTTTTATGTTTATTATGTTTTTGATGTTTTTGATGTGTTTAATGTTTTTATGTTTATGATGTTTATGATGTTTTTGATGTTTTTGATGTTTTTGATGTTTTTGATGTTTTTGATGTTTTTGATGTTTTTGATGTTTTTGATGTTTTTGATGTTTTTGATGTTTTTGATGTTTTTGATGTTTTTGAGGATTTTGATGTTTTTGATGTTTTTATGTTTTTTATGTTTATTATGTTTATTATGTTTTTGATGTTTTTGATGTTTTTGATGTTTTTGATGTTTTTAATGTTTATTATGTTTTTGATGTTTTTGATGTTTTTGATGTTTTTGATGTTTTTGATGTTTTTGATGTTTTTGATGTTTTTGATGTTTTTGATGTTTTTGATGTTTTTAATGTTTTTTATGTTTATGATATTTTTGATGTTTTTGATGTTATTGATGTTTTTGATATATTTGATGTTTTTGATGTTTTTGATGTTTTTGATATTTTTGATGTTTTTGATATTTTTGATATTTTTGATGTTTTTGATGTTTTTGATGTTTTTATGTTTTTTATGTTTATTATGTTTATTATGTTTTTGATGTTTTTGATGTTTTTGATGTTTTTGATGTTTTTGATGTTTTTAATGTTTATTATGTTTTTGATGTTTTTGATGTTTTTGATGTTTTTGATGTTTTTGATGTTTTTGATGTTTTTAATGTTTTTTATGTTTATGATGTTTTTGATGTTTTTGATGTTTTTGATGTTTTCGATTTTTTTTATGTTTTTTTTTTTATGTTTTTGATGTTTTTGATTTTATAACGTATTTGATGCTTTTAATGTTTTTGAGGTTTTTGATGTGTTGATGTTTCTGATGATTTTAATGTTTTAAATGTTTTTCATGTTGATGATATTTTTGATGATTTTGATGTTTTGTTGTTTTTGATGTTTTTGATGTTTTTAATGTTATTATGTTTTCTATGTTTATTATGTTTTTGATGGTTTTGATGTTTTTAATGTTTTTTATGTTTATGATGTTTTTGATGTTTTTGATCTTTTTGATGTTTTTGATGTTTTCGATATTTTGATTTTTTTGATTTTTTTGATGATTTTGATGTTTTGTTGTTTTTGATGTTTTTGATGTTTTTGATGTTGTTATGTTTTTTATGTTTATTATGTTTTGATGTTTTTAATGTTTTTTATGTTTTTAATGTTTTTGATGTTTTTGATGTTTTTGATGTTTTTGATGTTTTTTGCTGTTTTGATGTTTTGATATTTTTGATGTTTTTGATGTTTTTGATATTTTTGATGTTATTTATGTTTATTATGTTTTTGATGTTTTTATGTTTTTTATGTTTATTATGTTTTTGATGTTTTTAATGTTTCTTATATTTATAATGTTTTTGATGTTTCTGATGTTTTGCTGTTTTTGATGTTTTTGATGTTCTTGATATTTTGATATTTTGATGTTTTTGATGTTTTTTGATGTTTTTGATGTTTTTGATGTTTTTATGTTTTTTATGTTTATTATGTTTTTGATGTTTTTGATGTTTTTAATGTTTTTTATGTTTATGATGTTTATGATGTTTATGATGTTTTTGATGTTATTTATGTTTATTATGTTTTTGATGTTTTTAATGTTTCTTATATTTATAATGTTTTTGATGTTTCTGATGTTTTGCTGTTTTTGATGTTTTTGATGTTTTGATATTTTTGATGTTTTTAATATTTTTGATGTTTTTGATATTTTTGATGTTATTTATGTTTATTATATTTTTGATGTTTTTAATGTTTCTTATATTTATAATGTTTTTGATGTTTCTGATGTTTTGCTGTTTTTGATGTTTTTGATGCTCTTGATATTTTTGATATTTTTGATGTTTTTGATGTTTTTGATGTTTTTGATGTTTTTGATGTTTTTGATGTTTTTGATGTTTTTGATGTTTTTGATGTTTTTGATGTTTTTATGTTTTTTATGTTTATTATGTTTTTGATGTTTTTGATGTGTTTAATGTTTTTTATGTTTATGATGTTTATGATGTTTTTGATGTTTTTGATGTTTTTGATGTTTTTGATGTTTTTGATGTTTTTGATGTTTTTGATGTTTTTGATGTTTTTGATGTTTTTGATGTTTTTGATGTTTTTGATGTTTTTGATGTTTTTGATGTTTTTGATGTTTTTGATGTTTTTGATGTTTTTGACGTTTTTGATGTTTTTGATGTTTTTGAGGATTTTTATGTTTTTGATGTTTTTGATATTTTTGATGTTTTTGATGTTTTTGATGTTTTTGATGTTTTTGATGTTTTTTATATTTTTGATGATTTTGATGTTTTGTTGTTTTTGATGTTTTTGATGTTTTTAATGTTATTATATTTTTTATGTTTATTATGTTTTTGATGGTTTTGATTTTTTTAATGTTTTTTATGTTTATGATGTTTTTGATGTTTTTGATCTTTTTGATGTTTTTGATGTTTTCGATATTTTGATTTTTTGATTTTTTTGATGATTTTGATGTTTTGTTGTTTTTGATGTTTTTGATGTTTTTGATGTTGTTATGTTTTTTATGTTTATTATGTTTTGATGTTTTTAATGTTTTTTATGTTTTTGATGTTTTTGATGTTTTTGATGTTTTTGATGTTTTTGATGTTTTTGATGTTTTTGATGTTTTTGATGTTTTTGATGTTTTTGATGTTTTTGATGTTTTTGATGTTTTTGCTGTTTTTGATGTTTTTGATATTTTTGATGTTTTTTGATGTTTTTGATATTTTTGATGTTATCTATGTTTATTATGTTTTTGATGTTTTTATGTTTTTTATGTTTATTATGTTTTTGATGTTTTTGATGTTTTTAATGTTTCTTATATTTATAATGTTTTTGATGTTTCTGATGTTTTGCTGTTTTTGATGTTTTTGATGTTCTTGATATTTTTGATATTTTTGATGTTTTTGATGTTTTTGATGTTTTTGATGTTTTTATGTTTTTATGTTTATTATGTTTTGATGTTTTTGATGTTTTTAATGTTTTTTATGTTTATGATGTTTATGATGTTTATGATGTTTTTGATGTTATTTATGTTTATTATGTTTTTGATGTTTTTAATGTTTCTTATATTTATAATGTTTTTGATGTTTCTGATGTTTTGCTGTTTTTGATGTTTTTGATGTTTTTGATATTTTTGATGTTTTTAATGTTTTTGATGTTTTTGATATTTTTGATGCTATTTATGTTTATTATGTTTTGATGTTTTTAATGTTTCTTATATTTATAATGTTTTTGATGTTTCTGATGTTTTGCTGTCTTTGATGTTTTTTGATGTTCTTGATATTTTTGATATTTTGATGTTTTTGATGTTTTTGATGTTTTTGATGTTTTTGATGTTTTGATGTTTTTGATGTTTTTGATGTTTTTATGTTTTTTATGTTTATTATGTTTTTGATGTTTTTGATGTGTTTAATGTTTTTTATGTTTATGATGTTTATGATGTTTTTGATGTTTTTGATGTTTTTGATGTTTTTGATGTTTTTGATGTTTTTGATGTTTTTGAGGATTTTGATGTTTTTGATGTTTTTGATATTTTTGATGTTTTTGATGTTATTGATGTTTTTGATATATTTGATGTTTTTGATGTTTTTGATATTTTTGATGTTTTTGATATTTTTGATGTTTTTGATGTTTTTGATGTTTTTGATGTTTTTGATGTTTTTATGTTTTTTATGTTTATTATGTTTTTGATGTTTTTGATGTTTTTAATGTTTATTATGTTTTTGATGTTTTTGATGTTTTTAATGTTTTTATGTTTATGATGTTTTTGATGTTTTTGATGTTTTTGATGTTTTCGATTTTTTTTATGTTTTTTTTTTATGTTTTTGATGTTTTTGATTTTATAACGTATTTGATGCTTTTAATGTTTTTGATGTTTTTGATGTTTTTGATGTTTTTGATGTTTTTGATGATTTTGATGTTTTGCTGTTTTTGATGTTTTTGATGTTTTTAATGTTATTATGTTTTCTATGTTTATTATGTTTTTGATGGTTTTGATGTTTTTAATGTTTTTTATGTTTATGATGTTTTTGATGTTTTTGATGTTTTTGATCTTTTTGATGTTTTTGATGTTTTTGATGTTTTCGATATTTTGATTTTTTTGATTTTTTTTGATGATTTTGATGTTTTGTTGTTTTTGATGTTTTTGATGTTTTTGATGTTTTTGATGTTTTTGATGTTGTTATGTTTTTTATGTTTATTATATTTTGATGTTTTTAATGTTTTTTATGTTTTTGATGTTTTTGATGTTTTTGATGTTTTTGATGTTTTTGATGTTTTTGATGTTTTTGATGTTTTTGATGTTTTTGATGTTTTTGATGTTTTTGATGTTTTTGCTGTTTTTGATGTTTTTGATATTTTTGATGTTTTAATGTTTTTGATGTTTTTGATATTTTTGATGTTATTTATGTTTATTATGTTTTTGATGTTTTTATGTTTTTATGTTTATTGTGTTTTGATGTTTTTGATGTTTTTAATGTTTCTTATATTTATAATGTTTTTGATGTTTCTGATGTTTTGCTGTTTTTGATGTTTTTGCTGTTTTTGATGTTTTTGATATTTTTGATGTTTTTAATGTTTTTGATGTTTTTGATATTTTTGATGTTATTTATGTTTATTATATTTTTGATGTTTTTATGTTTTTATGTTTATTATGTTTTTGATCTTTTTGATGTTTTTGATGTTTTCGATATTTTGATTTTTTGGATTTTTTTTGATGATTTTGATGTTTTGTTGTTTTTGATGTTTTTGATGTTTTTGATGTTTTTGATGTTGTTATGTTTTTTATGTTTATTATGTTTTGATGTTTTTAATGTTTTTATGTTTTTGATGTTTTTGATGTTTTTGATGTTTTTGATGTTTTTGATGTTTTTGATGTTTTTGATGTTTTTGATGTTTTTGCTGTTTTTGATGTTTTTGATATTTTGATGTTTTTAATGTTTTTGATGTTTTTGATATTTTTGATGTTATTTATGTTTATTATGTTTTTGATGTTTTTAATGTTTCTTATATTTATAATGTTTTTGATGTTTCTGATGTTTTGCTGTTTTTGATGTTTTTGATGTTCTAGATATTTTTGATATTTTTGATGTTTTTGATGTTTTTGATGTTTTTGATGTTTTTGATGTTTTTATGTTTTTTATGTTTATTATGTTTTTGATGTTTTTGATGTGTTTAATGTTTTTTATGTTTATGATGTTTTTGATGTTTTTGATGTTTTTGATGTTTTTGATGTTTTTGATGTTTTTGATGTTTTTGATGTTTTTGATGTTTTTGATGTTTTTGAGGATTTTGATGTTTTTGATGTTTTTGATATTTTTGATGTTTTTGATGTTATTGATGTTTTTGATATATTTGATGTTTTTAATGTTTTTGATATTTTTGATGTTTTTGATGTTTTTGATATTTTTGATGTTTTTGATATTTTTGATATTTTTGATGTTTTTGATGTTTTTGATGTTTTTGATGTTTTTGATGTTTTTATGTTTTTTATGTTTATTATGTTTTTGATATTTTTGAAGTTTTTGATGTTTTTGATGTTTTTAATGTTTATTATGTTTTTGATGTTTTTGATGTTTTTGATGTTTTTGATGTTTTTAATGTTTTTTATGTTTATGATGTTTTTGATGTTTTTGATGTTTTCGATTTTTTTAATGTTTTTTTTTTATGTTTTTGATGTTTTTGATTTTATAACGTATTTGATGCTTTTAATGTTTTTGAGGTTTTTGATGTGTTGATGTTTCTGATGATTTTAATGTTTTAAATGTTTTTCATGTTGATGATATTTTTGATGATTTTGATGTTTTGTTGTTTTTGATGTTTTTAATGTTATTATGTTTTCTATGTTTATTATGTTTTTGATGGTTTTGATGTTTTTAATGTTTTTTATGTTTTTGATGTTTTTGATGTTTTTGCTGTTTTTGATGTTTTTGATATTTTTGATGTTTTTAATGTTTTTGATGTTTTTGATGTTTTTGATCTTTTTGATGTTTTTGATGTTTTCGATATTTTGATTTTTTTGATTTTTTTTGATGATTTTGATGTTTTGTTGTTTTTGATGTTTTTGATGTTGATATATTTTTTATGTTTATTATGTTTTGATGTTTTTAATGTTTTTGATGTTTTTGATGTTTTTGATGTTTTTGATGTTTTTGATGTTTTTGATGTTTTTGATATTTTTGATGTTTTTAATGTTTTTGATGTTTTTGATATTTTGATGTTATTTATGTTTATTATGTTTTTGATGTTTTTATGTTTTTTATGTTTATTATGTTTTTGATGTTTTTAATGTTTCTTATATTTATAATGTTTCTGATGTTTTGCTTTTTTGATGTTTTTGCTGTTTTTGATATTTTTGATGTTTTTAATGTTTTTGATGTTTTTGATATTTTTGATGTTATTTATGTTTATTATGTTTTTGATGTTTTTATGTTTTTTATGTTTATTATGTTTTTGATCTTTTTGATGTTCTTTACGTTTTCGATATTTTGATTTTTTTGATTTTTTTTGATGATTTTGATGTTTTGTTGTTTTTGATGTTTTTGATGTTGTTATGTTTATTATGTTTTGATGTTTTTAATGTTTTTTATGTTTTTGATGTTTTTGATGTTTTTGATGTTTTTGATGTTTTTGATGTTTTTGATGTTTTTGATGTTTTTGCTGTTTTTTATGTTTTTGATATTTTTGATGTTTTTAATGTTTTTGATGTTTTTGATATTTTTGATGTTATTTATGTTTATTATGTTTTTGATGTTTTTAATGTTTCTTATATTTATAATGTTTTTGATGTTTCTGATGTTTTGCTGTTTTTGATGTTTTTGATGTTCTTGATATTTTTGATATTTTTGATGTTTTTGATGTTTTTGATGTTTTTGATGTTTTTGATGTTTTTGATGTTTTTGATGTTTTTATGTTTTTTATGTTTATTATGTTTTTGATGTTTTTGATGTGTTTAATGTTTTTTATGTTTATGATGTTTATGATGTTTTTGATGTTTTTGATGTTTTTGATGTTTTTGATGTTTTTGATGTTTTTGATGTTTTTGATGTTTTCGATGTTTTTAATGTTTTTGATGTTTTTGATATTTTTGATGTTATTTATGTTTATTATGTTTTTGATGTTTTTATGTTTTTTATGTTTATTATGTTTTTGATGTTTTTAATGTTTCTTATATTTATAATGTTTTTGATGTTTCTGATGTTTTGCTTTTTTGATGTTTTTGCTGTTTTTGATATTTTTGATGTTTTTAGTGTTTTTGATGTTTTTGATATTTTTGATGTTATTTATGTTTATTATGTTTTTGATGTTTTTATGTTTTTTATGTTTATTATGTTTTTGATCTTTTTGATGTTCTTTATGTTTTCGATATTTTGATTTTTTTGATTTTGTTTGATGATTTTGATGTTTTTGATGTTTTTGATGTTGTTATGTTTATTATGTTTTGATGTTTTTAATGTTTTTTATGTTTTTGATGTTTTTGATGTTTTTGATGTTTTTGATGTTTTTGATGTTTTTGATGTTTTTGATGTTTTTGATGTTTTTGATGTTTTTGATGTTTTTGATGTTTTTGCTGTTTTTGATGTTTTTGATATTTTTGATGTTTTTAATGTTTTTGATGTTTTTGATATTTTTGATGTTATTTATGTTTATTATGTTTTTGATGTTTTTAATGTTTCTTATATTTATAATGTTTTTGATGTTTCTGATGTTTTGCTGTTTTTGATGTTTTTGATGTTCTTGATATTTTTGATATTTTTGATGTTTTTGATGTTTTTGATGTTTTTGATGTTTTTGATGTTTTTATGTTTTTTATGTTTATTATGTTTTTGATGTTTTTGATGTGTTTAATGTTTTTATGTTTATGATGTTTTGATGTTTTGATGTTTTTGATGTTTTTGATGTTTTTGATGTTTTGATGTTTTTGATGTTTTTGATGTTTTTGATGTTTTTGATGTTTTGATGTTTTTGATGTTTTTGAGGATTTTGATGTTTTGATGTTTTTGATGTTTTTGATGTTTTTGATGTTTTTGATGTTTTTGATGTTTTTGATGTTTTTGATGTTTTGATGTTTTTGATGTTTTGATGTTTTTGATGTTTTCGATGTTTTTAATGTTTTTGATGTTTTTGATATTTTGATGTTATTTATGTTTATTATGTTTTTGATGTTTTTATGTTTTTTATGTTTATTATGTTTTTGATGTTTTTAATGTTTCTTATATTTATAATGTTTTTGATGTTTATGATGTTTTGCTTTTTTGATGTTTTTGCTGTTTTTGATATTTTTGATGTTTTTAATGTTTTTGATGTTTTTGATATTTTTGATGTTATTTATGTTTATTATGTTTTTGATGTTTTTATGTTTATTATGTTTTTGATCTTTTGATGTTCTTTATGTTTTCGATATTTTGATTTTTTTGATTTTGTTTGATGATTTTGATGTTTTTGATGTTTTTGATGTTTTTGATGTTGTTATGTTTATTATGTTTTGATGTTTTTAATGTTTTTTATGTTTTTGATGTTTTTGATGTTTTTGATGTTTTTGATGTTTTTGATGTTTTTGATGTTTTTGATGTTTTTGATGTTTTTGATGTTTTTGCTGTTTTGATGTTTTTGATATTTTTGATGTTTTTAATGTTTTTGATGTTTTTGATATTTTTGATGTTATTTATGTTTATTATGTTTTTGATGTTTTTAATGTTTCTTATATTTATAATGTTTTTGATGTTTCTGATGTTTTGCTGTTTTTGATGTTTTTGATGTTCTTGATATTTTTGATATTTTTTGATGTTTTTGATGTTTTTGATGTTTTTGATGTTATTGATGTTTTTGATGTTTTGATGTTTTTATGTTTTTTATGTTTATTATGTTTTTGATGTTTTTTGATGTGTTTAATGTTTTTATGTTTATGATGTTTATGATGTTTTTGATGTTTTTGATGTTTTGATGTTTTTGATGTTTTTGATGTTTTTGATGTTTTGATGTTTTTGATGTTTTTGATGTTTTTGATGTTTTTGAGGATTTTGATGTTTTTGATGTTTTTGATATTTTTGATGTTTTTGATGTTATTGATGTTTTTGATATATTTGATGTTTTTGATGTTTTTGATGTTTTTGATGTTTTTGATGTTTTTGATATTTTTGATGTTTTTGATATTTTTGATATTTTTGATGTTTTTGATGTTTTTGATGTTTTTGATGTTTTTGATGTTTTGATGTTTTTGATGTTTTTATGTTTTTTATGTTTATTATGTTTTTGATGTTTTTGATGTTTTTGATGTTTTTAATGTTTATTATGTTTTTGATGTTTTGATGTTTTTGATGTTTTTAATGTTTTTTATGTTTATGATGTTTTTGATGTTTTTGATGTTCTCGATTTTTTTTATGTTTTTTTTTATGTTTTTGATGTTTTTGATTTTATAACGTATTTGATGCTTTTAATGTTTTTGAGGTTTTGATGTGTTGATGTTTCTGATGATTTTAATGTTTTAAATGTTTTTCATATTGATGATATTTTTGATGATTTTGATGTTTTGTTGTTTTTGATGTTTTTGATGTTTTTAATGTTATTATGTTTTCTATGTTTATTATGTTTTTGATGGTTTTGATGTTTTTGATGTTTTTTTATGTTTATGATGTTTTTGATGTTTTTGATCTTTTTGATGTTTTTGATGTTTTCGATATTTTGATTTTTTTGATTTTCTTTGATGATTTTGATGTTTTGTTTGTTTTGATGTTTTTGATGTTTTTGATGTTGTTATGTTTTTTATGTTTATTATGTTTTGATGTTTTTAATGTTTTTTATGTTTTTGATGTTTTTGATGTTTTTGATGTTTTTGATGCTTTTGATGTTTTTGATGTTTTTGATATTTTTGATGTTATTTATGTTTATTATGTTTTTGATGTTTTTATGTTTTTTATGTTTATTATGTTTTTGATGTTTTTGATGTTTTTAATGTTTCTTATATTTATAATGTTTTTGATGTTTCTGATGTTTTGCTGTTTTTGATGTTTTTGATGTTTTTGATGTTTTTATGTTTTTTATGTTTATTATGTTTTTGATGTTTTTGATGTTTTTAATGTTTTTTATGTTTATGATGTTTATGATGTTTATGATGTTTTTGATGTTTTTGATGTTTTTGATGTTTTTGATGTTTTTGATGTTTTTGATAATTTTGATGTTTTTGATGTTTTTGATGTTTTTGATGTTTTTGATGTTTTTGATGTTTTTGATGTTTTTGAGAATTTTGATGTTTTTGATGTTTTTAATATTTTTGATGTTTTTGATGTTATTAATGTTTTTGATATATTTGACGTTTTTGATGTTTTGATGTTTTTGATGTTTTTGATGTTTTTGATGTTTTTGATGTTTTTGATGTTTTTGATGTTTTTGATGTTTTTGATGTTTTTGATATTTTTGATGTTTTTGATGTTTTCGATATTTTGATTTTTTTGATGTTTTGTTGTATTTGATGTTTTGTCGTTTTTGATGTTTAGATGTTATTTATGTTTATTATGTTTTTGATGTTCTCAATGTTTTTTATATTTATGATGTTTTTCATGTTTTGCTGTTTTTAATGTTTTTGATGTTTTTGATGTTTTTGATAATTTTGATGTTTTGATGTTTTTGATGTTTTTGATGTTTTTGATGTTTTTGATGTTTTTGATGTTTTTTGATGTTTTTGATGTTTTTGATGTTTTTGATGTTTTTGATGTTTTTGATGTTTTTGATATTTTTGATGTTTTTGATGTTATTGATGTTTTGATATTTTTGATGTTTTTGATGTTTTTGATGTTTTTGATGTTTTTATGTTTTTTATGTTTTTATGTTTTTGATGTTTCTGATGTTTTTGATGTTTTTGATGTTTTTAATGTTTTTGATGTTTTTAATGTTTTTTATGTTTATGATGTTTTTGATGTTTTTGATGTTTTTGATGTTTTCGATTTTTTTTATGTTTTTTTTTTATGTTTTTGATGTTTTTGATTTTATAACGTATTTGATGCTTTTAATGTTTTTGAGGTTTTTGATGTGTTGATGTTTCTGATGATTTTAATGTTTTAAATGTTTTTCATGTTGATGATGTTTTTGATGATTTTGATGTTTTTTATGTTTTGTTGTTTTTGATGTTTTTGATGTTTTTAATGTTTTTTATGTTTATGATGTTTTTGATCTTTTTGATGTTTTTGATGTTTTCGATATTTTGATTTTTTTGATTTTTTTGATGATTTTGATGTTTTGTTTGTTTTGATGTTTTTGATGTTTTTGATGTTGTTATGTTTTTTAGGTTTATTATGTTTTGATGTTTTTAATGTTTTTTATGTTTTTGATGTTTTTGATGTTTTTGATGTTTTTGATGTTTTTGATTTTTTTGATATTTTTGATGTTATTTATGTTTATTATGTTTTTGATGTTTTTATGTTTTTTATGTTTATTATATTTATAATGTTTTCGATGTTTCTGATGTTTTGCTGTTTTTGATGTTTTTGATGTTTTTGATGTTTTTATGTTTTTTATGTTTATTATGTTTTTGATGTTTTGATGTTTTTAATGTTTTTTATGTTTTATGATGTTTATGATGTTTATGATGTTTTTGATGTTTTTGATGTTTTTGATGTTTTGATGTTTTTGATGTTTTTGATGTTTTTGATAATTTTGATGTTTTTGATGTTTTTGATGTTTTTGATGTTTTTGATGTTTTTGATGTTTTGATGTTTTGATGTTTTTGATGTTTTTGAGAATTTTGATGTTTTGATGTTTTTAATATTTTTGATGTTTTTGATGTTATTAATGTTTTGATATATTTGATGTTTTTGATGTTTTTGATGTTTTGATGTTTTTGATGTTTTTGATGTTTTTGATGTTTTTGATGTTTTTGATGTTTTTGATATTTTTGATGTTTTTGATGTTTTCGATATTTTGATTTTTTTGATGTTTTGTTGTATTTGATGTTTTGTCGTTTTGATGTTTAGATGTTATTTATGTTTATTATGTTTTTGATGTTCTCAATGTTTTTTATATTTATGATGTTTTTCATGTTTTGCTGTTTTTAATGTTTTTGATGTTTTTGATGTTTTTGATGTTTTTGATAATTTTGATGTTTTTGATGTTTTTGATGTTTTTGATGTTTTTGATGTTTTTGATGTTTTTGATGTTTTTGATGTTTTTGATGTTTTTGATGTTTTTGATATTTTTGATGTTTTTGATGTTATTGATGTTTTGATATTTTTGATGTTTTGATGTTTTTGATGTTTTTGATGTTTTTGATGTTTTTATGTTTTTTATGTTTTTATGTTTTTGATGTTTCTGATGTTTTTGATGTTTTTGATGTTTTTAATGTTTATTATGTTTTTGATGTTTTTGATGTTTTTAATGTTTTTTATGTTTATGATGTTTTTGATGTTTTTGATGTTTTTGATGTTTTTGATGTTTTCGATTTTTTTATGTTTTTTTTTATGTTTTTGATGTTTTTGATTTTATAACGTATTTGATGCTTTTAATGTTTTTGAGGTTTTTGATGTGTTGATGTTTCTGATGATTCTAATGTTTTAAATGTTTTTCATGTTGATGATGTTTTTGATGATTTTGATGTTTTTATGTTTTGTTGTTTTTGATGTTTTTGATGTTTTTAATGTTTTTATGTTTATGATGTTTTTGATGTTTTTGATGTTTTTGATCTTTTGATGTTATTGATGTTTTCGATATTTTGATTTTTTTGATTTTTTTGATGATTTGTTGTTTTTGATGTTTTTGATGTTGTTATGTTTTTTATGTTTATTATGTTTTGATGTTTTTAATGTGTTTTATGTTTTTGATGTTTTTGATGTTTTTGATGTTGTTATGTTTTTTATGTTTATTATGTTTTGATGTTTTTAATGTGTTTTATGTTTTTGATGTTTTTGATGTTTTTGATGTTTTTGATGTTTTTGATGTTTTTTGATCTTTTGATCTTTTGATGTTTTTGATGTTTTTGATGTTTTTGATGTTTTTGATGTTTTTGATGTTTGTGATGTTTTTGATGTTTTTGATGTTTTTGATGTTTTTGATGTTTTGATGTTTTTGATGTTTTTGCTGTTTTTTGATGTTTTTGATATTTTTGATGTTTTTAATGTTTTTGATGTTTTTGATATTTTTGATGTTATTTATGTTTATTATGTTTTTGATGTTTTTAATGTTTCTTATATTTATAATGTTTTTGATGTTTCTGATGTTTTGCTGTTTTTGATGTTTTTGATGTTCTTGATATTTTTGATATTTTTGATGTTTTTGATGTTTTTGATGTTTTTGATGTTTTTGATGTTTATGATGTTTTTATGTTTTTTATGTTTTTGATGTTTTTAATGTTTTTTATGTTTATGATGTTTATGATGTTTTTGATGTTTTTGAGGTTTTGATGTTTTTGATGTTTTGATGTTTTTGATGTTTTTGATGTTTTGATGTTTTTGATGTTTTTGATGTTTTTGATGTTTTTGATGTTTTTGATGTTTTTGAGGATTTTGATGTTTTGATGTTTTTGATATTTTTGATGTTTTTGATGTTATTGATGTTTTTGATATATTTGATGTTTTTGATGTTTTTGATGTTTTTGATGTTTTGATGTTTTTGATATTTTTGATGTTTTTGATGTTTTCGATATTTTGTTTTTTTGATGTTTTTGATGTTTTGTTGTTTTTGATGTTTTGTTGTTTTTGATGTTTAGATGTTATTTATGTTTATTATGTTTTTGATGTTCCTCAACGTTTTTATATTTATGATGTTTTTCATGTTTTGCTGTTTTTAATGTTTTTAAGTTTTTGATGTTTTTGATGTTTTTGATGTTTTAATAATTTTGATGTTTTTGATGTTTTTGATGTTTTTGATGTTTTTGATGTTTTTGATATTTTTGATGTTTTTGATGTTATTGATGTTTTGATATTTTTGATGTTTTTGATGTTTTTGATGTTTTTGATGTTTTTGATGTTTTTGATGTTTTCAATATTTTGATTTTTTTGATGTTTTGTTGTTTTTGATGTTTTTATGTTATTTATGTTTATTATGTTTTTGATGTTTTTGATGTTTTTTATATTTATGATGTTTTTGATGTTTTTGATTTTTTTGTTGTTTTTGATGTTTTGATGTTTTTGATGTTTTTGATGTTCTTGATGTTTTTGATGTTATTGATGTTTTTGATGTTTTTGATGTTTTTATGTTTTTTATGTTTATTATGTTTTTGATGTTTTTGATGTTTTTGATGTTTTTGATGTTTTTGATGTTTTTAATGTTTTTTATGTTTATGATGTTTTTGATGTTTTTGATGTTTTTCATGTTTTTGATATTTTTGATGTTTTTGATGTTATTGATGTTTTTAATATTTTTGATGTTTTTGATGTTTTTGATGTTTATGATGTTTGTGATGTTTTTGATGTTTTTGATGTTTTGATGTTTTTGATGTTTTGATGTTTTTGATGTTTTTGATGTTTTGATGTTTTTGATGTTTTTGATGTTTTTGATATTTTTGATGTTTTTGATGTTTGTGATATTTTTGATGTTTTTGATGTTTTTGCTGTTTTTGATGTTTTTGATATTTTTGATGTTTTTAATGTTTTTGATGTTTTTGATATTTTTGATGTTATTTATGTTTATTATGTTTTTGATGTTTTTAATGTTTCTTATATTTATAATGTTTTGATGTTTCTGATGTTTTGCTGTTTTTGATGTTTTTGATGTTCTTGATATTTTTGATATTTTTTGATGTTTTTGATGTTTTTGATGTTTTTGATGTTTTTATGTTTTTATGTTTTGATGTTTTTGATGTTTTTAATGTTTTCTATGTTTATGATGTTTATGATGTTTATGATGTTTTGATGTTTTTGATGTTTTTGATGTTTTTGATGTTTTGATGTTTTGATGTTTTTGATGTTTTTGATGTTTTTGATGTTTTTGAGGATTTTGATGTTTTTGATGTTTTTGATATTTTTGATGTTTTTGATGTTATTGATGTTTTTGATATATTTGATGTTTTTGATGTTTTTGATGCTTTTGATGTTTTTGATGTTTTTGATGTTTTTGATATTTTTGATGTTTTTGATGTTTTCGATATTTTGTTTTTTTTGATGTTTTTGATGTTTTGTTGTTTTTGATGTTTTGTTGTTTTTGATGTTTAGATGTTATTTATGTTTATTATGTTTTTGATGTTCTCAACGTTTTTTATATTTATGATGTTTTTCATGTTTTGCTGTTTTTAATGTTTTTGAAGTTTTTGATGTTTTTGATGTTTTTGATGTTTTTAATAATTTTGATGTTTTTGATGTTTTTGATGTTTTTGATGTTTTTGATGTTTTTGATGTTTTTGATGTTATTGATGTTTTGATATTTTTGATGTTTTTGATGTTTTTGATGTTTTTGATGTTTTTGATGTTTTTGATGTTTTCAATATTTTGATTTTTTTGATGTTTTGTTGTTTTTGATGTTTTTATGTTATTTATGTTTATTATGTTTTTGATGTTTTTAATGTTTTTTATATTTATGATGTTTTTGATATTTTTGATTTTTGCTGTTTTTGATGTTTTTGATGTTTTTGATGTTTTTGATGTTTTTTGATGTTTTTGATGTTTTTGATGTTCTTGATGTTTTTGATGTTTTGATGTTTTTATGTTTTTTATGTTTATTATGTTTTTGATGTTTTTGATGTTTTTGATGTTTTTAATGTTTTTTTATGTTTATGATGTTTATGATGTTTTTGATGTTTTTGATGTTTTTCATGTTTTTGATATTTTTGATGTTTTTGATGTTATTGATGTTTTTAATATTTTTGATGTTTTTGATGTTTTTGATGTTTATGATGTTTATGATGTTTGTGATGTTTTTGATGTTTTTGATGTTTTTGATGTTTTTGATGTTTTGATGTTTTGATGTTTTTGATGTTTTGATGTTTTGATGTTTTTGATGTTTTTGATGTTTTGATGTTTTTGATGTTTTTGATGTTTTGATGTTTTGATGTTTTTGATGTTTTTGATGTTTTTGATGTTTTTGATGTTTTTGATGTTTTGATGTTTTTGATGTTTTGATGTTTTTGATGTTTTTGATGTTTATGATGTTTGTGATGTTTTTGATGTTTTTGATGTTTTTGATGTTTTTGATGTTTTTGGTGTTTTGATGTTTTGATGTTTTTGATATTTTTGATGTTTTTGATGTTTTGATATTTTTGATGTTTTTGATGTTTTTGATGTTATTCATGTTTATTATGTTTTTGATGTTGTTAATGTTTCTTATATTTATGATGTTTTTATGTTTTTGATGTTTTGCTGCTTTTGATGTTTTTATGTTTTTTATGTTTATTATGTTTTTGATGTTTTTGATGTGTTTAATGTTTTTATGTTTATGATGTTTATGATGTTTTTGATGTTTTTGATGTTTTTGATGTTTTTGATGTTTTTGATATTTTTTGATGTTTTTGATGTTTTTGATGTTTTTGATGTTTTTGATGTTTTTATGTTTTTTATGTTTATTATGTTTTTGATGTTTTTTAATGTTTCTTATATTTAT
>JAECWR010000306.1:0-155100 GCA_018150935.1 Drosophila pruinosa
ATCTTATTTCCCATTCTTTTAAAATCTTCAATTGATATGTATTTAAATATATTTTCCCACGGTGCCATTTGAGTTGGCTGATTTTATTTATACCGGCTTGCTTTTCAAGCCTTTGGAAGAACTGACCTAAGTCAAGAATTCCATTAGTATATAAATCGCTAACATCGTATCTTGTAATTACTTTCTTGCCATGTTTTTAATAAACATAGAGAATTCTTTATATGCAATTTAATTACTTTTTGTACTTCATTGTTATTGATTACTTCATATATGTTGGGATTTGAATCTTTCTGAATAGATTGCTTTGGCATTTCTATTATTGTATGTTCTTTCTCTTGGCATTGTTTTTGTCTGTTTTGAAATCGTGTCGTTACTTTCATTATATTACCCGTAATGTTTTTTAATTCTTTAATGGTTATTCTTGATAACGCGTCTGCTACAAAATTTTCTTTTCCCTTCAGGTATTCAACTGTGAAATTATATTCTTCTAATTCAAGTCTCATTCGTGTTAATTTTGAGCTAGGATTAACCATTGAAAATAAATAGGTGAGTGGTCTATGGTCTGTTTTGACAGTAAAATGTTCACCATAAATATAAGGTCTAAAGTGGGTTATTGCCCAATGTATGGCTGCTAACTCCTGTTCAGTAGTACTTTTATTACTCTAGCCCTTTGTGAATGATCTTGATGCTGTAAGCAACTGGGAGTTGGTGGCCATTATTGTTTTGAGATAAAACTGCACCACACGCTTGCTTACTTGCATCAGTTGTTATGCAAAATTCTTTGCTAAAATCTGGATATTGTAAAATAGTTGGTTCAATTCGCTTTTTTTCAAATGTAAAAAATGCTTTTTGACAGTCTTCTGTCCACTCAAAAGGTACATTCTTTTTACATAATCTTGTTATGTGCCGTGAATAGTCGGCGAAGTTTTTAATAAATTTTCTGTAATAATTACAGAATGCTACAAAACGCCTAGCACTGTCCGCATCTTTTGGAATTGAATAATTTTGATGACGTCGTATTTCTTGTCGTCAGGCAAGATTCCCTTATCAGTGCACTTATGTCCCAAAACTGTGACTTCATGCATAAAAAATGAACATTTTTCTGGATGTAATTTTAAGTTGTACTTCCTACATTTATTAAAAACATCAGTTAAATTCCTTAATCATATGTTTTTCTGAACATCCTATGACTATTAAATCATCCATATAAAGGAATGCTTGCGAAGGTTCTAGTCCAGAAAATGCTATAGTCATCATTCTCTGAAAAGAATTAGGTGCTATTTTTAAACCGAATGGTAATCGCGTGAAACGATATGAACCATTGGTGGTTGAAAATGACGTTATATTTCTTGAACTTTCTTCTAGTTCGATTTGGTGAAAACCTGACATTAAGTCTAGGCATGAGAAATATTTGACTCTACCTAGCTGATCTAAAATGTCATCAATTCTAGGTGGTGGAAATTTATCGGACAAAAGTTTTTTATTGATTTGACGATAGTCAATTACTAATCGCCATTTCTTCTTGTCTGAATCTGGAAGAGATTTCTATGGTACTAATAGAATCGGGCTGTTGTACTCTGATACTGATGGTTCTACTATTTTGTCATCTATTAACTTCTGAACTTGAGCTTGAATTTCCTCTACTTGGCTATGAGGGTTTCTATAATTCTTTATATATGATGGTTCTTCATCTTTTAATCTCAGTTTTTGATTGTAAAAATTGTTTGCTGATATTGGTTCTGTTGTAAGTCCAAATATATCTGTGTATTTACTACATAATTCTTTTAATGTTGCTCTAAATTGTTGTGGAAAGTTTTTGACAATTGAGACATGACAGTTTGTTCTCTATTTTCTGGATTATTTTGAACTATTTCGTAGTTCGAAAGTGACTCGTATTCTATGTTGCCTACGTTAATTAATTGGTTTGAATTTGTTGTATTTAGTATTCGTATATAAGCATTCTGAGTGTTTGAAATTGTATTTGCAACATAAACTCCTGTTTTTATTTTTTTGATTTGGTATTAATATATGTTTATCTTCAATTGAAGTTATATTAAATTTTCTTATTACTTGTGATCTAGCTGGTAACAATGTATTATTATCACCTGAGTCATATGATATTTTGACATTGATAGGAAATTTTAAATTACTTGGACGTAAAATTAACCAATCTTCTGTTGGTTTGAAGTCTAATATACAATTGAATTTTTTAATGAAGTCTATGCCTAATATTCCGTCACATGTTATTAGAAATTGTTGATTTAGGATATGAAAACTGTGAGGAATAATATATTTGCCTGTCTGTATCTCAATGAATGCTAAACCTTTTGATTTAATTATTTCCTGACTAATACCCTGTATATTTATTGAGCTATTATTTTGAATATTCTTGTAATTATCGCTGTTTTCCTTTAAAACTGATATATCCGCTCCTGTATCAATCAGAAATACTAGTTTCTTTCCTGTTTCTACGTTATTAAATGCAACAAATATATTTAATCCGAGATTAATTGCATATACTTTTTCTACTGCTGTGTATCTGAAGGGTTTTGGGAGTTTCCCGAGGTACATATTTTGTGCAACTGTTACGGAATTGTTTCTATTCTGGTTATTATTGTTGTTACCTCTATTGTTACCACGACCTCTATTGTTGTTGTAGTTGTTATTTTGGTAGCCATTATTTCGGTAATTGTTGTTTTGGTTATTGTATCGGTTATTGTAACTATTATTATTGTAGCCATTGTTATTGTTTCCATTATTATAGTTTCCATTATTGTAACGGCCATTGCCTCTACCGCGACCGTTACCTCTATAACTCTGGCCTCTATTG
This sequence comes from Drosophila pruinosa, assembly GCA_018150935.1. Taxonomy (NCBI): domain Eukaryota; kingdom Metazoa; phylum Arthropoda; class Insecta; order Diptera; family Drosophilidae; genus Drosophila; species Drosophila pruinosa. Next base: position 2,831 of record JAECWR010000306.1, read on the forward strand.
GACGCTTTCGTGTCCGATCTTGCGATCATTATATCAATGGCTTCTCTTGTACTCAGTTTGTTTGCTTGTTCGACTTTATATCCTTCATCGATATATGCTACTTCTAATAACTTGCGTACGCTCTCTAAATCAGACAGTTCTGCCTCTGTGTTGTACTGTAGCCATTCTTGCCCTGAGGTTTTGCGATGTTTCACCAACTATCGAGGTTTCTAGTTTGTTAATTATTCCTTGGATCGTAATTTCATCTTCTACCAAGTTATATGTTGTGCCCAATATTTTAGATTTGATTATTTGCACTGCAATATTCTCGTAGATGCCTTTTGTAAGTTCTACTATTTTTAGTGCCATAGTGAAACTTCGTAGGTTAGCTCTTTGTCCATCGAATGATGATATTGAGGTTGCTATCTCTAACATAATGCCTCGTGGCTAGGTTTGCGTCTGGCACCGACATTGTATTCGTTTCTTGTTCATCTATTTCAAGTTCTAATTCGTTTGGTACGTTTAGTACCGCCGGTATTGTTAGATCGTTAAGATCTTCTTCTTTGAATTCTAGTTCAGAATCGCTTAGTGATTCTGTTGTTCCTTCAGTAAATTCTAATGGAGAATTTAATATAGTCGGTACTGAAATATTTAAGTTGTACCTCTCTTTAACTGTGATTAAATTTGCCCTTAGCTTTATTAAAAATTTGGACACTGATGTCCACTAGCTTCATTGAAGCAATCTACCAAAACTGCTGTGTGCATATTCGCAGTTGCCTGTTGAGTGGGCCTATTTTGGGACAGGCATTTATATGATTTATTTGATCTTTCCTTGATTTCATTTATGGTGGCTATTAAGTGTTGCCAATCCATTATTTATTGGAATCATTTTTATGTATTTTAAAAAAAATTTTATTTAAGTACTCATCAGTTTACAATTTTTTTTTTGTTTCAAATTTTATAATTTTATTCATGATTGAGTTCCCTTAAATATTGTCTAAACCGTTATCAACGCTACGGTATCGTTTTTTAAGACACTTGTTATGTAATTTATAGACTTTTATTAATGCATTGGACACCATAATTAAAACAATCACAATTAGTATTATGGTTATCCATAACAAGTCTGCATTTATTTATTACATTTGCTGTGGAGTCAACAGTTTTCGTGTCTATTAAACCCATTTTGGGTATACTAATTTTATAGTTTTGTACGTTTTCTGTTTTGCTTATTTTATTTGTCCTTATGGACATTTATATTGTGAATTATTAAAAAAAAATGTTGTTTTACATTTTTGCCTGCCTACTTTTTTTTTATATGGCTTTACAGGCCATATATCTAATCGGGCAGAAATGGTTCCGCTCGATTTTACATGGGTTTTTTTTCTTATTATATTTTAAAATTAACTTAATTTTCGTCTGATCGATTGATGCTGATTTTGTTCTCTGTGTCAGCTGGCAACGCTGACACTCCCTCGCTGCTGTCTTTTGGCCGGTAGCACGTTCCTTCACAGTACGGGCTCCAGACTCCCTCGCGGTCTGCTGGACATTTTTTTACTGTCTTCGGGATGGCCTGGGGCTGCGGTGGTGTCAATGTTTTATTATTGTTGTCAATTGTTTTAATTTTGTGTGTTGGGCCGGTTTTATTATTATTTGCTCGAGTAGTGAGCAAATTTTTCAAATGGTCTAATTCAGCAGTTAGCTTAACTGCTGTCGACCAAGGGTGGTGGAGTTTTTTGAGCAAAGAGTAGCCACTTTAGGTGTGCTATTCTCTTTGTTATCTTGCTCTTCACACCACCTCTTTTGTTATTTACCATTGCCCAACTCACTCAGTTCGATGTGTTCCAATTCTTCTTCGTCAATTTCCTGATTCGTTGTTTGTGTGTATTCTTTCAACACATTCCCGATGTGGATCCAGTCAGCCTCTGGAATTTCGCTAAGCGCTTCTTCCAAGTCGCTTCATATTGTATCTTGTTGGTATTCTTTTCTTATATCCATCGAAGGTGCTTTGGTCCATTCATAATAGTTACCAACATTTTTCGCTTTGCGAATGGTATTTAATTTGGACACTATGGTTCTTATTGGTTTCTTCATTATGATTCTAAGCAACCAACCAAGTCACGGTCGCCATGTATGAATATTGACAGCTTCAATCGGTTTATTTTAACAAACAACAATACTAGTCTGTTATATCTTTATTAAATTGGAGCAGGAAAAGGTTCCGCTCCAATTGAAGTTCAAACAGTCAGTGAGTTTTATATATTTTATAATTATAAATGTAAGCTATGCCGCGAAGCAGCGCTGTCGGGAACGCCGGCAGCGGAGCGGCTCTTTACATAATTCTTAAATGTATATTTGTCAAAAGAGAGAGAGTTATGCGCTTATATACTATGCGTATGGTCAGCGTGGGAACGCTGATTATGCATTTATGTTTTTTGGCCGTCAAGTGGGTGATCATATTGCATCCGCACTTGGGCCCTATTGATTATACAAACATTGCAACAAAGTGCTACAATGTGTTTACGAATTTAATTGAATTTCTTATAGGCGCATACTACAAATAACATATAAAACATCAAAACAACAAAAATATCTAAACATCAAAACCTCACAAACATCAAAAACATCAAAAAAATCAAAGACATCAAAAACATCTAACATCAAAACGAAACGTCAAAAACATAGAAAATATCAAAAACATCGAAAACATCACAAATATCAAAAACATCAAAAACATCAAAAACATGAAAACATCAAAAACATCAAAAACATTAATAACATCAAAAACACAAAAATCTTCAAAAACATCAAAAACATCAAAACATTAGAAACATCAAAAACATAAAAACATCATAAAATCAAAAACATCAAAAATATCAAAATCATCAAAAACGTCAAAAACATCAAAAACATCAAAAACATCGAAAACATCGAAAACATCAAAAACACCAAAATCATCAAAAACATCAATAACATATAAAACATCAAAAACATAAAAAACACCAAAAACATCAAAAACATAAAAAACATCATAAACATCAAAACATCAAAAACATCAAAAATTTGAAAAACATCAATAACATTAAAACATCGACAACATCGAAAACATCAAAAACATCAAAATCATTAAAAACTTCAAAAACATCAATAACATATAAAACATCAAAAACATAAAAAACACCAAAAACATCAAAAATATCAAAAACATCAAAAACATCATAAACATAAAAATATCAAAAACATCTAAACATCAAAACATAAAAACCACACGTCAAAAACATCCAAACATCAAAAATATTACAAACATCAAAAACATCATAAATATCAAAAACATCTAAACATCAAAACATAAAAAACTCAAAAACATCAAAAACATCTAAACATCGAAACGTCAAAAACATTAAAATTATCAAAAATATCGAAAACATCACAAATATCAAAAACATCAAAAACATCAAAACATCAAAAACATCAAAAACATTAATAACATCAAAAACACCAAAATCTTCAAAAACATCAAAAACATCTAAACATTAAAAACATCAAAACATCAAAAACATCGAAAACATCAAAAACATCAAAAATATCAAAACAACAAAAACATCTAAACATCAAAACCTCACAAACATCAAAAACATCTAAAAATCAAAGACATCAAAAAACATCAAAAACATCTAAACATCGAAACGTCAAAAACATAGAAAATATCAAAAACATCGAAAACATCACAAATATCAAAAACATCAAAAACATCAAAAACATCAAAACATCAAAAACATCAAAAACATCAAAACATCAAAAACATCGAAAACATCAAAAACATTAATAACAGAAAAAACACAAAAATCCTCAAAAACATCAAAACATCAAAACATCAAAAACTTCAAAAACATCCAAACATCAAAACATAAAAAATCTCAAAAACATCAAAGACATCTAAACATCGAAACGTCGAAAACATTAAAAATATCAAATTCAAAAACATTAAAAACATCAAAACATTAAAAACATCGAAACATCAAAAACATCAACACATCAATAACATCAAAAATATCAAAAACATCAAAAACATAAAAACATCATAAAATCAAAAACATCAAAATCATCAAAAACATCAAAAACTTCAAAAACATCAATAACATATAAAACATCAAAAACATCAAAACATCACAACATCAAAACATCACAACATCAAAATATCAAAACATCAAAACATCCAACCATCAAAATATCAAAAACATCAAAAACATCAAAAACATCAAAAACATTTAAACATCAAAACTTCAAAAAATCTCAAAAACATCAAAGACATCTAAACATCGAAACGTCAAAAACATTAAAAATATCAAATTCAAAACATTGGATTCGCGATCAGACCGTTGTACGAGTTGGACGCGTTTTTTATACCCGCCTACCCAAAGGGTAGAAGGGTATTATGGCTTTGTGCCGACCGAAAATGTATGTAACAGGCAGAAGGAAGCATCTCCGACCCCATAAAGTATATATATTCTTGATCAGCGTCAACAGCCGAGACGATATAGCCATGTCCGTCTGTCCGTCTGTCCGTCTGTCCGTCTGTCCGTCTGTCTGTCTGTCCGTCTGTCCGTCTGTCCGTATGAACACCTAGATCTCAGAGACTATAAGAGATAGAGCAACAAATTTTTCGCGACAGTATGTCTTATTGTTGCACGCAGATCAAGTTTGTTTTTGATTTTGGCCACGCCCCCTTCCGCCCATGCAAATTGAAAAAAACTGAATTGCAAGCGTCGTTTTAAACCTAGAACGTTCAATTTTGGTACGCACAATACTAATCACCATCCTAATGATGTCTGCGAATTTGGTTACATAATAAAAACACAGAAGTTATTAAGATATTACTCTTATAAGGCATTACCACGTGCAACTGCTAGTGCTACCTAGCTAGTTGCTATGACACTCCGCGACATAATAATGGTGTTCAATAAACCAACTAAAGTGCCGCCAAGCTAATAATTTCGAACAAAGAAAATTTTGATATATTATTTTGGTATTTTTAATATATTTTTTTTAGTATTTTTTCAGTATTTTTATACTATTATATAAATATATTATTTTGATGGAAAAATTGGGTGGCGGGTATCTCACAGTCGAGCAAACTCGACTGTAGCTTTCTTACTTGTTTAGTGCGAGGCTTCGTCGGTCGGTGTTCTCCGTCTTTTGTCGGTGAAAATAAGAACTAACAAATCAAAGTGGAGAAAAAGTAGCGAATTTGAAATTAGTAGTCTAAACTACATGAATAACAATTGACAGGCAGCTTGCGCGAAGTAACGCCAAAGAAAAATACATATAATTATAACTGGTGTTATGATAGTTCAAGTGTATACTTGACTTAATTTAATAAGTGCCACGCGTTATAAGCTCAAAAAATGAGCAGCGTTCCAAAGAATGAGCGTAGAAGCTCCCTAAATACAAGCGTTTCTTGTGTTACTCTTACTTCTCAACACGCGATATCGTTGAAGAAAGCAAGTCAACAAATTGCAACCCGGCTCTACTGACCGTCGACAGCAAGAGAGAGCGAGCTCTTGCTCACCCACTCAGCTCACCCCAACTCCTACATCATGGAGCTACCAATGCCCAACCCCACCACCGCCGGCTTCTATGGAAGAAGCTCCAACAACAAGCAGCGCTACAATTTCCGCAGTCGCAGCAAAAGCACCACCAACAACAAAACCAACTACCAATATTGCGAATTCGGTGCCAACGGCCGCAGAGCAAATTGCAATGTCAACAAAAACCGTAAGCTTCGATAAGCAACAAGCGGTCCCGGCTATACAGACCGGTATGGATCGCTACATTCAGATTAAGCGTAAGCTTAGTCCAGTAAACACGGTTGGTAATAAACCAAAGATCAACCGTATCAACAAAAGCAACGACCAAACTAGAAGTTCCAATGATAACCGTTTTTCCATCTTAGCAGAGGCGGAGAACAACCAAGCAGAGCTGGGGCAGGAGACCCAAAAGAAACCAAAGCCCCCACCTATTTATATAAGGGAAAAAGCTCTAACGCCCTGGTCAACAAAATTGTTGCGCTGGTCGGGAACGATAATTTTCATGTTGTTCCGCTTATTAAAGGGAACATCCACGAAACTAAAGTTCAAACGAAGTCCGAAGAACACTTCCGAGCTGTGTCTAAGTACCTGCAGGAATCAAAAAGAACTTCTACACCTACCAACTAAAAAGCAGCAAGGGACTGCAAGTTGTACTTAAAGGAATTGAACCCGACGTCGCCCCTCTGAGATTCAAGAAGCCCTTAAAGCCAAGGGCTTCTATGCCAAAAAATGTCAGCAACATTATCAACAGGAATAAAAAACCGCAACCACTCTTCAAGGTCGAGCTCGAACCAGATAGCAAAGCCTTAAAGAAAAACGAAGTGCACCCAATCTACAAGCTGCAGCTCTTATTGCATCGAAGGATCACCGTGGAAGAACCACACAAACGCATCGGCCCTCTTCAATGCACAAACTGCCAGGAGTATGGACACACAAAGACATACTGCACACTTCGGGCAGTCTGCGTAGTCTGCGGAGACTTCCACAACTCCGTAAACTGCCCCGCAAACAAAGAAGATCCCTTAAAGAAAAAATGTGGCAACTGTGGAGGAAACCATACGGCAAACTACAGAGGCTGTGCGGTCTACAAGGAGCTGAAGAGTCGCATGCAACGAGCGACAGCTACGCGTCAACAAAATACGCAAAATGCGTATTATAACTCAAAAAGTACGCCAGACGTATTTTTCGCCAAGGCAGCCAGATCATCATTCGGTCCGCTAAATACCACTAAGGGCTTCTCATACGCCGAAGCACTACGATCAGGCATGGAAAATCCACTTCAGCCACACTCAGAAAACACTCAGCAGGTCCCGATGCAGCCGCAAAGCAATTTGGAATCTATGATGTACACCATGCAACAAAGTATGATGGAACTCATGTCATTCATGAAAACAACTATGCAAACCCTTGTTCAGAATCAGAACATGGTGATTCAGTTGCTTGTAGCTCAACAGTCCAAATAATAAATGTCTAACCTACGTATATCTATGTGGAATGCCAACGGCATTTCACGGCATAACCTGGAAATAACGCAATTCCTAAATATAAATCACATCGACGCCATGCTGCTGGTTGAAACGCACCTCACAGGGAGATATAACTTCCATATAAGAGGTTATACCTTCTACCGCACAGATCATCCGGATGGGAAAGCCCTCGGTGGAACCGGCATCTTAATCAGAGGACGCATCAAACACCACTTTCACCAAAGGTTTGCAACAAATTACCTGCAAGCCACGTCCATAAATGTGCAGTCAGAAACGGCAACCTTTGCATTGCCGCTGTCTACTGCCCACCTCGATTTACTATCTCTGAAGGTCAATTCATGGACTTCTACAACACACTGGGGGATCGCTTCATAGCTGCAGGAGACTACAATGCCAAACACACGCACTGGGGATCACGCCTCGTGACCCCCAAGGGAAGGCAACTGTATAACGCACTTATAAAAGTGAGCAATAAATTGGACTACGTCTCCTGGTAGCCCCCCATATTGGCCTGCAGACCCCAGAAAGATCCCAGATCTAATTGATTTCGCGGTGACGAAAAACATCCCACGCGATCTTATAAGCGCCATGGCCCTGTCGGATCTCTCATCCGACCACTCGCCCTTGTTGTTAACCCTTCTTCAAAGCCCAGAAATTACGGACCACCCCCATAGGCTGACGTCGCACAACACCAACTGGATGAAATACAGAAAGTATGTGAGTTCCTACATTGAGCTAACTCCTCAACTAAATATCGAATCGGACATCGACTACTCTACCGCCGCGCTGGAAGAGGTACTCGTCACAGCAGCCAGGATCTTAACACCAAAAGGGAAGGATGTGAAAATTAAGAGCGTTCAAAACCAGCCTGCAAATTGAACAGCTGGTTCTGGAAAAAAGGCGTCTGCGACGGGCGTGGCAAACCAGCAGGTCACCATGCTCAAAGCAACGTCTTAATGAAGCCACCCGCAAACTAAGCCGGGCTCTGAAGCAAGATGCTGAAAACGCACAACTAAAATATATAGAAAAACTATCGCCAACTAGTACAAAGCATCCCTTGTGGAGGGCTCACACAAATCTAAGCTCTCCGACTGAAACCGTAACCCCAATAAGAAATTCTTCAGGTTGCTGGGCCCGCAGCGACAAAGACAGAGCCAAAATATTTGCCTTACATCTCAGAGGCGTCTTCCAGCCGAACCCCTCAGCAAATGCACATGTTCTTCCGCAAATTCACTTCGAGACGGAATTAACGCCAACTTCATTTCGGCCGAACGAGATTACAAAAAATCATTAGGGAGCTAAAACCAAAAAAGGCTCCAGGCCAGGACCTAATAACTACAAAAATGATAATGGAACTTCCGTACTGTGCTGTTGAGGTCATCTGTAAGCTCTTCAATGGTATCATAAGTCTCGGCTACTACCCAAGTAAATGGAAAAATCAATTATAATAATGATACCGAAGCCTGGAAAAGATCACGCGATCCCGTCATCTTACAGACCAATAAGTTTATTATCATGCCTGTCCAAACTTTTCGAAAAATGCCTTCTAACGCGCATAATACCATATATGGAAGCTCACAACATTATCCCAGCCCATCAATTTGGCTTCAGAGAAAAACACGGTATTATCGAGCAAGTTAACAGAATAACATCAGAGATTCGCACAGCCTTCGAGCTTAGCGAATACTGCAACGCGATATTCTCGATGTATCTCAAGCATTTGACCGCGTCTGGCTCAAAGGTCTTATGCATAAAATTAAAACACACTTGCCTGGGTACACTCATAAACTCCTTGAATCTTACCTCTACAACAGAGCCTTCGCAGTGAGGTGCAACACAACAATATCCGACAACTACACTATCGAAGCTGGAGTCCCACAAGGCAGCGCACTTGGGCCAACTCTATTCGTCCTCTACACAGCGGACATTCCCACAAGTGACCGACTAACAACATCCACCTTTGCTGACGACACTGCGATCCTTAGCTGCTCCAGATGCCCAGTCCGTGCATCAACCCAACTCGCCAAACATCTCATGGTAGTCGAGAAGTGGCTATCTGACAGGCGTATCAAAATAAACGAACAAAAGTGTAAATACATAACGTTTACTCTTAACAGGCAAACTTGCCCTCCGCTCTGCCTGAATAGCACGCAGATCCCCAAGTCAACGAAGTAACGTATCTCGGCATCCATCTCGACAGACGTCTAACATGGCGTAGACATATCGAATGCAAGAAATTACACCTAAAGCTGAAAGCCAGCAGCCTCCACAGGATTATAAACGCCCGATCGCCCTTGTGCCTGGACTATAAGGTCCTGCTCTATAACTCCACTCTTAAGCCAATCTGGACGTATGGCTCCCAGCTTTGGGGGAACGCGAGCAGAACCAACATTGATATCATACAGCGCGCTCAATCAAAGATCCTGCGAACTATCACTGGGGCACCATGGTATATTCGAAACCAAAACATCCACAGGGACCTCGGCATTTTCGCAGTAAAAGATGAAATAGACAAGCAAAAAGCTTCCTATAATGAAAAACTCTCTGTCCGCCCAAATCCCCTCGCAAGGGTCTTGACTCGGGTTTCCAACCGATCCCGCCTGCAACGTACCGACCTTCCAACCCAGCCATAATTTGTCAGGGCCATTTCTAATGTTCCAGTCTACATGACTGTTAGCTAGGTTATAGTATAAGATTTTATACACTTATTGTTAGTCTCAAAAATGAGAAGATTCAATAAATAAAAGCAAAGTATAAAAAAAAAAAAAAAAAAAAAAACATTAAAAACATCAAACCATTAAAAACATCAAAACATCAAAAACATCAACACATCAATAAAATCAAAAATATCAAAAACATAAAAACATCATAAAATCAAAAACATCAAAATCATCAAAAACATCAAAACTTCAAAAACATCAATAACATATAAAACATCAAAAACATCAAAACATCAAAAACATCAAAAACATCAAAAACATCAAAAACATCTAAACATCGAAACGTCAAAAACATAGAAAATATCAATAACATCGAAAACATCACAAATATCAAAAACATCAAAAACATCAAAAACATCAAAAAATCAACGACATCGAAAACATCACAATCATCAAAAACATCAAAACTTCAAAAACATCAATAACATATAAAACATCAAAATCATCAAAAACATCAAAAACATCAAAAACATCAAAAGCATCAAAAACATCAAAAACATCTAAAGATCAAAACCTCAAAAACATCAAATACATCGAAAACATTAAAAACATCAAAAACATCTAAGCATCAAAACATCAAAACATCAAAACATCAAAACATCAAAACATCAAAACATCAAAAACATCTAAACATCAAAACATCACAACATGAAAACATCAAAACATCAAAATATCAAAATATCAAAATATCAAAATATCAAAATATCAAAATATCAAAATATCAAAATATCAAAACATCAAAACATCAAAACATCAAAACTTCAAAACATCAAAAATATCGAAAACATCAAAAACATCAAAAACATTAATAACATCAAAAACACAAAAATCTTCAAAAACATCAAAAACATCAAAACATTAGAAACATCAAAACATCAAAACATAAAAACATCATAAAAATCAAAAACACCAAAAATATCAAAATCATCAAAAACGTCAAAAACATCAAAAACATCAAAAACATCGAAAACATCAAAAACATCAAAATCATCAAAAACTTCAAAAACATCAATAACATATAAAACATCAAAAACATAAAAAACACCGAAAACATCAAAAACATAAAAACATCATAAACATCAAAACATCAAAAATTTCAAGAACATCAATAACATTAAAAACATCGACAACATCGAAAACATCAAAAACATAAAAATCATCAAAAACTTCAAAAACATCAAAAACATCAAAACATCAAAAATCAAAGACATCAAAACATCAAAACATCTAACATCAAAACGAAACGTCAAAAACATAGAATATATCAAAAACATCGAAAACATCACAAATATCAAAAACATCAAAAACATCAAAAACATGAAAACATCAAAAACATTAATAACATCAACAACACAAAAATCTTCAAGAACATCAAAAACATCAAAACATTAGAAACATCAAAACATCAAAAACATAAAACCATCATAAAATCAAAAACATCAAAAATATCAAAATCATCAAAAACGTCAAAAACATCAAAAACATCAAAAACATCGAACACATCAAAAACATCAAAATCATCAAAAAATTCAAAAACATCAATAACATATAAAACATAAAAAACATAAAGAACACCAAAAACATCAAAAACATAAAAAACATCATAAACATCAAAACATCAAAACATCAAAAACATCAAAAATTTCAAAAACATCAATAACATTAAAAACATCGACAACATCGAAAACATCAAAAACATCAAAAACTTCAAAAACATCAATAACATATAAAACATAAAAAACACCAAAAACATCAAAAATATCAAAAACATCAAAAACATCATAAACATCAAAATATCAAAAACATCTAAACATCAAAACATAAAAAAACCACACGTCAAAAACATTCAAACATCAAAAATATTAAAAACATCAAAAACATCATAAACATCAAAAACATCTAAACATCAAAACATAAAAAAACTCAAAAACATCAATAACATCTAAACATCGAAACGTCAAAAACATTAAAATTATCAAAAATGTCGAAAACATCACAAATATCAAAAACATCAAAACAACAAAAACATCAAAACATCAAAAACATCAAAAACATTAATAACATCAAAAACATCAAAATCTTCAAAAACATCAAAATCATCAAAACATTAAAAACATCAAAACATCAAAAACATCGAAAACTTCAAAAACATCAATAACATATAAAACATCAAAAATATCAAAACAACAAAAACATCCTAACATCAAAACCTCACAAACATCAAAAACATCAAAAAATCAAAGACATCAAAAACATCAAAAACATCTAAACATCGAAACGTCAAAAACATAGAAAATATCAATAACATCAAAAACATCAAAAACATCAAAAATCAACGACATCGAAAATATCACAATCATCAAAAACATCAAAACTTCAAAAACATCAATAACATATAAAACATCAAAATCATCAAAAACATCAAAAACATCAAAAACATCAAAAGCATCAAAAACATCAAAAACATCTAAAGATCAAAACCTCAAAAACATCAAATACATCGAAAACATTAAAAACATCAAAAACATCTAAGCATCAAAACATCAAAACATCAAAACATCAAAACATCAAAACATCAAAAACATCTAAACATCAAAACATCACAACATGAAAACATCAAAACATCAAAATATCAAAATATCAAAATATCAAAATATCAAAATATCAAAATATCAAAATATCAAAATATCAAAATATCAAAACATCAAAACATCAAAACATCAAAACTTCAAAACATCAAAAATATCGGAAAACATCAAAAACATCAAAAACATTAATAACATCAAAAACACAAAAATCTTCAAAAACATCAAAAACATCAAAACATTAGAAACATCAAAACATCAAAAACATAAAAACATCATAAAATCAAAAACACCAAAAATATCAAAATCATCAAAAACGTCAAAAACATCAAAAACATCAAAAACATCGAAAACATCAAAAACATCAAAATCATCAAAAACTTCAAAAACATCAATAACATATAAAACATCAAAAACATAAAAAACACCGAAAACATCAAAAACATAAAAACATCATAAACATCAAAACATCAAAAATTTCAAGAACATCAATAACATTAAAAACATCGACAACATCGAAAACATCAAAAACATAAAAATCATCAAAAACTTCAAAAACATCAAAAACATCAAAACATCAAAAAATCAAAGACATCAAAAACATCAAAAACATCTAACATCAAAACGAAACGTCAAAAACATAGAATATATCAAAAACATCGAAAACATCACAAATATCAAAAACATCAAAAACATCAAAAACATCAAAACATCAAAAACATTAATAACATCAACAACACAAAAATCTTCAAGAACATCAAAAACATCAAAACATTAAGAAACATCAAAACATCAAAAACATCAAAACCATCATAAAATCAAAAACATCAAAAATATCAAAATCATCAAAAACGTCAAAAACATCAAAAACATCAAAAACATCGAACACATCAAAAACATCAAAATCATCAAAAACATCAAAAACATCAAAAACATATAAAACATCAAAAACATAAAGAACACCAAAAACATCAAAAACATAAAAACATCATAAACATCAAAACATCAAAACATCAAAAACATCAAAAATTTCAAAAACATCAATAACATTAAAAACATCAAAAACATCGAAAACATCAAAAACATCAAAAACTTCAAAAACATCAATAACATCAAAAAACATAAAAAACACCAAAAACATCAAAAAATATCAAAAACATCAAAACATCATAAACATCAAAATATCAAAAACATCTAAACATCAAAACATAAAAAACCACACGTCAAAAACATTCAAACATCAAAAATATTAAAAACATCAAAAACATCATAAACATCAAAAACATCTAAACATCAAAACATAAAAAAACATCAAAAACATCAATAACATCTAAACATCGAAACGTCAAAAACATTAAAATTATCAAAAATGTCAAAAACATCACAAATATCAAAAACATCAAAACAACAAAAACATCAAAACATCAAAAACATCAAAAACATTAATAACATCAAAAACATCAAAATCTTCAAAAACATCAAAATCATCAAAACATTAAAAACATCAAAACATCAAAAACATCAAAAACTTCAAAAACATCAATAACATACAAAACATCAAAAATATCAAAACATCAAAAACATCCTAACATCAAAACCTCACAAACATCAAAAACATCAAAAACATCAAAGACATCAAAAACATCAAAAAACATCTAAACATCAGAAACGTCAAAAAACATAGAAAATATCAAAAACATCAAAAACATCAAAAACATCAAAAAATCAACGACATCGAAAATATCAAAAATCATCAAAAACATCAAAACTTCACAAAAACATCAATAACATCAAAAACATCAAAATCATCAAAACATCAAAAACATCAAAAACATCAAAAACATCAAAAACATCAAAAACATCTAAAGATCAAAACCTCAAAAACATCAAATACATCGAAAACATTAAAAACATCAAAAACATCTAAGCATCAAAACATCAAAACATCAAAACATCAAAACATCAAAACATCAAAAACATCAAAAACATCAAAAACATCACAACATCAAAAACATCAAAAACATCAAAATATCAAAATATCAAAATATCAAAATATCAAAATATCAAAATATCAAAATATCAAAATATCAAAATATCAAAAACATCAAAACATCAAAACATCAAAACATCAAAACATCAAAAATATCGAAAACATCAAAAACATCAAAAACATTAATAACATCAAAACACAAAAATCTTCAAAAACATCAAAAACATCAAAACATTAGAAACATCAAAACATCAAAAACATAAAAACATCATAAAATCAAAAACACCAAAAAATATCAAAATCATCAAAAACGTCAAAAACATCAAAAACATCAAAAACATCGAAAACATCAAAAACATCAAAATCATCAAAAACTTCAAAACATCAATAACATAAAAAAACATCAAAAACATAAAAAACACCAAAAACATCAAAAACATCAAAAAACATCATAAACATCAAAAACATCAAAAAATTTCAAGAACATCAATAACATTAAAAACATCAACAACATCGAAAACATCAAAAACATCAAAAATCATCAAAAACTTCAAAAACATCAAAAAACATCAAAACATCAAAAAAATCAAAGACATCAAAAACATCAAAAACATCATAACATCAAACACGAAACGTCAAAAACATAGAATATATCAAAAACATCGAAAACATCACAAATATCAAAAACATCAAAAACATCAAAAACATCAAAAACATCAAAAACATTAATAACATCAACAACACAAAAATTTCAAGAACATCAAAAACATCAAAACATTAAAAACATCAAAACATCAAAACATAAAACATCAAAACATCAAAAAATCAAAACATCAAAAACATCAAAATCATCAAA
Source organism: Drosophila pruinosa (assembly GCA_018150935.1). Taxonomy (NCBI): domain Eukaryota; kingdom Metazoa; phylum Arthropoda; class Insecta; order Diptera; family Drosophilidae; genus Drosophila; species Drosophila pruinosa. The sequence continues at coordinate 18,036 of JAECWR010000306.1, forward strand.
AACGTCAAAAACATCAAAAACATCAAAAACATCGAACACATCAAAAACATCAAAATCATCAAAAAATCAAAAACATCAAAAACATATAAAACATCAAAAACATAAAAAACATCAAAAACATCAAAAACATCAAAAACATCAAAAACATCAAAAACATCAAAAACATCAAAAACATCAAAACATCAAAAACATCAAAACATCAAAACATCAAAAACATCAAAAACATCAAAAACATCAAAAACATCAAAACATCAAAAACATACAAAACATCAAAAACATCAAAAACATCAAAAACATCAAAAACATCAAAACATCAAAAACATCAAAACATCAAAAACATCAAAACATCAAAACATCAAAAACATAAAACACACGTCAAAAACATTCAAAACATCAAAAACATCAAAAACATCAAAAACATCAAAAACATCAAAAAACATCAAAACATCAAAACATAAAAAACATCAAAAACATCAAAAACATCTAAACATCGAAACATCAAAAACATCAAAAATTATCAAAAATGTCAAAAACATCACAAACATCAAAAACATCAAAACATCAAAAACATCAAAACATCAAAAACATCAAAAACATCAAAAACATCAAAAACATCAAAATCTTCAAAAACATCAAAATCATCAAAACATTAAAAACATCAAAAACATCAAAAACATCAAAAACATCAAAAACATCAATAACATATAAAACATCAAAAATATCAAAACAACAAAAACATCCAAACATCAAAACCTCAAAAACATCAAAACATCAAAAATCAAAGACATCAAAAACATCAAAAACATCTAAACATCAGAAACGTCAAAAACATAGAAAATATCAATAACATCGAAAACATCACAAATATCAAAAACATCAAAAACATCAAAAACATCAAAAACATCAAAAACATTAAAAACATCAAAAACATCAAAAACATCAAAAACATCAAAACATCAAAATATCGAAAACATCAAAAACATTAATAACATCAAAAACACAAAAATCCTCAAAAACATCAAAAACATCAAAACATCAAAATATCTAAACATCAAAACATCAAAAATCTCAAAAACATCAAAGACATCTAAACATCAAAACGTCAAAAACATTAAAAATATCAAATTCAAAAACATTAAAAACATCAAAACATTAAAAACATCGAAATATCAAAAACATCAACACATCAATAACATCAAAAATATCAAACACATCAAAAACATAAAAACATCATAAAATCAAAAACATCAAAATCATCAAAAACATCAAAAACTTCAAAAACATCAATAACATATAAAACATCAAAAACATCAAAACATCACAACATCAAAACATCAAAACATCAAAATATCAAAACATCAAAACATCAAAACATCCAACCATCAAAAATATGAAAAACATCAAAAAACATCAAAAACATCAAAAACATCACAACATCAAAAACATCAATCATCAAAACATCAAAAACATCGAAAACATCAAAACATTAATAACATCAAAAACATCAAAAATCTTCAAAAACATCAAAAACATCAAAACATTAGAAACATCAAAACACCAAAAACATAAAAACATCATAAAATTAAAAACATCAAAATCATCAAAAAACTTTAAAAACATCAAAAACATCATAAACATCAAAACATCAAAAACATTTAAACATCAAAGCTTAAAAAATCTCAAAAACATCAAAGACATCTAAACATCAAAAACGTCAAAAACATTAAAAATATCAAATTCAAAAACATTAAAAACATCAAAACATTAAAAACATCAAAAACATCAATAAAATCAAAAATATAAAAACGTCAAAAACATAAAAACATCATAAAATCAAAAACATCAAAATCATCAAAAACATCAAAAACATCAAAAACATCAAAAACTTCAAAAACATCAATAACATATAAAACATCAAAAACATCAAAACATCAAAAACATCAGAACCTCAAAAACATCAAAAAACCAACGACATCAAAAACATCAGAAACATCAAAAACATCAAATTCATCAAAAACATCAAAAACATCAAAAAGCATCAAAAACATCAAAACATCAAAACATCAAAAACATCTAAACATCAAAAACCTCAAAAACATCAAATACATCAAAATCATCAAAAACATCAAAAACATCTAAGCATCAATACATCAAAACATCAAAAACATCTAAACATCAAAACATCAACAACATCAAAACATCAACAACATCAAAACATCAAAATATCAAAATATCAAAACATCAAAACATCAAAACATCAAAACATCAAAAATATCGAAAACATCAAAAACATTATAAACATCAAAACATCAAAAACATCTAAACATCGAAACGTCAAAAACACTAAAAATATCAAACACATCGAAAACATCACAAATATCAAAAGCATCAAAGACATAAAAAACATCAAAAACATCGAAAACATCAAAAACATCAATAACATCTAAACATCGAAACCTCAAAATCATTAAAAATATCAAAAACATCAAAAACATCACAAATATCAAAAACATCAAAAACATCAAAAACATTAAAAACATCAATAACATATAAAACATCAAAAACATAAAAAACACCAAAAACATCAAAAACATCAAAAACATCAAAAACATCAAAAACATCAAAATCATCAATAACATATAAAACATCAAAAAAATAAAAAACACCAAAAACATCAAAAACATCAAAAACATCAAAACATCAAAAACATCGAAAACATCTAAACATCAAAACATAAAAAATCTCAAAAACATCAAAGACATCTAAACATCAGAAACATCAAAAACATTAAAAATATCAAGTTCAAAAACAATAAAAACATCAAAACATTAAAAACATCTAAACATCAAAACCTCAAAAACATCAAATACATCAAAAACATCAAAACATCAAAAACATCAAATCATCAAAAACATAAAAACATCAAAAACATCAAAAACATCAAAAACATCAAAAACATCAAAAACATCAAAAACATCAAAAACATCATAAACATCAAAACATCAAATCATCAAAACATCATAAAACATCAAAAACATAAAAAATCAAAAACATCAAAGACATCTAAACATCAAAACGTCAAAAACATCAAAAAATATCAAATTCAAAAACATTAAAAACATCAAAACATTAAAAACATCGAAACATCAAAAACATCAAAACATCAATAACATCAAAAATATCAAAACGTCAAAAACATAAAAACGTCATAAAATCAAAAACATCAAAAACATCAAAATCATCAAAAACATCAAAAACTTCAAAAACATCAATAACATATAAAACATCAAAAACATCAAAACATCACAACATCAAAACATCAAAATATCAAAACATCAAAACATCAAAACATCAAAACATCAAAACATCCAAACATCAAAAATATCAAAAACATCAAAAAACATCAAAAACATCAAAAACATCAAAAACATCAAAAATATCAAATCATCAAAACATCAAAAACATTAATAACATCAAAAACATCAAAAATCTTCAAAAGCATCAAAACATCAAAACATTAGAAACATCAAAACATCAAAAACATCAAAAACATCATAAAATCAAAAGCATCAAAAACATCAAAATCATCAAAAACTTCAAAAAATCAATAACATATAAAAAACATCAAAAACACCAAAAACTTCAAAAACATCAAAAACATCATAAACATAAAAACATCAAATACATCAAAGACATCTAAACATCGAAACGTCAAAAACATTAAAAATATCAAAAACATCGAAAACATCACAAATATCAAAAGCATCAAAGACATCAAAAAACATCAAAAACATCGAAAACATCAAAAGCATCAATAACATCAAAACATCAAAACCTCAAAATCATTAAAAATATCAAAAACATCGAAAACATCAAAAATATCAAAAACATCAAAAACATCAAAAACATCAAAACATTAAAAACATCAATAACATATAAAACATCAAAAACATAAAAACACCAAAAACATCAAAAAAAAAAAATCAAAAACATCAAAAACATCAAAATAATCAAAAACATCAAAACATCAAAAAACATCTAAACCATCAAAACCTCAAAAACATCAAATACATCGAAAATATTCAAAAACATCAAAAACATCAAAAAGATCACAAATATCAAAAAAGCGTCAAAGACATCAAAAACATCAAAATCATCATAAACATCAAAACATCAAAAACATCAAAACATCAAAACATACAAAATCTCAAAAACATCAAAGACATCTAAACATCAAAACGTCAAAAACATTAAAAACATCGAAACATCAAAAACATCAACACATCAATAACATCAAAAATATCAAAAACATCAAAAACATAAAAACATCATAAAATCAAAAAACATCAAAATCATTAAAAACTTCAAAAACATCAAAAACATCAAAAACATCAAAACAACAAAAACATCTAAACATCAAAACCTCACAAACATCAAAAACATCAAAAAATCAAAAACATCAAAAACATCAAAAACATCAAAAACATCAAAAACATCAAAAACATCAAAACATCAAAAACATCAAATCATCAAAACATCAAAAACATCGAAAACATCAAAAACATCGAAAACATTAATAACATCAAAAACACAAAATCTTCAAAAACATCAAAAACATTAAAAACATAACAAACATCGAAAAAACAACAAATATCAAAAGCGTCAAAGACATCAAAAACATCAAAATCATCATAAACATCAAAACATCAAAAACATCAAAAATATACTAAACATCAAAACATACAAAATCTCAAAAACATCAAAGACATCAAAACATCAAAAACATCAAAAACATCAAAAATATCAAACATCAAAAACATCAAAAACATCAAAACATTAAAAACATCAAAACATCAAAAACATCAAAACATCAATAACATCAAAAACATCAAAACATAAAAACATCATAAAATCAATTACATCAAAAACATCAAAATCATCAAAATCATTAAAAACATCAAAACATCAAAAATTCAAAAACATCAATAACAAATCAAAACATCAAAACATCAAAACAACAAAACTTTTAAACATCAAAAACCTCAAAAACATCAAAAAAAACATCAAAAACATCAAAAACATCAAAAACATCAAAAACATCAAAACATCAAAACATCAAAAACATCAAAACATCAAAACATCAAAAACATCGAAAACATCAAAAACATCAAAACATCAAAAACATCAAAACATCAAAAATCAAAACATCAAAACATCAAAAACATCAAAAAAACATCAGAAACATCAAAAACATCAACACATCAAAAACATCAAAAACATCAAAAACATCAAAAACATCATAAAATCAAAAAACATCAAAAACATCAAAATCATCAAAATCATTAAAAACATCAAAACATCAAAAACTTCAAAAACATCAATAACATCAAAAAAAACAAAAACATCAAAACAACAAAAACATCAAAACATCAAAAACCTCACAAACATCAAAAACATCAAAAACATCAAAAACATCAAAACATCAAAACATCAAAAACATCAAAACATCTAAACATCAAAACATAAAAATCTCAAAAACATCAAAGACATCTAAACACGAAACGTCAAAAACATTAAAAATATCAAAATCAAAACATCAAAAACATCAAAAACATCAAAAACATCAACACATCAAAAAACATCAAAATATCAAAAACATCAAAAACATAAAAACATCATAAAATCAAAAACATCAAAATCATCAAAATCATAAAAAACATCAATAACATATAAAATATCAAAAACATAAAAAACATCAAAAACATCAAAAAACATCAAAAACATCATAAACATCAAAACATCAAAAACATCAAAAACTTCTAAACATCAAAACATAAAAAAATCTCAAAAACATCAAAGACATCTAAACATCAAAACGTCAAAAACATCAAAAATATCAAATTCAAAAACATTAAAAACATCAAAACATTAAAAACATCAGAAACATCAAAAACATCCACACATCAATAACATCAAAAATATCAAAAACGTCAAAAACATAAAATCATCATAAAATCAAAAACATCAAAAAACATCAAAATCATCAAAAACATCAAAAACTTCAAAAACATCAATAACATATAAAACATCAAAAACATCAAAACATCACAACATCAAAACATCAAAATATCAAAACATCAAAACATCAAAACATCCAAACATCAAAATATCAAAAACATCAAAAAACATCAAAAACATCAAAAACATCAAAACATCAAAAATATCAATCATCAAAACATCAAAAACATCAAAAACATTAATAACATCAAAACACAAAAATCTTCAAAAACATCAAAACATCAGAAACATCAAAACATCAAAAACATAAAAACATCATAAAATCAAAAGCATCAAAAACATCAAAATCATCAAAAACTTTAAAAACATCAATAACATATAAAACATAAAAAACACCAAAAACTTCAAAAACATCAAAAACATCATAAACATCAAAACATCAAAAACATCAAAAACATCTAAACATCAAAACATAAAAAATCTCAAAAACATCAAAGACATCTAAACATCCAAAACGTCAAAAACATCAAAAATATCAAAACTTCAAAAACATTAAAAACATCAAAACAATAAAAACATCAAAACATCAAAAACATCAACACATCAATAACATCAAAAATATCAAAAACATAAAAACATCATAAAATCAAAAACATCAAAAACATCAAAATCATCAAAATCATTAAAAACATCAAAACATCGAAAAATTCAAAAACATCAATAACATATAAAACATCAAAAACATCAAAACAACAAAAACATTTAAACATCAAAACCTCACAAACATCAAAAAATCAAAGACATCAAAAACATCAAAAACATCAAATCATCAAAACATCAAAAACATCAAAAACATCTAAACATCAAAACATCAAAACATCAAAAAATCTCAAAAACATCAAAGACATCTAAACACGAAACGTCAAAAACATTAAAAATATCAAATTCAAAAACATTAAAAACATCGAAACAGCAAAAACATCAACACATCAATAAAATCAAAAATATCAAAAACATCAAAAACATAAAAACATCATAAAATCAAAAACATCAAAAACATCAAAATCATCAAAAACATCAAAACTTCAAAAACATCAATAACATATAAAACATCAAAAACATCAAAACATCACAACATCAAAACATCAAAATATCAAAACATCAAAACATCAAAACATCCAAACATCAAAAATATCAAAAACATCAAAAAACATCAAAAACATCATAAACATCAATAATCAAAACATCAAAAAAATCGAAAACATTAATAACATCAAAAATACAAAAATCTTCAAAAACATCAAAAACATCAAAACATTAGAAACATCAAAACATCAAAAACATAAAAACATCATAAAATCAAAAACATCAAAAACATCAAAATCATCAAAAACTTTAAAAACATATAAAACATAAAAAACACCAAAAACTTCAAAAACATCAAAAACATCATAAACATCAAAACATCAAAAACATCAAAAACATCTAAACATCAAAACTTAAAAATTTCAAAAACATCAAAGACATCTTAACATCGAAACGTCAAAAACATTAAAAATATGAAATGCAAAAACATTAAAAACATCAAAACATAAAAAACATCAAAACATCAACACATCAATAAAATCAAAAATATCAAAAACATCATAAAATCAAAAACATCAAAAACATCAAAATCATTAAAAACATCAAAAACCTCAAAAACTTCAAAAACATCAATAACATCATAAAAACATCAAAAACATCAAAACATCAAAAACATCAGAACCTCAAAAACATCAAAAAATCAACGACATCAAAAACATCAAAATCATCATAAACATCAAAAACATCAAAAGCATCAAAAACATCAAAAACATCAAGAACATCAAAACATCAAAAACATCTAAACATCAAAACCTCAAAAACATCAAATACATCAAAAACATTAAAAACATCAAAAACATCTAAGCATCAAAACATCAAAACATCAAAAACATCAAAAACATCACAACATCAAAACATCAAAACATCAAAATATCAAAATATCAAAATATCAAAATATCAAAATATCAAAACATCAAAACATCAAAAATATCAAAAACATCAAAAACATTATAAACATCAAAACATCAAAAACATCTAAACATCGAAACCTCAAAATATCAAAATATCAAAATATCAAAATATCAAAACATCAAAACATCACAAATATCAAAAACATCAAAAACATCAAAAACATTAAAAACATCAATAACATATAAAACATCAAAAACATAATAAACATCAAAAACATCAAAAACATCAATAACATCAAAAACATCAAAACATCAAAAACATCTAAACATCAAAACCTCAAAAACATCAAATACATCGAAAACATTAAAAACATCAAAAACATCAAAAAAATCACAAATATCAAAAGCGTCAAAGACATCAAAAACATCAAAATCATCATAAACATCAAAACATACAAAATCTCAAAAACATCAAAGACATCTAAACATCGAACCGTCAAAAACATTAAAAATATCAAAATTCAAAAACATTAAAAACACAAAACATCGAAACATCAATAACATATAAAACATCAAAAACATCAAAACAACAAAAACATCTAAACATCAAAACCTCACAAACATCAAAAACATCAAAAACATCAAAAACATCAAAAACATCAAAAACATCAAAACATCAAAAACATCAAATCATCAAAACATCAAAAACATCGAAAACATCAAAAACATCGAAAACATTAATAACATCAAAAACACAAAAATCTTCAAAAACATCAAAAACATCAAAACATTAGAAACATCAAAGCATCAAAAACATAAAAACATCATAAAATCAAAAACATCAAAAACATCAAAATCTTCAAAAACCTCAAAAACATCAAAAACATCAAAAACATCAAAAACATCGAAAACATCAAAAACATCAAAATCATCAAAAACATCAATAACATATAAAACATCAAAAACATAAAAAACACCAAAAACATCAAAAACATCAAAAACATCAAATCATCAAAAACATCAAAAACATCTAAACATCAAAACATCAAAAAATCTCAAAAACATCAAAGACATCTAAACATCGAAACGTCAAAAACATTAAAAATATCAAAATTCAAAAACATTAAAAACATCAAAACATTAAAAACATCGAAACATCAAAAACATCAACACATCAATAACATCAAAAATATCAAAAACATCAAAAACATCATAAAATCAAAAACATCAAAAACATCAAAATCATCAAAAACATCAAAAACTTCAAAAACATCAATAACATATAAACCATCAAAAACATCAAAACATCAAAATATCAAAACATCAAAACATCCAAACATCAAAAATATCAAAAACATCAAAAAACATCAAAAACATCAAAAACATCAAAAACATCAAAACATCAAAAATATCAATCATCAAAACATCAAAAACATCGAAAACATCAAAAACATTAATAACATCAGAAACACAAAAATCTTCAAAAACATCAAAAACATCAAAACATTAGAAACATCAAAACATCAAAAACATAAAAACATCATAAAATCAAAAGCATCAAAAACATCAAAATCATCAAAAACTTTAAAAACATCAATAACATATAAAACATAAAAAACACCAAAAACTTCAAAAACATCAAAAACATCATAAACATCAAAACATCAAAAACATCAAAAAAACATCAAAGACATCTAAACATCAAAACGTCAAAAACATTAAAAATATGAAATTCAAAAACATTAAAAACATCAAAACATCAAAAACATCAACACATCAATAAAATCAAAAATATCAAAAACCTAAAAACATCATAAAATCAAAAACATCAAAAACATCAAAATCATCAAAAACATCAAACACATCAAAAACATCAAAAACTTCAAAAACATCAATAACATATAAAACATTAAAAACATCAGAACCTCAAAAACATCAAAAAAATCAACGACATCAAAAACATCGAAATCATCAAAAACATCAAAAACATCTAAACATCGAAACCTCAAAATCATTAAAAATATCAAAAACATCGAAAACATCACAAATATCAAAAATATCAAAAACATCATTAACTTTAAAAACATTAAAAACATCAATAACATATAAAACATCAAAAACAAAAAACATCAAAAACATCAAAAACATCAAAATAATCAAAAACATCAAAACATCAAAAACATCAAAAAACATCTAAACATCAAAACCTCAAAAACATCAAATACATCGAAAACATTAAAAACATCACAAACATCGAAAAAATCACAAATATCAAAAACGTCAAAGACATCAAAAACATCAAAATCATCATAAACATCAAAACATACAAAATCATCAAAAACATCAAAACATCAAAAACATCTAAACATCGAAACGTCAAAAACATTAAAAATATCAAATTCAAAAACATTAAAAACATCAAAACATAACATCAAAACATCGAAACATCAAAAACATCAACACATCAATAACATCAAAAATATCAAAAACATCAAAAACATCAAAAACATCAAAACATCAAAAACATCAAAATCATCAAAAACATCAAAAACTTCAAAAACATCAATAACATATAAACCAAATCATAAAACATCAAAAACATCAAAATCATCAAAAACATCAAAAACTTCAAAAAACATCAATAACATATAAACCATCAAAAACATCAAAACATCAAAACATCAAAATATCAAAACATCAAAACATCAAAACATCAAAAACATCAAAAACATCAAAAACAAAAACATGAAAACATCAAAAACATCAAAACATCAAAAATATCAATCATCAAAACATCAAAAACATCGAAAACATCAAAAACATTAATAACATCAGAAACACAAAAATCTTCAAAAACATCAAAAACATCAAAACATTAGAAACATCAAAACATCAAAAACATCAAAAACATCATAAAATCAAAAGCATCAAAAAAATCAAAATCATCAAAAACTTTAAAAACATCAATAACATATAAAACATAAAAAACACCAAAAACTTCAAAAACATCAAAAACATCAAAAACATCAAAACATCAAAAACATCAAAAACATCTAAACATCAAAACTTAAAAAATCTCAAAAACATCAAAGACATCTAAACATCGAAACGTCAAAAACATTAAAAATATGAAATTCAAAAACATTAAAAACATCAAAACATCAAAAACATCAACACATCAATAAAATTAAAAATATCAAAAACATCAAAAACATAAAAACATCATAAAATCAAAAACATCAAAAACATCAAAATCATCAAAAACATCAAAAACATCAAAAACATCAAAAACTTCAAAAACATCAATAACATATAAAACATTAAAAACATCAGAACCTCAAAAACATCAAAAAATCAACGACATCAAAAACATCAAAAACATCAAAAACATCAAAAACATCAAAAACATCAAAAACATCAAAAACATCAATAACATCAAAAACATCGAAAACATCAAAACATCAAAAACAGCTAAACATCAAAACCTCAAAAACATCAAATACATCGAAAACATTAAAAACATCAAAAACATCTAAACAGCAAAACATCAAAACATCAAAACATCAAAAACATCTCAACATCAAAACATCACAACTTCAAAACATCAAAACATCCAAACATCAAAAATATCAAAAACATTATAAACATCAAAACATCGAAACGTCAAAAACATTAAAAATATCAAAAACATCGAAAACATCACAAATATCAAAAGCATCAAAGACATCAAAAACATCAAAAACATCAAAATCATCAAAAGCATCAAAAACATCTAAACATGGAAACCTCAAAATCATTAAAAATATCAAAAACATCGAAAACATCACAAATATCAAAAACATCAAAAACATCATAAACATTAAAAACATTAAAAACATCAATAACATATAAAACATCAAAACATCAAAAAACATCAATAACATCAAAAACATCAAAATAATCAAAAACATAATAACATCAAAAAACATCTAAATATCAAAAACATCAAATACATCGAAAACATTAAAAACATCAAAACATCAAAAACATCAAAAAAATCACAAATATCAAAAGCGTCAAAGACATCAAAACATCAAAATCATCATAAACATCAAAACATCAAAAACATCAAAAACATCTAAACATCAAAACATACAAAACTCAAAAACATCAAAGACATCTAAACATCGAAACGTCAAAAACATTAAAAATATCAAATTCAAAAACATTAAAAACATCAACACATTAAAAACATCGAAACATCAAAAACATCAACACATCAATAACATCAAAAATATCAAAAACATAAAAACATCATAAAATCAAAAACATCAAAAACATCAAAATCATCAAAATCATTAAAAACATCAAAACATTGAAAACTTCAAATACATCAATAACATATAAAACATCAAAAACATCAAAACAACAAAAAACATCTTAAACATCAAATCCTCACAAACATCAAAAACATCAAAAAATCAAAGACATCAAAAAAACATCAAAAACATCAAAAACATCAAAAACATCAAAAACATCAAAACATCAAAAACATCAAAAACATCAAAAACATCAAAACATCAAAAACATCAAAAACATCAAAAACATCAAAAACATCAAAAACATCAAATCATCAAAACATCAAAAACATCGAAAACATCAAAAACATCGAAAACATCAAAAACACAAAAAATCTAAAAACACAAACATCAAAAACATCAAAACATTAGAAACATCAAAACATCAAAAACATCAAAAACATCAAAACATCAAAAACATCGAAAACATCAAAAACATCAAAAACATCGAAACCTCAAAATTCATTAAAAATATCAGAAACATCGAAAACATCAAAAACATCAAAAACATCAAAAACATCAAAAACATCAAAAAACATCAATATATAAAACATCAAAAACATAATAAACACCAAAAACATCAAAAACATCAATAACATCAAAAACATCAAAACATCAAAAAACATCTAAACATCAAAACCTCAAAAACATCAAATACATCGAAAACATTAAAAAACATCAAAAACATCAAAAAATCACAAATATCAAAAGCGTCAAAGACATCAAAATTATCATAAACATCAAAACATACAAAATCTCAAAAACATCAAAGACATCTGAACATCGAAACGTCAAAAACATTAAAAATATCAAACTTCAAAAACATTAAAAACATCAAAACATCGAAACATTAATAACATAAAAACATCAAAAACATCAAAACAACAAAAACATCTAAACATCAAAACCTCACAAACATCCAAAACATCAAAAAATCAAAGACATCAAAAACATCAAAAACATCAAAAACATCAAAACATCAAAAACATCAAATCATCAAAACATCAAAAACATCGAAAACATCAAAAACATCGAAAACATTAATAACATCAAAAACACAAAAACTTCAAAAACATTAAAAACATCAAAACATTAGAAACATCAAAGCATCAAAAACATAAAAACATCATAAAATCAAAAACATCAAAAACATCAAAATCTTCAAAAACGTCAAAAACATCAAAAACATCAAAAACATCGAAAACATCAAAAACATCAAAATCATCAAAAACATCAATAACATAAAAAATTCAAAACATCAAAACACCAAAACATCAAAAACATCAAAAACATCAAAAACATCATAAACATCAAAACATCAAAAACATCCAAAACATCTAAACATCAAAACATAAAAAATCTCAAAAACATCAAAGACATCTAAACATCGAAACGTCAAAAACATTAAAAATATCAAATTCAAAAACATTAAAAACATCAAAACATTAAAAACATCGAAACATCAAAAACATCAACACATCAATAACATCAAAAATATCAAAAACATCAAAAACATCATAAAATCGAAAACATCAAAAACATCAAAATCATCAAAAACATCAAAAACTTCAAAAACATCAATAACATATAAACCATCAAAAACATCAAAACATCACAACATCAAAACATCAAAACATCAAAATATCAAAACATCAAAACATCCAAACATCAAAAATATCAAAAACATCAAAAAACATCAAAAACATCAAAAACATCAAAAAAATCAAAAACATCAAAAACATCAAAAACATCAAAACATCAAAAATATCAATCATCAAAACATCAAAAACATCGAAAACATCAAAAACATTAATAACATCAGAAACACAAAAATCTTCAAAAACATCAAAAACATCAAAACATTAGAAACATCAAAACATCAAAAACATAAAAACATCATAAAATCAAAAGCATCAAAAACATCAAAATCATCAAAAACTTTAAAAACATCAATAACATATAAAACATAAAAACACCAAAAACTTCAAAAACATCAAAAACATCGTAAACATCAAAACATCAAAAACATCAAAAACATCTAAACATCAAAACTTAAAAAATCTCAAAAACATCAAAGACATCTAAACATCGAAACGTCAAAAACATTAAAAATATGAAATTCAAAAACATTAAAAACATCAAAAACATCAACACATCACTAAAATCAAAAATATCAAAACATCAAAAACATAAAATCATCATAAAATCAAAAACATCAAAAACATCAAAATCATCAAAAACATCAAAAACATCAAAAACATCAAAAACTTCAAAAACATCAATAACATATAAAACATTAAAAACATCAGAACCTCAAAAACATCAAAAAATCAACGACATCAAAAACATCAAAAACATCAAAATCATCAAAAACATCAAAAACATCAATAACATCAAAAACATCGAAAACATCAAAACATCAAAAACATCTAAACATCAAAACCTCAAAAACATCAAATACATCGAAAACATTAAAAACATCAAAAACATCTAAACAGCAAAACATCAAAACATCAAAACATCAAAAACATCTCAACATCAAAACATCACAACTTCAAAACATCCAAACAAAAATTCGCGATCAGACCGCTGTACGAGTTGGACGCGTTTTTTAGTGCGAGGCTTGTCGGTCGGTGTTCTCCGTCTTTTTGTCGGTATATCAAAGTGGAGAAAAAAGTAGCGAATTTGAAATTAGTAGTCTTCGCGAAGTAACGCCAAAGAAAAATATATATAATTATAACTGGTGTTATGATAGTTCAAGTGTATATTTGACTTAATTTAATAAGTGCCACGCGTTATAAGCTCAAAAAAATGAGCAGCGTTCCAAAGAATGAGCGTAGAAGCTCCCTTAATCCAAGAAACGCTTGTTACTCTTACTTCTCAACACGCGATATCGTTGAAGAAAGCAAGTCAACAAATTGCAACCCGGCTCTACTGACCGTCGACAGCAAGAGAGCGAGCTCTTGCTCACCCACTCTGCTCACCCCAACTCCTACATCATGGAGCTACCAATGCCCAACCCCACCACCGCCGGCTTCTATGGAAGAAGCTCCAACAACAAGCAGCGCTACAATTTCCGCAGTCGCAGCAAAAGCGCCACCAACAACAAAACCAACTACCAATATTACGAATTCGGTGCCAACGGCCGCAGAGCAAATTGCAATGTCAACAAAAACCGTAAGCTTCGATAAGCAACAAGCGATCCCGGCTATACAGACCGGTATGGATCGCTACATTCAGATTAAGCGTAAGCTTAGTCCAGTAAACCACGGTTGGTAATAAACCAAAGATCAACCGTATCAACAAAAGCAACGACCAAACTAGAAGTTCCAATGACAACCGTTTTTCCATCTTAGCAGAGGCGGAGAACAACCAAGCAGAGCTGGGGCAGGAGACCCAAAAGAAGCCAAAGCCCCCACCTATTTATATAAGGGAAAAAAGCTCTAACGCCCTGGTCAACAAAAATTGTTGCGCTGGTCGGGAACGATAATTTTCATGTTGTTCCGCTTATTAAAGGGAACATCCATGAAACTAAAGTTCAAACGAAGTCCGAAGAACACTTCCGAGCTGTGTCTAAGTACCTGGAGGAAACAAAAAAGAACTTCTACACCTACCAACTAAAAAGCAGCAAGGGACTGCAATGTTTTTAAAGGAATTGAACCCGACGTCGCCCCTCTGAAATTCAAGAAGCCCTTAAAGCCAAGGGCTTCTATGCCAAAAATGTCAGCAACATTATCAACAGGAATAAAAAACCGCAACCACTCTTCAAGGTCGAGCTCGAACCAGATAGCAAAGCCTTAAAGAAAAACGAAGCGCACCCAATCTATAAGCTGCAGCTCTTATTGCATCGAAGGATCACCGTGGAAGAACCACACAAACGCATCGGCCCTCTTCAATGCACAAACTGCCAGGAGTATGGACACACAAAGACATACTGCACACTTCGGGCAGTCTGCGTAGTCTGCGGAGACTTCCACAACTCCGTAAACTGCCCCGCAAACAAAGAAGACCCCTTAAAGAAAAAATGTGGCAACTGTGGAGGAAACCATACGGCAAACTACAGAGGCTGTGCGGTCTACAAGGAGCTGAAGAGTCGCATGCAACGAGCGACAGCTACGCGTCAACAAAATACGCAAAATGCGTATTATAACTCAAAAAGTACGCCAGACGTATTTTTCGCCAAGGCAGCCAGATCATCATTCGGTCCGCTAAATTCCACTAAGGGCTTCTCATACGCCGAAGCACTACGATCAGGCATGGAAAATCCACTCCAGCCACACTCAGAAAACACTCAGCAGGTCCCGATGCAGCCACAAAGCAATTTGGAATCTATGATGTATACCATGCAACAAAGTATGATGGAACTCATGTCATTCATGAAAACAACTATGCAAACCCTTGTTCAGAATCAGAACATGGTGATTCAGTTACTTGTAGCTCAACAGTCCAAATAATAAATGTCTAACCTACGTATATCTATGTGGAATGCCAACGGCATTTCACGGCATAACCTGGAAATAACGCAATTCCTAAATATAAATCACATCGACGCCATGCTGCTGGTTGAAACGCACCTCACAGGGAGATATAACTTCCATATAAGAGGTTATACCTTCTACCGCACAGACCATCCGGATGGGAAAGCCCACGGTGGAACCGGCATCTTAATCAGAGAACGCATCAAACACCACTTTCACCAAAGGTTTGCAACAAATTACCTGCAAGCCACGTCCATAAATGTGCAGTCAGGAAACGGCAACCTTTGCATTGCCGCTGTCTACTGCCCACCTCGATTTACTATCTCTGAAGGTCAATTCATGGACTTCTACAACACACTGGGGGATCGCTTCATAGCTGCAGGAGACTACAATGCCAAACACACGCACTGGGGATCACGCCTCGTGACCCCCAAGGGAAGGCAACTGTATAACGCACTTATAAAAGTGAGCAATAAATTGGACTACGTCTCTCCTGGTAGCCCCACATATTGGCCTGCAGACCCCAGAAAGATCCCAGATCTAATTGATTTCGCGGTGACGAAAAACATCCCACGCGATCTTATAAGCGCCATGGCCCTGTCGGATCTCTCATCCGACCACTCGCCCTTGTTGTTAACCCTTCTTCAAAGCCCAGAAATCACGGACCACCCCCATAGGCTGACGTCGCACAACACCAACTGGATGAAATATAGAAAGTATGTGAGTTCCCACATTGAGCTAACTCCTCAACTAAACATCGAATCGGACATCGACTACTCTACCGCCGCGCTGGAAGAGGTACTCGTCACAGCAGCCAGGATCTCAACACCAAAAGGGAAGGATGTGAAAATTAAGACGTTCAAAACCAGCCTGCAAATTGAACAGCTGGTTCTGGAAAAAAGGCGTCTGCGACGGGCGTGGCAAACCAGCAGGTCACCATGCTCAAAGCAACGTCTTAATGAAGCCACCCGCAAACTAAGCCGGGCTCTGAAGCAAGATGCTGAAAACGCACAACTAAAATATATAGAAAAACTATCGCCAACTAGTACAAAGCATCCCTTGTGGAGGGCTCACCCAAATCTAAGCTCTCCGGCTGAAACCGTAACCCCAATAAGAAATTCTTCAGGTTGCTGGGCCCGCAGCGACAAAGACAGAGCCGAAACATTTGCCTTACATCTCAGAGGCGTCTTCCAGCCGAACCCCTCAGCAAATGCACATGTTCTTCCGCAAATTCACTCCGAGACGGAATTAACGCCAACTTCATTTCGGCCGAACGAGATTACAAAAATCATTAGGGAGCTAAAACCAAAAAAGGCTCCAGGCCAGGACCTAATAACTACAAAAATGATAATGGAACTTCCGTACTGTGCTGTTGAGGTCATCTGTAAGCTCTTCAATGGTATCATAAGTCCTCGGCTACTACCCAATTAAATGGAAAAAATCAATTATAATAATGATACCGAAGCCTGGAAAAGATCACACGATCCCGTCATCTTACAGACCAATAAGTTTATTATCATGCCTGTCCAAACTTTTCGAAAAATGCCTTCTAACGCGCATAATACCATATATGGAAGCTCACAACATTATCCCAGCCCATCAATTTGGCTTCAGAGAAAAACACGGTACTATCGAGCAAGTTAACAGAATAACATCAGAGATTCGCACAGCCTTCGAGCTTAGAGAATACTGCAGCGCGATATTCCTCGACGTATCTCAAGCATTTGACCGCGTCTGGCTCAAAGGTCTTATGCATAAAATTAAAACACACTTGCCTGGGTACACTCATAAACTCCTTGAATCTTACCTCTACAACAGAGCCTTCGCAGTGAGGTGCAACACAACAATATCCGACAACTACACTATCGAAGCTGGAGTCCCACAAGGCAGCGCACTTGGGCCAACTCTATTCGTCCTCTACACAGCGGACATTCCCACAAGTGACCGACTAACAACATCCACCTTTGCTGACGACACTGCGATCCTTAGCCGCTCCAGATGCCCAGTCCGTGCATCAACCCAACTCGCCAAACATCTCATGGTAGTCGAGAAGTGGCTATCTGACTGGCGTATCAAAATAAACGAACAAAAGTGTAAACACATAACGTTTACTCTTAACAGGCAAACTTGCCCTCCGCTCTACCTGAATAGCACGCAGATCCCCCAAGTCAACGAAGTAACGTATCTCGGCATCCATCTCGACAGACGTCTAACATGGCGTAGACATATCGAATGCAAGAAATTACACCTAAAGCTGAAAGCCAGCAGCCTCCACTGGATTATAAACGCCCGCTCGCCCTTGTGCCTGGACTATAAGGTCCTGCTCTATAACTCCACTCTTAAGCCAATCTGGACGTATGGCTCCCAGCTTTGGGGGAACGCGAGCAGAACCAACATTGATATCATACAGCGCGCTCAATCAAAGATCCTGCGAACTATCACTGGGGCACCATGGTATATTCGAAACCAAAACATCCACAGGGACCTCGGCATTTTCGCAGTAAAGATGAAATAGACAAGCAAAAAGCGTCCTATAATGAAAAAATCTCTGTCCACCCAAATCCCCTCGCAAGGGTCTTGACTCGGGTTTCCAACCGATCCCGCCTGCAACGTACCGACCTTCCAACCCAGCCATAATTTGTCAGGGCCATTCCTAATGTTCCAGTCTACATGACTGTTAGCTAGGTTATAGTATAAGATTTGATACACTTATTGTTAGTCTCAAAATGAGAAGATTCAATAAATAAAAGCAAAGTATAAAAAAAAAAAAAAAAAAAAAAACATCGAAACGTCAAAAACACTAAAAATATCAAAAACATCGAAAACATCACAAATATCAAAAGCATCAAAGACATCAAAAACATCAAAAACATCGAAATCATCAAAAGCATCAATAACATCTAAAGATCGAAACCTCAAAATCATTAAAAATATCAAAAACATCGAAAACATCACAAATATCAAAAACATCAATAACATCAAAAACATCAAAATAATCAAAAACATAATAACATCAAAAAACATCTAAACATCAAAACCTCAAAAACATCAAATACATCGAAAACATTAAAAAACATCAAAACATCGAAAAAATCACAAATATCAAAAGCGTCAAAGACATCAAAAACATCAAAATCATCATAAAACATCAAAACATCAAAAACATCAAAAACATCTCAACATCAAAACATCACAACTTCAAAACATCAAAACATCCAAACATCAAAAATATCAAAACATTATAAACATCAAAACATCGAAACGTCAAAAACACTAAAAATATCAAAACATCGAAAACATGACAAATATCAAAAGCATCAAAGACATCAAAAACATCAAAAACATCGAAATCATCAAAAGCATCAAAAACATCTAAACATCGAAACCTCAAAATCATTAAAAATATCAAAAACATCGAAAACATCACAAATATCAAAAACATCATAAACATTAAAAACATTAAAAACATCAATAACATATAAAACATCAAAAACATAAAAAACATCAATAACATCAAAAACATCAAAATAATCAAAACATAATAACATCAAAAACATCTAAACATCAAAACCTCAAAAACATCAAATACATCGAAAACATTAAAAACATCACAAACATCAAAAAATCACAAATATCAAAAACGTCAAAGACATCAAAAACATCAAAAACATCAAATCATCAAAACATCAAAAACATCAAAAACATCAAAACATACAAAATCTCAAAAACATCAAAGACATCTAAACATCGAAACGTCAAAAACATTAAAAATATCAAATTCAAAAACATAAAAAACATCAAAACATTAAAAACATCGAAACATCAAAAACATCAACACATCAATAACATCAAAAATATCAAAAACATAAAAACATCATAAAATCAAAAACATCAAAAACATCAAAATCATTAAAAACATCAAAACATTGGAAACTTCAAAAACATCAATAACATATAAAACATCAAAAACATCAAAACAACAAAAACATTTAAACATCACAACATCAAAACATCAAAACATCAAAATATCAAAACATCAAAACATCCAAACAAAAAATATCAAAAACATCAAAAACATCAAAAACATAATAAACATCAAAACATCAATAATCAAAACATCAAAAAAATCGAAAACATCAAAAACATTAATAACATCAAAAACACAAAAATCTTCAAAAACATCAAAAACATCAAAACATCAAAAACATAAAAACATCATAAAATCAAAAACATCAAAAACATCAAAATCATCAAAAACTTTAAAAACATCAACAACATATAAAACATAAAAAACACCAAAAACTTCAAAAACATCAAAAACATCATAAACATCAAAACATCAAAAACATCAAAAACATCTAAACATCAAAACTTAAAAAATCTCAAAAACATCAAAGACATCTAATCATCGAAACGTCAAAAACATAAAAAATATGAAATGCAAAAACATTAAAAACATCAAAACATTAAAAACATCAAAACATCAAAAACATCAACACATCAATAAAATCAATAATATCAAAAACATCAAAAACATCATAAAATCAAAACATCAAAAACATCAAAATCATCAAAAACATCAAAAACATCAAAACTTCAAAAACATCAATAACATATAAAACATCAAAAACATCAAAACATCAAAAACATTAGAACCTCAAAAACATCAAAAAATCAACGACATCAAAAACATCAAAATCATCATAAACATCAAAAACATCAAAAGCATCAAAAACATCAAAAACATCAAAAACATCAAAAACATCAAAACATCAAAACATCAAAACATCAAAAACATCAAAAACATCAAAAACATCAAAACATCAAAAACATCTAAACATCAAAACCTCAAAAACATCAAATATATCGAAAACATTAAAAACTTCAAAAACATCTAAGCATCAAAACATCAAAACATCAAAAACATCTAAACATCACAACATCAAAACATCAAAATATCAAAATATCAAAATATCAAAATATCAAAATATCAAAATATCAAAATATCAAAATATCAAAATATCAAAATATCAAAACATCAAAACATCAAAACATCAAAACATCAAAAATATCGAAAACATTATAAACATCAAAACATCAAAAACATCTAAACATCGAAACCTCAAAATCATTCAAAATATCAGAAACATCGAAAACATCACAAATATCAAAAACATCAAAAACATCAAAAACATTAAAAACATCAATAACATATAAAACATCAAAACATAATAAACACCAAAAACATCAAAAACATCATAACATCAAAAACATCAAAACATCAAAAAACATCTAAACATCAAAACCTCAAAAACATCAAATACATCGAAAACATTAAAAACATCAAAAACATCGAAAAAATATCACAAATATCAAAAGCGTCAAAGACATCAAAACATCAAAATCATCATAAACATCAAAACATACAAAATCTCAAAAACATCAAAGACATCTAAACATCGAAACGTCAAAAACATTAAAAATATCAAATTCAAAAAACATTAAAAACATCAAAACATCGAAACATCAATAACATATAAAACATCAAAAACATCAAAACAACAAAAACATCTAAACATCAAAACCTCACAAACATCAAAAACATCAAAAAATCAAAGACATCAAAAACATCAAAAACATCAAAACATCAAAAACATCAAAACATAAAAAACATCAAATCATCAAAACATCAAAAACATCGAAAACATCAAAAACATCGAAAACATTAATAACATCAAAAACACAAAAATCTTCAAAAACATCAAAAACATCAAAACATTAGAAACATCAAAGCATCAAAAACATAAAAACATCATAAAATCAAAAACATCAAAAAACATCAAAATCTTCAAAAACGTCAAAAACATCAAAAACATCAAAAACATCGAAAACATCAAAAACATCAAAATCATCAAAAACATCAATAACATATAAAACATCAAAAACATAAAAAACACCAAAAACATCAAAAACATCAAAAACATCATAAACATCAAAACATCAAAAACATCAAAAACATCTAAACATCAAAACATAAAAAATCTCAAAAACATCAAAGACATCTAAACATCGAAATGTCAAAAACATTAAAAATATCAAATTCAAAAACATTAAAAACATCAAAACATTAAAAACATCGAAACATCAAAAACATCAACACATCAATAACATCAAAAATATCAAAAACATCATAAAATCAAAAACATCAAAAACATCAAAAACTTCAAACACATCAATAACATATAAACCATCAAAAACATCAAAACATCACAACATCAAAACATCAAAACATCAAAACATCAAAATATCAAAACATCAAAACATCCAAACATCTAAAATATCAAAAACATCAAAAAACATCAAAAACATCAAAAACATCAAAAACATCAAAAACATCAAAAACATCAAAACATCAAAAATATCAATCATCAAAACATCAAAAACATCGAAAACATCAAAAACATTAATAACATCAGAAACACAAAAATCTTCAAAAACATCAAAAACATCAAAACATTAGAAACATCAAAACATCAAAAACATAAAAACATCATAAAATCAAAAGCATCAAAAACATCAAAATCATCAAAAACTTTAAAAACATCAATAACATATAAAACATAAAAAACACCAAAAACTTCAAAAACATCAAAAACATCATAAACATCAAAACATCAAAAACATCAAAAACATCTAAACATCAAAACTTAAAAAATCTCAAAAACATCAAAGACATCGAAACGTCAAAAACATTAAAAATATGAAATTCAAAAACATTAAAAACATCAAAACATCAAAAACATCAAAGCATCAAAAACATAAAAACATCATAAAATCAAAAACATCAAAAACATCAAAATCTTCAAAAACGTCAAAAACATCAAAAACATCGAAAACATCAAAAACATCAAAATCATCAAAAACATCAATAACATATAAAACATCAAAAACATAAAAAACACCAAAAACATCAAAAACATCAAAAACATCATAAACATCAAAACATCAAAAACATCAAAAACATCTAAACATCAAAACATAAAAAATCTCAAAAACATCAAAGACATCTAAACATCGAAACGTCAAAAACATTAAAAATATCAAATTCAAAAACATTAAAAACATCAAAACATTAAAAACATCGAAACATCAAAAACATCAACACATCAATAAAATCAAAAATATCAAAAACATCAAAAACATAAAATCATCATAAAATCAAAAACATCAAAAACATCAAAATCATCAAAAACATCAAAAACATCAAAAACATCAAAAACTTCAAAAACATCAATAACATATAAAACATTAAAAACATCAGAACCTCAAAAACATCAAAAAATCAACGACATCAATAACATCAAAAACATCGAAAACATCAAAACATCTAAACATCAAAACCTCAAAAACATCAAATACATCGAAAACATTAAAAACATCAAAAACATCTAAACAGCAAAACATCAAAACATCAAAACATCAAAAACATCTCAACATCAAAACATCACAACTTCAAAACATCAAAACATCCAAACATCAAAAATATCAAAAACATTATAAACATCAAAGCATCAAAACGTCAAAAACACTAAAAATATCAAAAACATCGAAAACATCACAAATATCAAAAGCATCAAAGACATCAAAAACATCAAAAACATCGAAATCATCAAAAGCATCAAAAACATCTAAACATCGAAACCTCAAAATCATTAAAAATACCAAAAACATCGAAAACATCACAAATATCAAAAACATCATAAACATTAAAAACATTAAAAACATCAATAACATATAAAACATCAAAAACATTAAAAACATCAATAACATCAAAATAATCAAAAACATAATAACATCAAAAAACATCTAAACATCAAAACCTCAAAAACATCAAATACATCGAAAACATTAAAAACATCAAAAACATCGAAAAAATCACAAATATCAAAAGCGTCAAAGACATCAAAAACATAAAAATCATCATAAACATCAAAACATCAAAAACATCAAAAACAGCTAAACATCAAAACATACAAAATCGCAAAAACATCATAGACATCTAAACATCGAAACGTCAAAAACATTAAAAATATCAAATTCAAAAACATTAAAAACATCAAAACATTAAAAACATCGAAACATCAAAAACATCAACACATCAATAACATCAAAAACATCAAAAACATAAAAACATCGTAAAATCAAAAACATCAAAACATTATAAACATTGAAACATCGAAAACATCAACACATCAATAACATCAAAAATATCAAAAACATCAAAAACATAAAAACATCATAAAACCAAAAACATCAAAAACATCAAAAAACTTCAAAAACATCAATAACATATAAAACATCAAAAACATCAAAACATCACAACATCAAAAGATCAAAGCATCAAAATATCAAAACATCAAAACATCCAAGCATCAAAAATATCAAAAACATCAAAAACAAGTAAGAAAGCTACAGTCGAGTTTGCTCGATTGTGAGATACCCGCCACCCAATTTTACCATCAAAATATTATATTTATATAATAGTATAAAAATATACTAAAAAAAATTATACTAAAAATACCAAAATAATATATCAAAATTTTCTTTGCTCGAAGTTATTAGCTTGGCGGCACTTTAGTTGGTTTATTGAACACCATTATTATGTCGCGGAGTGTCATAGCAACTAGCTAGGCAGCACTAGCAGTTGCAAGTGGTAACGCCTTATAAAAGTCATATCTTAATAACTTCTGTGTTTTTTATCCGATTGTAACCAAATTCGCAGAGATCATTAAGATGGTGATTAGTATTGTGCGTACCAAAATTGAACGTTCTAGGTTTAAAACGACGGTTGCAATTCGGATTTATTCGATTTACGGGGGCGGGAGGGGGCGTGGCCAAAATCAAAAACAAACTTGATCTGCGTGCAACAATAAGACATACTGTCGCGAAAATTTGTTGCTCTATCTCTTATAGTCTCTGAGATCTAGGTGTTCATACGGACGGACAGACGGACAGACGGACAGACGGACATGGCTATATCGTCTCGGCTGTTGACGCTGATCAAGAATATATATACTTTATGGGGTCGGAGATGCTTCCTTCTGCCTGTTACATACATTTTCGGTCGGCACAAAGCCATAATACCCTTCTACCATTTGGGTAGGCGGGTATAAACATCAAAAACATCAAAACATTAATAACATCAAAAACACAAAAATCTTCAAAAACATCAAACAAGTAAGAAAGCTACAGTCGAGTTTGCTCGACTGTGAGATACCCGCCACCCAATTTTACCATCCAAATATTAAATTTTTCAAAATATACTGAAAAAATACTTAAAAAAAATATGCTAAAACATACCAAAATAATATATCAACATTTTCTTTGTTCGAAATTATTAGCTTGGCGGCACTTTAGTTGGTTTATTGAACACCATTATTATGTCGCGGAGTGTCATAGCAACTAACTAGGCAGTACTAGCAGTTGCACGTGGTAACGCCTTATAAAAGTAATATCTTAATAACTTCTGTGTTTTTTATCTGATTGTAACCAAATTCGCAGAGATCATTAAGATGGTGATTAGTATTGTGCGTACCAAAATTGAACGTTCTAGATTTAAAACGACGGTGCAATTCGGTTTTATTCGATTTTCGGGGGCGGGAGGGGGCGTGGCCAAAATCAAAAACAAACTTGATCTGCGTGCAACAATAAGACATACTGTCGCGAAAAATTTGTTGCTCTATCTCTTATAGTCTCTGAGATCTAGGTGTTCATACGGACGGACGGACAAACGGACAGACGGACATGGCTATATCGTCTCGGCTGTTGACGCTGATCAAGAATATATATACTTTATGGGGTCGGAGATGCTCCCTTCTGCCTATTACATACATTTTCGTTCGGCACAAAGCCATAATACCCTTCTACCCTTTGGTTAGACGGGTATAAAAAATCAAAACATTACAAACATCAAAACATCAAAAACATAAAAACATCATAAAATCAAAAACATCAAAATCATCAAAAACGTCAAAAACATCAAAACATCAAAAACATCAAAAACATCAAAAACATCGAAAACATCAAAAACATCAAAATCATCAAAAACTTCAAAAACATATAAAACATCAAAAACATAAAAAACATCAAAAACTTCAAAAACATCAAAACATCATAAACATCAAAACATCAAAACATAAAAAATCTCAAAAACATCAAAGACATCTACACATCAAAACGTCAAAAAACATTAAAAATATCAAATTCAAAAACATTAAAAACATCAAAACATTAAAATCATCAAAATCATCAAAAACATCAAAAACATCAATAACATATAAAACATATAAAACATCAAAAACATCAAAACATCAAAAACATCAAAACCTCAAAAACATCAAAAAATCAACAACATCAAAAACATCATAAACATCAAAAACATCAAAATCATCAAAAACATCAAATACATCAAAAACATCAAAAACATCAAAAACATCAAAAACATCAAAATCATCAAAAACATCAAAAACATCAAAAACATCAAAAACATCAAAAACATCAAAAACATCAAAAACATCAAAAACATCAAAACATCAAAAACATCAAGAACATCTAAACATCAAAACCTCAAAATCATTAAAAAAACATAAAAAACAACAAAAACATCACAAATATCAAAAACATTAAAAAACGTCACAAACATCAAAAACATTAAAAACTTTAAAAACATCAATAACATATAAAACATCAAAAACATAAAAAACACCAAAAACATCAAAAACATTAATAATATCAAAAACATCAAAGACATCAAAATAATCAAAAACACCAAAACATCTAAACATCAAAACCCCAAAAACATCAAATACATCGAAAACATTAAAAACATCAAAAACATCAAAAAAATCACAAACATCGAAAACATCAAAAACATCAAAATCATCAAAATCATCAAAAACATCAATAACATATAAAACATGAAAAACACCAATAACATCAAAAACATCAAAACTTCATACACATCAAAACATCAAAAACATTAAAAACATCAAAAACATCAAAAACATCAAAAACATCAAAAACATCAAAAACATCAAAAACATCAAAAACATCAAAAACATCAAAAACATCAAAACATCAAAACATCAAAACATCAAAAACATCTAAAACATCTAAGCACCGAAACGTCAAAAACACTAAAAATATCAAAAACATCGAAAACATCAAAAACATCATAAACATCAAAACATCAAAAACATCAAAAACATCAAAACATAAAAAATCTCAAAAAGATCAAAGACATCTAAACATCGAAACATCAAAAACATTAAAAATATCAAAATTCAAAAACATTAAAAACATCAAAACATTAAAAACATTGAAACATCAAAAACATCAATAACATCAAAAATATCAAAACATCAAAAACATCAAAAACATCATAAAATCAAAAACATCAAAAACATCAAAATCATCAAAAACATCAAAAACATCAAAAACATCAAAAACTTCAAAAACATCAATAACATATAAAACATCAAAACCTCAAAAGCATCAAATACATCGAAAACATTAAAAACATCAAAAACATCAAAAACATCAAAACATCAAAACATCAAAACATCAAAAACATCTAAACATCAAAACATCACAACATCAAAACATTAAAATATCAAAACATCAAAACATCCAAACATCAAAAATATCAAAAACATCAAATTATAATCATTAAAACATCAAAAACATCTAAACATCGAAACGTCAAAAACACTAAAAATATCAAAAACATCGAAAACATCACAAATATCAATAGCATCAAAGACATCAAAAACATCAAAAACATCGAAAACATCAAAAACATCAAGAACATCTAAACATCGAAACCTCAAAATCATTAAAAAAACATAAAAAACAACAAAAACATCACAAATATCAAAAACATTAAAAAACGACACAAACATCAAAAACATTAAAAACTTTAAAACCATCAATAACATATAAAACATCAAAAACATAAAAAACACCAAAAACATCAAAAACATTAATAATATCAAAAACATCAAAGACATCAAAATAATCAAAAACATCAAAAACATCTAAACATCAAAACCCCAAAAACATCAAATACATCGAAAACATTAAAAACATCAAAAACATCGAAAAAATCACAAACATCGAAAACATCAAAAACATCAAAATCATCAAAATCATCAAAAACTTCAAAAACATCAATAACATATAAAACATCAAAAACATGAAAAACACCAATAACATCAAAAACATCAAAACTTCATACACATCAAAACATCAAAAACATTAAAAACATCAAAAACATCAAAAACATCAAAAACATCAAAAACATCAAAAACATCAAAAACATCAAAAACATCAAAACATCAAAACATCAAAAACATCTAAAACATCTAAACACCGAAACGTCAAAAACACTAAAAATATCAAAAACATCGAAAACATCAAAAACATCATAAACATTAAAAACATTAAAAATCAAAAACATCAATAACATCAAAAACATCAAAAACATCAAAACATCAAAAAATCTCAAAAAGATCAAAGACATCTAAACATCAAGACATCAAAAACATCAAAAATATCAAAATCAAAAACATTAAAAACATCAAAACATTAAAAACATTGAAACATCAAAAACATCAATAACATCAAAAACGTCAAAACATCAAAAACATAAAAACATCATAAAATCAAAAACATCAAAAACATTATAAACATCAAAACATCAAAAACATAAAAACATCATAAAATCAAAAACATTATAAGCATCAAAAACATCAAAACATCAAAAACATCAAAACATCAAAACATCAAAAACATCAAAAACATCATAAAATCAAAAACATCAAAAACATCAAAAACATTAAAAACATTAAAATCATCAAAAACATCAAAAACATCAAAACATCAAAACATCAAAACATCAAAACATCAAAATATCAAAAACATCAAAACATCCAAACATCAAAAACATCAAAAACATCAAAAAACATCAAAAACATCAAAAAACATCAAAAACATCAAAAACATCAAAAACATCAAAAACATCAAAAACATCAAAAACATCAAAACATCAAAAACATCAAACATCAAAACATCAAAAACATCGAAAACATCAAAAACATCAATAACATCAGAAACACAAAATCTTCAAAAACATCAAAAACATCAAAACATCCAAACATCAAAAACATCAAAAACATCAAAACATCACAACATCAAAACATCAAAAACATCAAAATATCAAAACATCAAAACATCCAAAACATCAAAAATATCAAAAACATCAAAAAACATCAAAAACATCAAAAAACATCAAAAACATCAAAAACATCAAAAACATCAAAAACATCAAAAACATCAAAACATCAAAAATATCAATCATCAAAACATCAAAAACATCGAAAACATCAAAAACATAAAAACATCATAAAATCAAAAGCATCAAAAACATCAAAAACTTTAAAAACATCAATAACATATAAAACATAAAAAACACCAAAAACTTCAAAAACATCAAAAACATCATAAACATCAAAACATCAAAAACATCAAAAACATCTAAACTTCAAAACTTAAAAAATTTCAAAAACATCAAAGACATCTAAACATCAAACGTCAAAAACATTAAAAATATGAAATTCAAAAACATTAAAAACATCAAAACATCAAAAACATCAACACATCAATAATATCAAAAACATCAAAAGCATCAATAACATAAAATCATCATAAACATCAATAACATCAAAAACATCAAAAACATCAAAAACATCAAAAACATCAAAAACATCAAAAACATCAAAAACATAAAAAACACAAAAAACACGAAAAACATCAAAAACATCAAAAACATCAAAACATTAAAAACATCAAAACATCAAAAACATAAAAACATCAAAAACATCAAAAACATCAAAAACATCAAAATCATCAAAAACATCAATAACATCAAAACACCAAAAACTTCAAAAACATTATAAACATTAAAAACATCCAAACATCAAAAACATCAAAACATTAAAAACATCAAAAACATAAAAACATCATAAAATCAAAAACATCAAAAACATCAAAATCATCAAAAACATCAAAAACATAAAAAACATCAAAAAACATCCAAACATTAAAAACATCAAATCATCAAAATCATCAAAACATAAAAAACATCAAAACATCAAAAACATAAATACATCATAAAATTAAAAACATCAAAAACATTATAAACATCAAAACATCAAAAACATAAAAACATCATAAAATCAAAAACATTATAAGCATTAAAAACATCAAAACATCAAAAACATCAAAACATTAAAAACATCAAAACATCAAAAACATAAAATCAAAACATCAAAAAAACATCAAAAACATCAAAAACATCAAAATCATCAAAAACATCAAAAACATCAAAAACATCAAAACATCACAACATCAAAACATCAAAACATCAAAATATCAAAACATCAAAACATCCAAACATCAAAAATATCAAAAACATCAAAAAACATCAAAAACATCAAAAACATCAAAAACATCAAAACATCAAAACATCAAAAACATCAAAAACATCTAAACATCAAAACTTAAAAAATCTCAAAAACATCAAAAACATCTAAACATCGAAACGTCAAAAACATCAAAAATATGAAATTCAAAAACATTAAAAACATCAAAACATCAAAAACATCAAAACATCAAAAACATCAAAACATCAAAAACATCAATAACATCAAAAACATCAAAAAATCAATAACATCAAAAACATCAAAATCATCAAAAACATCAAAAACATCAAAAACATCAAAAACATCAAAAACATCAAAAACATCAAAAACATCAAAAACATCAAAAACATAAAAAACACCAAAAACACCAAAAACATCAAAAACATCAAAACATTAAAAACATCAAAACATCAAAAAACATAAAAACATCATAAAATCAAAAAACATCAAAAACATCAAAAACATCAAAAACATCAAAAACATCAAAAACATCAAAAACATCAAAAACATCAAAAACATTAAAAACATCCAAACATCAAAAACATCAAAAACATCAAAAACATCAAAAACATCAAAAACATCAAAAACATCAAAAACATCAAAAACATCAAAAACATCAAAAACATCAAAAACATCAAAAACATCAAAAACATCAAAAACATCAAAAACATCCAAACATCAAAAACATCAAAAACATCAAAAACATCAAAACATAAAAAACATCAAAAACATCAAAAACATAAATACATCATAAACATCAAAAACATCAAAAACATTATAAACATCAAAACATCAAAAACATCAAAAACATCAAAAACATCAAAAACATTATAAACATCAAAAACATCAAAAACATCAAAAACATCAAAACATCAAAAACATCAAAACATCAAAAACATAAAATCAAAAACATCAAAAACATCAAAAACATTAAAAACATCAAAATCATCAAAAACATCAAAAACATCAAAAACATCAAAACATCAAAACATCAAAACATCAAAACATCAAAATATCAAAACATCAAAACATCAAAACATCAAAAACATCAAAAACATCAAAAACATCAAAAAACATCAAAAACATCAAAAACATCAAAAACATCAAAACATCAAAACATCAAAAACATCAAATCATCAAAACATCAAAAACATCGAAAACATCAAAAACATCAATAACATCAGAAACACAAAAATCTTCAAAAACATCAAAAACATCAAAAACATCAAAACATCAGAAACATCAAAACATCAAAAACATCAAAAACATCAAAAACATCAAAAGCATCAAAAACATCAAAATCATCAAAAACTTTAAAAACATCAATAACATATAAAACATCAAAAACACCAAAAACTTCAAAAACATCAAAAACATCATAAACATCAAAACATCAAAAACATCAAAAACATCTAAACATCAAAACTTAAAAAATCTCAAAAACATCAAAAACATCGAAACATCAAAAACATCAAAAACATGAAATTCAAAAACATCAAAAACATCAAAACATCAAAAACATCAACACATCAATAAAATCAAAAACATCAAAAACATCAAAAACATCAAAATCATCATAAACATCAAAAACATCAAAAACATCAAAATCATCAAAAACATCAAAAACATCAAAAACATCAAAAACATCAATAACATATAAAACATTAAAAACATCAGAACCTCAAAAACATCAAAAAATCAACGACATCAAAAACATCAAAAACATCAAAAACATCAAAAACATCAAAAACATCAAAAACATAAAAAACATCAAAAACATCAAAAACATCAAAAACATCAAAACATCAAAAACATCAAAACATCAAAACATCAAAAACATCAAAAACATCATAAAATCAAAAACATCAAAAACATCAAAAACATCAAAAACATCAAAAACACCAAAATCTTCAAAAACATCATAAACATCAAAAACATCCAAACATCAAAAACATCAAAACATTAAAAACATCAAAAACATCAAAAACATCATAAACATCAAAAACATCAAAAACATCAAAATCATCAAAAACATCAAAAACATCAAAAACATCCAAACATTAAAAACATCAAAACATCAAAAACATCAAAACATTAAAAACATCAAAACATCAAAAACATCAAAAACATCAAAAACATCAAAAACATCAAAAACATTATAAACATCAAAACATCAAAAACATAAAAACATCAAAAACATCAAAAACATTATAAGCATTAAAAACATCAAAACATCAAAAACATTAAAAACATCAAAACATCAAAAACATAAAAACATCATAAACATCAAAAACATCAAAAACATCAAAAACATCAAAAACATCAAAATCATCAAAAACATCAAAAACATCAAAAACATCAAAAACATCAAAACATCAACAACATCAAAACATCAAAACATCAAAATATCAAAACATCAAAACATCCAAAACATCAAAAACATCAAAACATCAAAAACATCAAAAACATCAAAAACATCAAAACAAAACATCAAAAACATCAAAAATATCAAATCATCAAAACATCAAAAACATCGAAAACATCAAAAACATCAATAACATCAGAAACATCAAAAATCTTCAAAAACATCAAAAACATCAAAACATTAGAAACATCAAAACATCAAAAACATCAAAAACATCATAAACATCAAAAGCATCAAAAACATCAAAATCATCAAAAACTTTAAAAACATCAATAACATATAAAACATAAAAAACACCAAAAACTTCAAAAACATCAAAAACATCATAAACATCAAAACATCAAAAACATCAAAAACATCTAAACATCAAAACTTAAAAAATCTCAAAAACATCAAAGACATCTAAACATCGAAACGTCAAAAACATTAAAAATATGAAATTCAAAAACATTAAAAACATCAAAACATCAAAAACATCAACACATCAATAAAATCAAAAATATCAAAAACATCAAAAACATAAAAACATCATAAAATCAAAAACATCAAAAACATCAAAAACATCAAAAACATCAAAAACATCAAAAACATCAAAAACATCAAAAACATCAAAAACATCAAAAACATCAAAAACATCAAAAACATCAAAAACATCAAAAACATCAAAAACATCAAAAACATAAAAAACATAAAAAACACCAAAAACACCAAAAACATCAAAAACATCAAAAACATCAAAACATTAAAAACATCAAAACATCAAAAACATAATAACATCATAAAATCAAAAACATCAAAAGCATCAAAATCATCTAAAACATTAATAACATCAAAAACACCAAAATCTTCAAAAACATTATAAACATTAAAAACATCCAAACATCAAAAACATCAAAACATCAAAAACATCAAAAACATAAAAACATCAAAAACATCAAAAACATCAAAAACATCAAAAACATCAAAATCATCAAAAACATCAAAAACATCAAAAACATCAAAAACATCAAAAACATCAAAACGTTAAAAACATCAAATCATTAAAATCATCAAAACATTAAAAACATCAAAACATCAAAAACATAAAAACATCATAAAATCAAAAACATCAAAAACATTATAAACATCAAAACATCAAAAACATAAAAACATCATAAAATCAAAAACATTATGAGCATTAAAAACATCAAAACATCAAAAACATCAAAACATTAAAAACATCAAAACATCAAAAACATAAAAACATCATAAAATCAAAAACATCAAAAACATCAAAAACATTAAAAACATTAAAATCATCAAAAACATCAAAAACATCAAAAACATCAAAAACATCAAAACATCACAACATCAAAACATCAAAACATCAAAATATCAAAACATCAAAACATCCAAACATCAAAAATATCAAAAACATCAAAAAACATCAAAAACATCAAAAACATCAAAAACATCAAAACATCAAAAATATCAATCATCAAAACATCAAAAACATCAAAAACATCAATAACATCAGAAACATCAAAAATCTTCAAAAACATCAAAAACATCAAAACATTAGAAACATCAAAACATCAAAAACATAAAAACATCATAAAATCAAAAGCATCAAAAACATCAAAATCATCAAAAACTTTAAAAACATCAATAACATATAAAACATAAAAAACACCAAAAACTTCAAAAACATCAAAAACATCATAAACATCAAAACATCAAAAACATCAAAAACATCTAAACATCAAAACTTAAAAAAATCTCAAAAACATCAAAGACATCGAAACCTCAAAAACATCAAAAATATGAAATTCAAAAACATCAAAAACATCAAAACATCAAAAACATCAAAACATCAATAACATTAAAAACATCAAAAACATCAAAAACATAAAAACATCATAAACATCAAAAACATCAAAAACATCAAAAACATCAAAAACATCAAAAACATCAAAAACATCAAAAACATCAAAAACATCAATA
This sequence comes from Drosophila pruinosa, assembly GCA_018150935.1. Lineage (NCBI taxonomy): Eukaryota > Metazoa > Arthropoda > Insecta > Diptera > Drosophilidae > Drosophila > Drosophila pruinosa. The sequence goes on from JAECWR010000306.1 coordinate 53,814, forward strand.
ACATATAAAAAAAACATCAGAAACCTCAAAAACATCAAAAAAACAACGACATCAAAAACATCAAAAACATCAAAAACATCAAAAACATAAAAACACAAAAAAACATCAAAAACATCAAAAACATCAAAACATTAAAAACATCAAAACATCAAAAACATCAAAAACATAATAACATCAAAAACATCAAAAACATCAAAAACATCAAAATCATCAAAAACATCAAAAACATCAAAATCTTCAAAAACATCATAAACATCAAAAACATCCAAAACATCAAAAACATCAAAACATTAAAAACATCAAAAACATAAAAACATCATAAAATCAAAAACATCAAAATCATCAAAAACATCAAAACATCAAAAACATCAAAACATCAAAAACATCAAAACATCAAAATCATCAAAACATTAAAAACATCAAAACATCAAAAACATCAAAAACATCATAAAATCAAAAACATCAAAAACATCATAAACATCAAAACATCAAAAACATCAAAAACATCAAAAACATCAAAAACATTATAAGCATTAAAAACATCAAAACATCAAAAACATCAAAAACATCAAAACATCAAAAACATCAAAAACATCATAAACATCAAAAACATCAAAAACATCAAAAACATTAAAAACATCAAAAACATCAAAAACATCAAAAACATCAAAAACATCAAAAACATCAAAAACATCAAAACATCAAAACATCAAAACATCAAAACATCAAAAACATCCAAACATCAAAAACATCAAAAACATCAAAAAACATCAAAAAACATCAAAAACATCAAAAACATCAAAACATCAAAAAGCATCAAATCATCAAAACATCAAAAACATCGAAAACATCAAAAACATTAATAACATCAGAAACATCAAAAATCTTCAAAAACATCAAAAACATCAAAACATTAGAAACATCAAAACATCAAAAACATAAAAACATCAAAAAATCAAAAAGCATCAAAAACATCAAAAACATCAAAAACTTTAAAAACATCAATAACATATAAAACATAAAAAACACCAAAAACTTCAAAAACATCAAAAACATCATAAACATCAAAACATCAAAAACATCAAAAACATCAAAACATCAAAAACTTAAAAAATCTCAAAAACATCAAAGACATCTAAACATCGAAACATCAAAAACATCAAAAATATGAAAATCAAAAACATTAAAAACATCAAAACATCAAAAACATCAAAACATCAATAAAATCAAAAATATCAAAACATCAAAAACATCAAAAATCATCATAAAATCAAAAACATCAAAAACATCAAAATCATCAAAAACATCAAAAACATCAAAAAACATCAAAAACATCAAAAACATCAAAAACATCAAAAACATCAAAAACATCAAAACATCAAAAACATCAAAAACATCAAAAACATAAAAAACACCAAAAACACCAAAAACATCAAAAACATCAAAAACATCAAAACATTAAAAACATCAAAAACATAATAACATCAAAAAATCAAAAACATCAAAAACATCAAAATCATATAAAACATCAATAACATCAAAAACACCAAAATCTTCAAAAACATTATAAACATTAAAAACATCCAAAACATCAAAAACATCAAAACATTAAAAACATCAAAAACATGAAAACATCAAAAACATCAAAAACATCAAAAACATCAAAATCATCAAAAACATCAAAAAACATCAAAAACATCCAAACTTTAAAAACATCAAATCATCAAAATCATCAAAACATCAAAAACATCAAAACATCAAAAACATAAAAACATCAAAAACATCAAAAACATCAAAAACATCATAAACATCAAAACATCAAAAACATCAAAAACATCATAAACATCAAAAACATCATGAGCATTAAAAACATCAAAACATCAAAAACATCAAAACATCAAAAACATCAAAACATCAAAAACATAAAAACATCAAAAACATCAAAAACATCAAAAACATCAAAAACATTAAAAACATCAAAAACATCAAAAAACATCAAAAACATCAAAAACATCAAAACATCAAAAACATCAAAACATCAAAACATCAAAACATCAAAACATCAAAACATCCAAAACATCAAAAAACATCAAAAACATCAAAAAACATCAAAACATCAAAAACATCAAAAACATCAAAAACCATCAAAAACATCAAAAACATTATAAACATCAAAACATCAAAAACATCAAAAACATCAAAAAATCAAAAACATCATAAACATCAAAAACATCAAAACATCAAAACATCAAAAACATCAAAACATCAAAAACATCAAAAACATCATAAACATCAAAAACATCAAAAACATCAAAAACATTAAAAACATCAAAATCATCAAAAACATCAAAAACATCAAAAACATCAAAAACATCAAAACATCACACAACATCAAAACATCAAAATATCAAAACATCAAAACATCAAAACATCAAAAACATCAAAAACATCAAAAAAACATCAAAAACATCAAAAACATCAAAAACATCAAAACATCAAAAACATCAATCATCAAAACATCAAAAACATCGAAAACATCAAAAACATTAATAACATCAGAAACATCAAAAATCTTCAAAAACATCAAAAACATCAAAACATTAGAAACATCAAAACAACAAAAACATCAAAAACATCATAAACATCAAAAACATCAAAAACATCAAAAACATCAAAACTTCAAAAACATCAATAACATCAAAACATAAAAAACACCAAAAACATCAAAAACATCAAAAACATCATAAACATCAAAAACATCAAAAACATCAAAAACATCAAAACATCAAAACTTAAAAAATCTCAAAAACATCAAAAGACATCTAAACATCAAAACATCAAAAACATTAAAAATACGAAATTCAAAAACATTAAAAACATCAAAACATCAAAAACATCAAAACATCAATAAAATCAAAAACATCAAAAACATCAAAAAACATCAAAAAAATCAAAAACATCAAAAACATAAAAATCATCAAAAACATCAAAAACATCAAAAACATCAAAAACATCAATAACATATAAAACATTAAAAACATCAGAACATCAAAAACATCAAAAACATCAACGACATCAAAAACATCAAAAACATCAAAAACATCAAAAACATCAAAAACATCAAAAACATCAAAAACATCAAAAACATCAAAAACATCAAAAACATCAAAAACATCAAAACATCAAAAACATCTAAACATCAAAACCTCAAAAACATCAAAAACATCAAAAACATCAAAACATCAAAAACATCAAAAACATTAAAAACATCAAAAACATCTAAACAGCAAAAACATCAAAACATCAAAACATCAAAAAACATCTAAACATCAAAACATCACAACTTCAAAACATCAAAAACATCCAAACATCAAAAACATCAAAAACATCATAAACATCAAAAGCATCAAAACATCAAAAACACTAAAAACATCAAAAACATCAAAAACATCACAAACATCAAAAACATCAAAAACATCAAAAACATCGAAAACATCAAAAACATCAAAAACATCTAAACATCGAAACCTCAAAATACATCAAAACATCAAAAACATCACAAACATCAAAAGCATCAAAAACATCAAAATCATCAAAAACTTTAAAAACATCAATAACGTATCAAAACATAAAAAACATCAAAAACATCAAAAACATCAAAAAAACATCATAAACATCAAAACATCAAAAACATCAAAAACATCTAAACATCAAAACTTAAAAATCTCAAAACATCAAAAACATCTAAACATCAAAACATCAAAACATCAAAAACATGAAATTCAAAAACATCAAAAACATCAAAACATCAAAAACATCAAAACATCAATAAAATCAAAAAACATCAAAAACATCAAAAACATAAAATCATCAAAAACATCAAAAACATCAAAAACATCAAAAACATCAAAAACATCAAAAACATCAAAAACATCAAAAACATCAAAAACATCAAAAACATCAAAACATCAAAAACATCAAAAACATCAAAAACATCAAAAACATCAAAAACATCAAAAACACCAAAAACACCAAAAACATCAAAAACATCAAAAACATCAAAAACATCAAAAACATCAAAAACATCAAAACATCAAAAACATCAAAACATCAAAAACATCAAAAACATCAAAAACATCAAAAACATCAAAAACATCAAAATCATCTAAAACATTAATAACATCAAAAACACCAAAATCATCAAAAACATTATAAACATCAAAAACATCCAAACATCAAAAACATCAAAACATCAAAAACATCAAAAACATCAAAAACATCAAAAACATCAAAAAACATCAAAAACATCAAAATCATCAAAAACATCAAAAACATCAAAAACATCCAAAACATCAAAAACATCAAAACATCAAAATCATCAAAACATTAAAAACATCAAAAACATCAAAAACATAAAAACATCAAAAAATCAAAAACATCAAAAACATCATAAACATCAAAACATCAAAAACATCAAAAACATCAAAAACATCAAAAACATCAAAGCATTAAAAATCAAACATCAAAAACATCAAAACATTAAAAACATCAAAAACATCAAAAACATCAAAAACATCATAAACATCAAAAAACATCAAAAACATCAAAAACATCAAAAACATCAAAATCATCAAAAACATCAAAAACATCAAAAACATCAAAACATCAACAACATCAAAACATCAAAACATCAAAACATCAAAACATCAAAACATCAAAACATCAAAAACATCAAAAACATCAAAAAACATCAAAAACATCAAAAGAAAACATCAAAAACATCAAAAACATCAAAAATATCAATCATCAAAACATCAAAAACATTAATAACATCAAAAACATCAAAAACATCAAAAACACCAAAAACATCAAAAACATCAAAAACATCAAAACATTAAAAACATCAAAACATCAAAAACATAAAAACATCAAAAACATCAAAAACATCAAAAACATCAAAATCATCAAAAACATCAATAACATCAAAAACACCAAAATCATCAAAAACATCATAAACATCAAAAACATCCAAACATCAAAAACATCAAAACATCAAAAACATCAAAAACATCAAAAACATCATAAACATCAAAAACATCAAAAACATCAAAAACATCAAAATCATCAAAAACATCAAAAACATCAAAAACATCAAAAACATCAAAAACATCAAAACGTTAAAAACATCAAAACATCAAAATCATCAAAACATCAAAAACATCAAAACATCAAAAACATCAAAAACATCAAAAACATCAAAAACATCAAAAACATCATAAACATCAAAACATCAAAAACATCAAAAACATCAAAAACATCAAAAACATCATAAACATCAAAAACATCAAAAACATCAAAAACATCAAAACATTAAAAACATCAAAACATCAAAAACATAAAAACATCATAAACATCAAAAACATCAAAAACATCAAAAACATCAAAAACATCAAAAACATCAAAAACATCAAAAACATCAAAAACATCAAAAACATCAAAACATCAAAAACATCAAAACATCACAACATCAAAACATCAAAACATCAAAACATCAAAACATCAAAACATCCAAACATCAAAAACATCAAAAACATCAAAAACATCAAAAACATCAAAAACATCAAAAACATCAAAAACATCAAAATATCAAAACATCAAAACATCAAAAACATCAAAAACATCAAAAACATCAAAACATCAAAAACATCAAAAACATCAAAAACATCAAAACATTAAAAACATCAAAACATCAAAAACATCAAAAACATCATAAAATCAAAAGCATCAAAAACATCAAAATCATCAAAAACATTAAAAACATCAATAACATATAAAACATAAAAAACACCAAAAACATCAAAAACATCAAAAACATCATAAACATCAAAACATCAAAAACATCAAAAACATCAAAACATCAAAACTTAAAAAATCTCAAAAACATCAAAAACATCAAAACATCAAAAACATTAAAAACATGAAATTCAAAAACATCAAAAACATCAAAACATCAAAAACATCAACACATCAATAAAATCAAAAACATCAAAAAACATCAAAAACATCAAAATCATCAAAAACATCAAAAACATCAAAAACATCAAAATCATCAAAAACATCAAAAACATCAAAAACATCAAAAACTTCAAAAACATCAATAACATATAAAAAAAACATCAAAACCTCAAAAAACATCAAAAACATCAACGACATCAAAAACATCAAAAACATCAAAAACATCAAAAACATAAAAAACATCAAAAAAACATCAAAAACATCAAAAACATCAAAACATCAAAAACATCAAAACATCAAAAACATCAAAAACATCAATAACATCAAAAACATCAAAAACATCAAAAACATCAAAATCATCAAAAACATCAAAAACACCAAAACATCAAAAACATCAAAAACATCTAAAAACATCAAAACATCAAAAACATCAAAACATCAAAAACATCAAAAACATCAAAAACATCAAAAACATCAAAAACATCAAAATCATCAAAAACATCAAAAACATCAAAAACATCAAAAACATCAAACATTAAAAACATCAAAACATCAAAATCATCAAAACATTAAAAACATCAAAACATCCAAAAACATCAAAAACATCATAAACATCAAAAACATCAAAAACATCATAAACATCAAAACATCAAAAACATCAAAAACATCAAAAACATCAAAAACATTATAAGCATTAAAAACATCAAAACATCAAAACATTAAAAACATCAAAACATCAAAAACATCAAAAACATCAAAAAATCAAAAACATCAAAAACATCAAAAACATCAAAAACATCAAAAACATCAAAAACATCAAAAACATCAAAAACATCAAAAACATCAAAAACATCAAAAACATCAAAAACATCAAAAACATCAAAACATCAAAACATCAAAAACATCAAAAACATCAAAAAACATCAAAAACATCAAAACATCAAAAACATCAAAACATCAATCATCAAAACATCAAAAACATCAAAAACATCAAAAACATCAATAACATCAGAAACATCAAAAATCTTCAAAACATCAAAAACATCAAAACATTAAAAACATCAAAACATCAAAAACATCAAAAACATCAAAAACATCAAAAACATCAAAAACATCAAAATCATCAAAAACTTTAAAAACATCAAAAACATATAAAACATAAAAAACACCAAAAACATCAAAAACATCAAAAACATCAAAAACATCAAAACATCAAAAACATCAAAAACATCAAAACATCAAAACTTAAAAATCTCAAAAACATCAAAAACATCAAAACATCAAAACGTCAAAAAACATCAAAAACATCAAATTCAAAAACATTAAAAACATCAAAACATCAAAAACATCAAAACATCAATAAAATCAAAAACATCAAAAACATCAAAAACATAAAATCATCAAAAACATCAAAAACATCAAAAACATCAAAATCATCAAAAACATCAAAAACATCAAAAAAAAACATCAAAAACATCAAAAACATCAAAACATCAAAACATCAAAAACATCAAAAACATCAAAAACATCAAAAACATCAAAAACACCAAAACACCAAAAACATCAAAAACATCAAAAACATCAAAAACATCAAAAACATCAAAAACATCAAAAACATCAAAAACATCAAAAACATCAAAAGCATCAAAATCATATAAAACATCAATAACATCAAAAACACCAAAATCATCAAAAACATCATAAACATCAAAAACATCCAAACATCAAAAACATCAAAACATCAAAAACATCAAAAACATGAAAACATCAAAAACATCAAAAACATCAAAAACATCAAAAACATCAAAAACATCAAAAACATCAAAAACATCAAAAACATCAAAACATCAAAAACATCAAAACATCAAAAACATCAAAAACATCAAAAACATCAAAACATCAAAAACATCAAAAACATCATAAAATCAAAAACATCAAAAACATCATAAACATCAAAACATCAAAAACATCAAAAACATCATAAACATCAAAAACATCAGAGCATCAAAAACATCAAAACATCAAAAACATCAAAACATCAAAAACATCAAAACATCAAAAACATCAAAACATCAAAAAATCAAAAACATCAAAAACATCAAAAAACATCAAAAACATCAAAAACATCAAAAACATCAAAAACATCAAAAACATCAAAACATCAAAAACATCAAAACATCAAAACATCAAAACATCAAAACATCAAAACATCCAAAACATCAAAAACATCAAAAACATCAAAAAACATCAAAACATCAAAAACATAAAAAACATCAAAAACATCAAAAACATCAAAAACATCATAAACATCAAAACATCAAAAACATCAAAAACATCAAAAACATCAAAAACATCATAAGCATCAAAAACATCAAAACATCAAAACATTAAAAACATCAAAACATCAAAAACATCAAAAACATCAAAAACATCAAAAACATCAAAAACATCAAAAACATCAAAAAAAAACATCAAAATCATCAAAAACATCAAAAACATCAAAAACATCAAAAACATCAAAACATCACAACATCAAAACATCAAAACATCAAAACATCAAAACATCAAAACATCCAAAAACATCAAAAAACATCAAAAAAACATCAAAAAACATCAAAAACATCAAAACATCAAAAACATCAAAAACATCAAAACATCAATCATCAAAACATCAAAAACATCGAAAACATCAAAAACATCAAAAACATCAGAAACATCAAAAATCTTCAAAAAACATCAAAAACATCAAAACATTAGAAACATCAAAACAACAAAAACATCAAAAACATCATAAACATCAAAAGCATCAAAAACATCAAAATCATCAAAAACTTTAAAAACATCAATAACATATAAAAACATAAAAAACACCAAAAAAACATCAAAAACATCAAAAACATCATAAACATCAAAACATCAAAAACATCAAAACATCAAAACTTAAAAATCTCAAAAACATCAAAAACATCAAAACATCAAAACATCAAAAACATCAAAAACATGAAAATCAAAAACATCAAAAACATCAAAACATCAAAAACATCAAAACATCAATAAAATCAAAAACATCAAAAACATCAAAAACATCATAAAATCAAAAACATCAAAAACATAAAAATCATCAAAAACATCAAAAACATCAAAAACATCAAAAACATCAAAAACATATAAAACATTAAAAACATCAAAACCTCAAAAACATCAAAAAATCAACAACATCAAAAACATCAAAAACATCAAAAACATCAAAATCATCAAAAACATCAAAAACATCAAAAACATCAATAACATCAAAAACATCAAAAACATCAAAACATCAAAAACATCTAAACATCAAAACCTCAAAAACATCAAAAACATCAAAAACATCAAAACATCAAATACATCGAAAACATCAAAAACATCAAAAACATCTAAACAGCAAAAACATCAAAACATCAAAACATCAAAAACATCTCAACATCAAAACATCAAAAACATCAAAACATCAAAAACATCAAAACATCAAAAACATCAAAAACATCATAAACATCAAAACATCAAAACATCAAAAACACTAAAAACATCAAAAACATCGAAAACATCACAAATATCAAAAACATCAAAGACATCAAAAACATCGAAAACATCAAAAACATCAAAAACATCTAAACATCGAAACCTCAAAATCATCAAAAATACCAAAAACATCAAAAACATCACAAACATCAAAAGCATCAAAAACATCAAAAACATCAAAAACTTTAAAAACATCAATAACGTATAAAACATAAAAAACACCAAAAACATCAAAAACATCAAAAACATCATAAACATCAAAACATCAAAAACATCAAAAAACATCTAAACATCAAAACTTAAAAAACCTCAAAAACATCAAAAGACATCTAAACATCAAAACATCAAAAACATTAAAAACATGAAATTCAAAAACATTAAAAACATCAAAACATCAAAAACATCAAAACATCAAAAAAATCAAAAACATCAAAAACATCAAAAACATCAAAAACATCAAAAACATCAAAAACATCAAAAACATCAAAATCATCAAAAACATCAAAAACATCAAAAACATCAAAAAACATCAAAAACATCAAAAACATAAAAAACATCAAAACATAAAAAAACATCAAAAACACCAAAAACACCAAAAACATCAAAAACATCAAAAACATCAAAAACATCAAAACATTAAAAACATCAAAACATCAAAAACATAAAAACATCAAAAACATCAAAAAACATCAAAAGCATCAAAATCATCTAAAACATCAATAACATCAAAAACACCAAAATCATCAAAAACATTATAAACATCAAAAACATCAAAACATCAAAAACATCAAAACATCAAAAACATCAAAAACATAAAAAACATCATAAACATCAAAAACATCAAAAACATCAAAAACATCAAAATCATCAAAAACATCAAAAACATCAAAAACATCCAAACATCAAAAACATCAAATCATCAAAATCATCAAAACATTAAAAACATCAAAACATCAAAAACATAAAAACATCATAAACATCAAAAACATCAAAAACATTATAAACATCAAAACATCAAAAACATCAAAAACATCAAAAAATCAAAAACATCATGAGCATTAAAAACATCAAAACATCAAAAACATCAAAACATTAAAAACATCAAAACATCAAAAACATCAAAAACATCAAAAACATCAAAAACATCAAAAACATCAAAAACATTAAAAACATCAAAATCATCAAAAACATCAAAAACATCAAAAAACATCAAAACATCAACACCATCAAAACATCAAAAACATCAAAAACATCAAAACATCAAAAACATCCAAAACATCAAAAAATATCAAAAACATCAAAAAACATCAAAAACATCAAAAAACATCAAAAACATCAAAACATCAAAAACATCAAAACATCAAAACATCAAAAACATCAATAACATCAAAAACATCAAAAATCTTCAAAAAACATCAAAAACATCAAAACATCAGAAACATCAAAACATCAAAAACATAAAAAACATCAAAAACATCAAAAACATCAAAAACATCAAAATCATCAAAAAACTTCAAAAACATCAATAACATCAAAAAACATAAAAAACACCAAAAACATCAAAAACATCAAAAACATCAAAACATCAAAATCATCAAAAACATCAAAAACATCAAAAACATCAATAACATCAAAAACATCAAAAACATCAAAACATCAAAAACATCAAAACATCAAAACATCAAAAACATCAAATACATCAAAAACATCAAAAACATCAAAAACATCTAAACAGCAAAACATCAAAACATCAAAACATCAAAAACATCTAAACATCAAAACATCACAACATCAAAACATCAAAACATCAACCAAACATCAAAAAAACATCAAAAACATCAAAAACATCAAAACATCGAAACATCAAAAACACTAAAAACATCAAAAACATCGAAAACATCAAAAACATCAAAAACATCAAAAGACATCAAAACATCAAAAACATCAAAAACATCAAAAGCATCAAAAACATCAAAACATCAAAACCTCAAAAACATCAAAAATACCAAAAACATCGAAAACATCAAAAACATCAAAAACATCAAAAACATCAAAAACATTAAAAACATCAAAAACATCAATAACATATAAAACATCAAAAACATAAAAAAACATCAAAAACATCAAAACATCAAAAACATCAAAAACATCAAAAACATCAAAAACATCAAAAACATCAAAAACATCAAAAACATCAAAAACATCAAAAACATCAAAAACATCAAAAATCATCATAAACATCAAAACATCAAAAACATCAAAACATCAAAACATACAAAATCGCAAAAAACATCAAAAACATCAAAACATCAAAACATCAAAAACATTAAAAACATCAAATCAAAAACATCAAAAACATCAAAACATCAAAAACATCAAAACATCAAAAACATCAAAACATCAATAACATCAAAAACATCAAAAACATCAAAAACATCAAAAACATCAAAAACATCAAAAACATCAAAAACATCAAAAACATCAAAAACATCAAAAACATCAAAAACATCAAAAACATCAAAAACATCAAAAACATCAAAAACATCAAAAACATCAAAACATAAAAAACATCAAAAACATCAAAAACATCAAAAACATCAAAAACATCAAAAACATCAAAAAACATCAAAACATTAAAAACATCAAAACATCAAAAACATAAAAACATCAAAAACATCAAAAACATCAAAAACATCAAAAACATCAAAAACATCAAAAACATCAAAAACACCAAAAACATCAAAAACATCATAAACATCAAAAACATCAAAACATCAAAAAACATCAAAACATTAAAAACATCAAAAACATCAAAAACATCATAAATCAAAAACATCAAAAACATCAAAAACATCAAAAACATCAAAAACATCAAAAACATCAAAACATTAAAAACATCAAAAACATCAAAAACATCAAAACATCAAAAACATCAAAACATCAAAAACATCAAAAACATCAAAAACATCAAAAACATCAAAAACATCAAAAACATCAAAAACATCAAAAACATCAAAAACATCAAAAACATCAAAAACATTAGAGCACTAAAAACATCAAAAACATCAAAAACATCAAAACATTAAAAACATCAAAAACATCAAAACCATAAAAACATCAAAAACATCAAAAACATCAAAAACATCAAAAACATCAAAAACATCAAAAACATCAAAAACATCAAAAACATCAAAAACATCAAAACCATCAAAACATCAAAACATCAAAACATCAAAACATCAAAAACATCAAAACATCAAAACATCAAAAACATCAAAAAACATCAAAAACATCAAAACATCAAAAACATCAAAAACATCAAAACATCAAAACATCAAAAACATCAAAAACATCAAAAACATCAAAAACATCAAAAACATCAAAAACATCAAAAACATCAGAAACATCAAAACATCAAAAACATCAAAAACATCAAAAACATCAAAAACATCAAAAACATCAAAAACATCAAAAACATCAAAAACATCAATAACATCTAAAACATAAAAAACACAAAAACATCAAAAACATCAAAAACATCAAAAACATCAAAAAACATCAAAAACATCAAAAACATCAAAAACATCAAAAACATCAATAACATCAAAAACATCGAAAACATCAAAAAACATCAAAAACATCAAAACATCAAAACATCAAAAACATCAAAAACATCAAAAACATTAAAAACATCAAAAACATCAAAACATCAAAAACATCAAAACATCAAAAACATCAAAAAACATCTCAACATCAAAAACATCACAACATCAAAACATCAAAACTCAAAACATCAAAAACATCAAAAACATTATAAACATCAAAACATCAAAACATCAAAAACACTAAAAACATCAAAAACATCAAAAACATCACAAACATCAAAAGCATCAAAAACATCAAAAACATCAAAAACATCAAAAACATCAAAAACATCAAAAACATCAAAACATCAAAACCTCAAAAACATTAAAAATACCAAAAACATCGAAAACATAACAAACATCAAAAACATCAAAAACATCATAAACATTAAAAACATTAAAAACATCAATAACATAAAAAACATCAAAAACATAAAAAACATCAAAAACATCAAAACATCAAAAACATCAAATACATCAAAAACATTAAAAACATCAAAAACATCAGAAAAAATCACAAACATCAAAAGCATCAAAAACATCAAAAACATCAAAATCATCATAAACATCAAAAACATCAAAAACATCAAAAACATCAAAACATCAAAACATACAAAATCGCAAAAACATCAAAAACATCTAAACATCAAAACGTCAAAAACATCAAAAACATCAAATTCAAAAACATCAAAAACATCAAAACATTAAAAACATCAAAACATCAAAAACATCAAAACATCAAAAACATCAAAAATATCAAAAACATCAAAAACATCAAAAACATCAAAAAACATCAAAAACATCAAAAACATCAAAAACATCAAAATCATCAAAAACATCAAAAACATCAAAACATCAAAACCATCAAAACATCAAAACATCAAAACATCAAAACATCAAAAACATCAAAAACATCAAAAACATCAAAAACATCAAAAAACATCAAAAACATCAAAAACATCAAAAACATCAAAACATCAAAAACATCAAAAACATCAAAACATCAAAAACATCAATAACATCAGTCAAAAAACATCAAAAACATCAAAACATCAAAAACATCAAAACATCAAAAACATCAAAAACATCAAAAACATCAAAAGCATCAAAAACATCAAAAACATCAAAAACATTAAAAACATCAATAACATATAAAACATCAAAAACACCAAAAACATCAAAAACATCAAAAACATCATAAACATCAAAACATCAAAAACATCAAAAACATCTAAACATCAAAACTCAAAAAATCTCAAAAACATCAAAGACATCAAAACATCAAAAACATCAAAAACATCAAAAACATCAAAATCAAAAACATTAAAAACATCAAAACATCAAAAACATCAAAACATCAAAAAAATCAAAAACATCAAAAACATCAAAAACATCAAAAACATCAAAAACATCAAAAAACATAAAAATCATCAAAAACATCAAAAACATCAAAAACATCAAAAACATCAATAACATATAAAACATCAAAAACATCAAAACCTCAAAAACATCAAAAACATCAACGACATCAAAAACATCAAAAACATCAAAAACATCAAAAACATCAAAATCATCAAAAACATCAAAAACATCAAAAACATCAATAACATCAAAAACATCAAAAACATCAAAACATCAAAAACATCAAAACATCAAAACCTCAAAAACATCAAAAACATCAAAAACATTAAAAACATCAAAAACATCAAAACATCAAAACATCAAAACATCAAAAACATCATAAACATCAAAACATCAAAACATCAAAAACATCAAAACATCCAAACATCAAAAACATCAAAAACATTATAAACATCAAAGCATCAAAAACATCAAAAACACTAAAAACATCAAAAACATCAAAAACATCACAAACATCAAAAACATCAAAGACATCAAAAACATCAAAAACATCGAAAACATCAAAAGCATCAAAAACATCTCAACATCAAAACCTCAAAATCATTAAAAATACCAAAAACATCGAAAACATCAAAAATATCAAAACATCAAAAACATCATAAACATCAAAGGCATTAAAAACATCAATAACATATAAAACATCAAAAACATAAAAAACATCAAAAACATCAAAACATCAAAAACATCAAAAACATCAAAAACATTAAAAACATCAAAAACATCAAAAAAATCACAAACATCAAAAGCATCAAAGACATCAAAAACATCAAAATCATCATAAACATCAAAACATCAAAAACATCAAAAACATCATAAACATCAAAACATACAAAAATCGCAAAAACATCAAAAACATCAAAACATCAAAACATCAAAAACATTAAAAATATCAAAAATCAAAAACATCAAAAACATCAAAACATCAAAAACATCGAAACATCAAAAACATCAAAACATCAATAACATCAAAAACATCAAAACATCAAAAACATCATAAACATCAAAAACATCAAAAACATCAAAATCATTAAAAACATCAAAACATCAAAAACATCGAAAACATCAAAAACATCAAAAACATATAAAACATCAAAAACATCAAAACAACAAAAACATCTAAACATCAAAAGCATCACAAACATCAAAAACATCAAAAACATCAAAAACATCAAAAACATCAAAAACATCAAAAACATCAAAAACATCAAAAACATCAAAAACATCAAAATCATCAAAAACTTCAAAAACATCAAAAACATCAAAAACATCAAAAACATCAAAAACACCAAAAACATCAAAAACATCAAAAACATCATAAACATCAAAACATCAAAAACATCAAAAACATCAAAATATCAAAACATCAAAAAGCTCAAAAAACATCAAAAACATCAAAACATCAAAACGTCAAAAACATCAAAAACATCAAATTCAAAAACATCAAAAACATCAAAACATTATAAACATCAAAACATCAAAAACATCAACACATCAATAACATCAAAAAAACATCAAAAACATCAAAAACATAAAAACATCATAACATCTAAAAACATCAATAACATCAAAATCATCAAAAACATCAAAAACATCAAAAACATCAAAACATCAAAAACATCAATAACATATAAAAACATCAAAAACATCAAAACATCAAAACATCAAAACATCAAAACATCAAAACATCAAAACATCAAAAACATCCAAACATCAAAAACATCAAAAACATCAAAAAACATCAAAAACATTAATAACATCAAAAACATCAAAATCATCAAAAACATCAATCAAGTAAGAAAGCTACAGTCGAGTTTGCTCGACTGTGAGATACCCGCCACCCAATTTTACCATCCAAATATTAAATTTTTCAAAATATACTGAAAAAATACTTTAAAAAAATATGCTAAAACATACCAAAATAATATATCAACATTTTCTTTGTTCGAAATTATTAGCTTGGCGGCACTTTAGTTGGTTTATTGAACACCATTATTATGTCGCGAGTGTCATAGCAACTAACTAGGCAGTACTAGCAGTTGCACGTGGTAACGCCTTATAAAAGTAATATCTTAATAACTTCTGTGTTTTTTATCTGATTGTAACCAAATTCGCAGAGATAATTAAGATGGTGATTAGTATTGTGCGTACCAAAATTAAACGTTCTAGGTTTAAAACGACGGTGCAATTCGGTTTTATTCGATTTTCGGGGGCGGGAGGGGCGTGGCCAAAATCAAAAACAAACTTGATCTGCGTGCAACAATAAGACATACTGTCGCGAAAAATTTGTTGCTCTATCTCTTATAGTCTCTGAGATCTAGGTGTTCATACGGACGGACGGACAGACGGACAGACGGACATGGCTATATCGTCTCGGCTGTTGACGCTGATCAAGAATATATATACTTTATGGGGTCGGAGATGCTTCCTTCTGCCTATTACATACATTTCCGTTCGGCACAAAGCCATAATACCCTTCTACCCTTTGGTTAGACGGGTATAAAAAATCAAAACATTACAAACATCAAAACATCAAAAACATAAAAACATCATAAAATCAAAAACATCAAAATCATCAAAAACGTCAAAAACATCAAAACATCAAAAACATCAAAACATCGAAAACATCGAAAACATCAAAAACATCAAAATCATCAAAAACTTCAAAAACATATAAAACATCAAAAACATAAAAAACACCAAAAACTTCAAAAACATCAAAAACATCATAAACATCAAAACATCAAAAACATCAACACATCGATAACATCAAAAATATCAAAAACATCAAAAACATAAAAACATCATAAAATCAAAAACATCAAAACATCAAAAACATCAAAATCATCAAAAACATCAAAAACATCAAAAACTTCAAAAACATCAATAACATATAAAACATCAAAAACATCAAAACATCACAACATCTAAACATCAAAACATCAAAGCATCAAAATATCAAATTATCAAAACATCAAAACATCAAAACATCCAAACATCAAAAATATCAAAAACATCAAAAAACATCAAAAACATCAAAAAAAAAAAAAACATCAAATCATCAAAACATCAAAAACATTAATAACATCAAAAACACAAAAATCTTCAAAAACATCAAACAAAGTAAGAAAGCTACAGTCGAGTTTGCTCGACTATGAGATACCCGCCACCCAATTTTACCATCCAAATATTATATTTTTCAAAATATACTGAAAAAAATACTTTAAAAAAATATGCTAAAAAATACCAAAATAATATATCAACATTTTCTTTGTTCGAAATTATTAACTTGGCGGCACTTTAGTTGGTTTATTGAACACCATTATTATGTCGCGGAGTGTCATAGCAACTAACTAGGCAGTACTAGCAGTTGCACGTGGTGCCTTATAAAAGTAATATCTTAATAACTTCTGTGTTTTTTATCTGATTGTAACCAAATTCGCAGAGATCATTAAGATGGTGATTAGTATTGTGCATACCAAAATTGAACGTTCTAGGTTTAAAACGACGGTGCAATTCGGTTTTATTCGATTTTCGGGGGCGGGAGGGGGCGTGGCCAAAATCAAAAACAAACTTGATCTGCGTGCAACAATAAGACATACTGTCGCAAAAATTTGTTGCTCTATCTCTTATAGTCTCTGAGATCTAGGTGTTCATACGGACTTACGGACAGACGGAAAGACGGACATGGCTATATCGTCTCGGCTGTTGACGCTGATCAAGAATATATATACTTTATGGGGTCGGAGATGCTTCCTTCTGCCTGTTACATACATTTTCGGTCGGCACAAAGCCATAATACCCTTCTACCCTTTGGGTAGGCGGGTATAAAAAATCAAAACATTACAAACATCAAAACATCAAAAACATAAAAACATCAAAAAGTCAAAAACATCAAAATCATCAAAAACGTCAAAAAACATAAAACATCAAAAACATCGAAAACATCGAAAACATCGAAAACATCAAAAACATCAAAATCATCAAAAACTTCAAACACATCAAAAACATATAAAACATCAAAAACATAAAAACACCAAAACTTCAAAAACATCAACACATCAAAAACATCTAAACATCAAAACATAAAAAATCTCAAAAACATCAAAGACATCTACACATCAAAACGTCAAAACATTAAAAATATCAAATTCAAAAACATTAAAAACATCAAAACATTAAAATCATCAAAATCATTAAAAACATCAAAAACATCAATAACATATAAAACATCAAAAACATCAAAACATCAAAACCTCAAAAACATCAAAAAATCAACAACATCAAAAACATCATAAACATCAAAAACATCAAAATCATCAAAAACATCAAAAACATCAAAAACATCAAAACATCAAAAACATCAAAAACATCAAAATCATCAAAAACATCAAAAACATCAAAAACATCAAAAACATCAAAAACATCAAAAACATCAAAAACATCAAAAACATCAAAAACATCAAAACATCAAAAACATCAAAAACATCAAAAACATCAAAAACATCAAAAACATCAAAAACATCAAAAACATCAAAACATCAAAAACATCTAAACATCAAAACCTCAAAAGCATCAAATACATCGAAAACATTAAAAACATCAAAAACATCAAAAACATCAAAACATCAAAACATCAAAACATCAAAACATCAAAAACATCAAAAACATCTAAACATCAAAACATCACAACATCAAAACATCAAAATATCAAAACATCAAAACATCCAAACATTAAAAATATCAAGAACATCAAATTATAAACATTAAAACATCAAAGACATCTAAACATCGAAACGTCAAAAACACTAAAAATATCAAAAACATCGAAAACCTCACAAATATCAATAGCATCAAAGACATCAAAAACATCAAAAACATCGAAAACATCAAAAACATCAAGAACATCTAAACATCGAAACCTCAAAATCATTAAAAAAAAATATAAAAAACAACGAAAACATCACAAATATCAAAAACATTAAAAAACATCACAAACATCAAAAACATCAAAAACATCTAAACATCAAAACCTCAAAAGCATCAAATACATCGAAAACATTAAAAACATCAAAAACATCAAAAACATCAAAACATCAAAACATCAAAACATCAAAACATCAAAACATCAAAACATCAAAAACATCTAAACATCAAAACATCACAACATCAAAACATCAAAATATCAAAACATCAAAACATCAAAACATCCAAACATCAAAAATATCAAAAACATCAAATTATAAACATTAAAACATCAAAAACATCTAAACATCGAAACGTCAAAAACACTAAAAATATCAAAAACATCGAAAACATCACAAATATCAATAGCATCAAAGACATCAAAAACATCAAAAACATCGAAAACATCAAAAACATCAAGAACATCTAAACATCGAAACCTCAAAATCATTAAAAAAAATATAAAAACAACGAAAACATCACAAATATCAAAAACATTAAAAAACATCACAAACATCAAAAACATTAAAAACTTTAAAAACATCAATAACATATAAAACATCAAAAACATAAAAACACCAAAAACATCAAAAACGTTAATAATATCAAAAACATCAAAGACATCAAAATAATCAAAAACATCAAAAACATCAAATCCCCAAAAAACATCAAATACATCGAAAATATTAAAAACATCAAAAACATCGAAAAAATCACAAACATCGAAAACATCAAAAACATCAAAATCATCAAAATCATCAAAACTTCAAAAACATCAATAACATATAAAACATCAAAAAACATGAAAAACACCAATAACATCAAAAACATCAAAACTTCATACACATCAAAACATCAAAAACATTAAAAACATCAAAAACATCAAAAACATCAAAAACATCAAAAACATCAAAAACATCAAAACATCAAAACATCAAAAACATCTAAAACATCTAAACACCGAAACGTCAAAAACACTAAAAATATCAAAAACATCGAAAACATCAAAAACATCATAAACATCAAAACATCAAAAACATCAAAAACATCTAAACATCAAAACATAAAAAATCTCAAAAAGATCAAAGACATCTAAACATCGAAACATCAAAAACATTAAAAATATCAAATTCAAAAACATTAAAAATATCAAAACATTAAAAACATTGAAACATCAAAAACATCAATAACATCAAAAATATCAAAAACATCAAAAACATAAAAACATCATAAAATCAAAAACATCAAAAACGTCAAAAACATCAAAATCATCAAAAACATCAAAAACATCAACATCAACATATAAAACATCAAAAATATCAAAACATCACAACATCAAAACATCAAAGCATCAAAATATCAAAATATCAAAACATCAAGACATCAAAACATCAAAACATCAAAACATCCAAACATCAAAATCATCAAAAACATCAAAAACATCAAAAACATCAAAAACATCAAAAACATCAAAAACATCAAAAACATCAAAAACATCAAAAACATCAAAAACATCAAAAACATCAAAAACTTCAAAAACATCAATAACATATAAAACATCAAAAACATAAAAAACACCAAAAACATCAAAAACATCAAAAACATTAAAAACATCAAAAAATCAAAGACAACAAAAACATCAAAAACATCAAAAACATCAAAAACATCAAAAACATCAAAAACATCAAAAACATCAAAAACATCAAAAACATCAAAAACATCAAAACATCAAAAACATCTAAAACATCTAAACACCGAAACGTCAAAAACACTAAAAATATCAAAAACATCGAAAACATCACAAATATCAAAAGCATCACAGACATCAAAAACATCAAAAACATGAAAAACATCGAAAACATCAAAAACATCAAACACATCTTAAACGTCAAAACATCAAAAACATCAAAAACATCTAAACATCGAAACGTCAAAACATTAAAAATATCAAAAACATCGAAAACATCACAAATAACAAAAACATCAATAACATCAATAACATCAAAAACATCAAAAACATCAAAAACATCAAAAACATCAAAAACATCAAAAACATCAGAAACACCAAAAACATCAAAAACATCAAAAACATCAAAAACATCAAAAACATCAAAAACATCAAAAACATCAAAAACATCAAAAACATCAAAAACATCAAAAACATCAAAAACATCAAAAACATAAAAAACACCAAAAACACCAAAAACATCAAAAACATCAAAACATTAAAAACATCAAAACATCAAAAACATAATAACATCATAAAATCAAAAACATCAAAAACATCAAAATCATCAAAATCATCAAAAACATTAATAACATCAAAAACACCAAAATCTTCAAAAACATTATAAACATTAAAAACATCCAAACATCAAAAACATCAAAACATTAAAAACATCAAAAACATAAAAACATCATAAAATCAAAAACATCAAAAACATCAAAAACATCAAAAACATCAAAAACATCAAAAACATCAAAAACATCCAAACATTAAAAACATCAAATCATTAAAATCATCAAAACATTAAAAACATCAAAACATCAAAAACATAAAAACATCATAAAATCAAAAACATCAAAAACATTATAAACATCAAAACATCAAAAACATAAAAACATCATAAAATCAAAAACATCAAAAACATCAAAAACATCTAAACATCGAAACGTCAAAACATAAAAAATATCAAAAACATCGAAAACATCACAAATAACAAAAACATCAATAACATCAATAACATCAAAAACATCAAAACATCAAAAACATCAAAAACATCAAAAACATCAAAAACATCAAAAACATCAAAAACACCAAAAACATCAAAAACATCAAAAACATCAAAACATCAAAAACATTAAAAACATCAAAAACATCAAAAACATCAAAAACATCAAAAACATCAAAAACATCAAAAACATAAAAACACCAAAAACACCAAAAACATCAAAAACATCAAAACATTAAAAACATCAAAACATCAAAAACATAATAACATCATAAAATCGAAAACATCAAAAACATCAAAATCATCAAAATCATCAAAAACATTAATAACATCAAAAACACCAAAATCTTCAAAAACATTATAAGCATTAAAAACATCAAAAGATCAAAAACATCAAAACATTAAAAACATCAAAACATCAAAAACATAAAAACATCATAAAATCAAAAACATCAAAAACATCAAAAACATTAAAAACATTAAAATCATCAAAAACATCAAAAACATCAAAAACATCAAACACATCAAATCAAAAACATCAAAAACATCAAAAACATCAAAAACATCAAAAACATCAAAAACATCAAAAACATCAAAAACATCAAAAACATCAAAAACATCAAAACATCAAAACATCAAAAACATCTAAACACCGAAACGTCAAAAACACTAAAAATATCAAAAACATCGAAAACATCACAAATATCAAAAGCATCACAGACATCAAAAACATCAAAAATATCAAAAACATCGAAAACATCAAAAACATCTTAAACGTCAAAACATCAAAAACATCAAAAACATCTAAACATCGAAACGTCAAAAACATTAAAAATATCAGAAACATCGAAAATATCACAAATAACAAAAACATCAATAACATCAATAACATCAAAAACATTAAAAACATCAAAAACATCAAAAACATCAAAAACATCAAAAACATCAAAAACATCAAAAACATCAAAAACATCAAAAACATCAAAAACATCAAAACATCAAAACATCAAAACATCAAAAACATCTAAAACATCTAAACACCGAAACGTCAAAATCACCGAAATATATCAAAAACATCGAAAACATCAAAAATAACAAAAACATCAATAACATCAAAAACATCAAAAACATCAAAAACATCAAAACATCAAAAACATCAAAAACATCAAAAACATCAAAAACATCAAAAAAATCAAAAACACCAAAAACACCAAAAACATCAAAACATCAAAAACATCAAAACATTAAAAACATCAAAAACATAATAACATCATAAAATCAAAAACATCAAAACATCAAAATCATCAAAAACATCAATAACATCAAAACACCAAAATCTTCAAAAAACATTATAAACATTAAAAACATCCAAACATAAAAACATCAAAACATTAAAAACATCAAAAACATAAAAACATCATAAAATCAAAAACATCAAAAACATCAAAAACATCAAAATCATCAAAAACATCATAAAATCAAAAACATCAAAAACATCAAAAACATCAAAATCATTAAAAACATCAAAAACATCAAAAACATCAAAAACATCAAAAACATCCAAACATTATAAACATCAAATCATTAAAATCATCAAAATATTAAAAACATCAAAACATCAAAAACATAAAAACATCATAAAATCAAAAACATCAAAAACATTATAAACATCAAAACATCAAAAACATAAAAACATCATAAAATCAAAAACATTATAAGCATTTAAAACATCAAAACATCAAAAACATCAAAACATTAAAAACATCAAAACATCAAAAACATAAAAACATCATAAACATCAAAAACATCAAAAACATCAAAAACATTAAAAACATTAAAATCATCAAAAACATCAAAAACATCAAAAACATCAAAAACATCAAAAACATCAAAAACATCAAAAACATCAAAAACATCAAAAACATCAAAAACATCAAAAACATCAAAACATCAAAAACATCAAAACATCAAAACATCAAAAACATCTAAAACATCTAAACACCGAAACGTCAAAATCACTAAAAATATCAAAAACATCGAAAACATCACAAATATCAAAAGCATCACAGACATCAAAAACATCAAAAACATCAAAAACATCAAAAACATCAAAACATCAAAAACATCTTAAACGTCAAAACATCAAAAACATCAGAAACATCTAAACATCGAAACGTCAAAAACATTAAAAATATCAAAAACATCGAAAACATCACAAATAACAAAAACATCAAAACATCAAAACATCAAAACATCAAAACATCAAAAACATCTAAACATCAAAACATCACAACATCAAAACATCAAAATATCAAAACATCAAAACATCAAAACATCCAAACATCAAAAATATCAAAAACATCAAATTATAAACATTAAAACATCAAAAACATCTAAACATCGAAACGTCAAAAACACTAAAAATATCAAAAACATCGAAAACATCACAAATATCAATAGCATCAAAGACATCAAAAACATCAAAAACATCGAAAACATCAAAAACATCAAGAACATCTAAACATCGAAACCTCAAAATCATTAAAAAAATATAAAAAACAACGAAAACATCACAAATATCAAAAACATTAAAAAACATCACAAACATCAAAAACATTAAAAACTTTAAAAACATCAATAACATATAAAACATCAAAAACATAAAAAACACCAAAAACATCAAAAACGTTAATAATATCAAAAACATCAAAGACATCAAAATAATCAAAAACATCAAAAACATCAAATCCCCAAAAACATCAAATACATCGAAAATATTAAAAACATCAAAAACATCGAAAAAATCACAAACATCGAAAACATCAAAAACATCAAAATCATCAAAATCATCAAAAACTTCAAAAACATCAATAACATATAAAACATCAAAACATGAAAAACACCAATAACATCAAAAACATCAAAACTTCATACACATCAAAACATCAAAAACATTAAAAACATCAAAAACATCAAAAACATCAAAAACATCAAAAACATCAAAAACATCAAAACATCAAAACATCAAAAACATCTAAAACATCTAAACACCGAAACGTCAAAAACACTAAAAATATCAAAACATCGAAAACATCAAAAACATCATAAACATCAAAACATCAAAAACATCAAAAACATCTAAACATCAAAACATAAAAAATCTCAAAAAGATCAAAGACATCTAAACATCGAAACATCAAAAACATTAAAAATATCAAATTCAAAAACATTAAAAATATCAAAACATTAAAAACATTGAAACATCAAAAACATCAATAACATCAAAAATATCAAAAACATCAAAAACATAAAAACATCATAAAATCAAAAACATCAAAACGTCAAAAACATCAAAATCATCAAAAACATCAAAAACATCAACATCAACATATAAAACATCAAAAATATCAAAACATCACAACATCAAAACATCAAAGCATCAAAATATCAAAATATCAAAACATCAAGACATCAAAACATCAAAACATCAAAACATCCAAACATCAAAATCATCAAAAACATCAAAAACATCAAAAACATCAAAAACATCAAAATCATCAAAAACATCAAAAACATCAAAACATCAAAAACATCAAAAACATCAAAAACATCAAAAACTTCAAAAACATCAATAACATATAAAACATCAAAAACATCAAAAACACCAAAAACATCAAAAACATCAAAAACATTAAAAACATCAAAAATCAAAGACAACAAAAACATCAAAAACATCAAAAACATCAAAAACATCAAAAACATCAAAAACATCAAAAACATCAAAAACATCAAAACATCAAAAACATCTAAAACATCTAAACACCGAAACGTCAAAAACACTAAAAATATCAAAAACATCGAAAACATCACAAATATCAAAAGCATCACAGACATCAAAAACATCAAAAACATGAAAAACATCGAAAACATCAAAAACATCAAACACATCTTAAACGTCAAAACATCAAAACATCAAAAACATCTAAACATCGAAACGTCAAAACATTAAAAATATCAAAACATCGAAAACATCACAAATAACAAAAACATCAATAACATCAATAACATCAAAAACATCAAAAACATCAAAAACATCAAAAACATCAAAAACATCAAAAACATCAAAAACATCAAAAACATCAAAAACACCAAAAACATCAAAAACATCAAAAACATCAAAAACATCAAAAACATCAAAAACATCAAAAACATCAAAAACATCAAAAACATCAAAAACATCAAAAACATCAAAAACATAAAAACACCAAAAACACCAAAAACATCAAAAACATCAAAACATTAAAAACATCAAAACATCAAAAACATAATAACATCATAAACATCAAAAACATCAAAAACATCAAAATCATCAAAATCATCAAAAACATTAATAACATCAAAAACACCAAAATCTTCAAAAACATTATAAACATCAAAAACATCCAAACATCAAAAACATCAAAACATCAAAAACATCAAAAACATCAAAAACATCATAAACATCAAAAACATCAAAAACATCAAAATCATCAAAAACATCAAAAACATCAAAAACATCAAAAACATCAAAAACATCCAAACATTAAAAACATCAAATCATTAAAATCATCAAAACATTAAAAACATCAAAACATCAAAAACATAAAAACATCATAAACATCAAAAACATCAAAAACATTATAAACATCAAAACATCAAAAACATAAAAACATCATAAACATCAAAAACATCAAAAACATCAAAAACATCTAAACATCGAAACGTCAAAACATCAAAAATATCAAAAACATCGAAAACATCACAAATAACAAAACATTAATAACATCAATAACATCAAAAACATCAAAAACATCAAAAACATCAAAAACATCAAAAACATCAAAAACATCAAAAACACCAAAAACATCAAAAACATCAAAAACATCAAAAACATCAAAAACATTAAAAACATCAAAAACATCAAAAACATCAAAAACATCAAAAACATCAAAAACATCAAAAACATAAAAACACCAAAAACACCAAAAACATCAAAAACATCAAAACATTAAAAACATCAAAACATCAAAAACATCAATAACATCATAAAATCGAAAACATCAAAAACATCAAAATCATCAAAATCATCAAAAACATTAATAACATCAAAAACACCAAAATCTTCAAAAACATTATAAACATTAAAAACATCAAAAGATCAAAAACATCAAAACATTAAAAACATCAAAACATCAAAAACATAAAAACATCATAAACATCAAAAACATCAAAAACATCAAAAACATTAAAAACATTAAAATCATCAAAAACATCAAAAACATCAAAAACATCAAACACATCAAAAACATCAAAAACATCAAAAACATCAAAAACATCAAAAACATCAAAAACATCAAAAACATCAAAAACATCAAAAACATCAAAAACATCAAAAACATCAAAACATCAAAACATCAAAAACATCTAAACACCGAAACGTCAAAAACACTAAAAATATCAAAAACATCGAAAACATCAAAAATATCAAAAGCATCACAGACATCAAAAACATCAAAAATATCAAAAACATCGAAAACATCAAAACATCTTAAACGTCAAAACATCAAAAACATCAAAAACATCTAAACATCGAAACGTCAAAAACATTAAAAATATCAGAAACATCGAAAATATCACAAATAACAAAAACATCAATAACATCAATAACATCAAAAACATTAAAAACATCAAAAACATCAAAAACATCAAAAACATCAAAAACATCAAAACATCAAAAACATCAAAAACATCAAAAACATCAAAAACATCAAAAACATCAAAAACATCAAAACATCAAAACATCAAAACATCAAAAACATCAAAAACATCTAAACACCGAAACGTCAAAATCACCGAAAAATATCAAAAACATCGAAAACATCACAAATAACAAAAACATCAATAACATCAAAAACATCAAAAACATCAAAAACATCAAAAACATCAAAAACATCAAAAACATCAAAAACATCAAAAAAATCAAAAACACCAAAAACACCAAAAACATCAAAAACATCAAAAACATCAAAACATTAAAAACATCAAAAACATAATAACATCATAAAATCAAAAACATCAAAAACATCAAAATCATCAAAAACATTAATAACATCAAAAACACCAAAATCTTCAAAAACATTATAAACATTAAAAACATCCAAACATAAAAAACATCAAAACATTAAAAACATCAAAAACATAAAAACATCATAAAATCAAAAACATCAAAACATCAAAAACATCAAAATCATCAAAAACATCATAAACATCAAAAACATCAAAAACATCAAAAACATCAAAATCATTAAAAACATCAAAACATCAAAAACATCAAAAACATCAAAAACATCCAAACATTATAAACATCAAATCATTAAAATCATCAAAATATTAAAAACATCAAAACATCAAAAACATAAAAACATCATAAAATCAAAAACATCAAAAACATTATAAACATCAAAACATCAAAAACATAAAAACATCATAAAATCAAAAACATTATAAGCATTTAAAACATCAAAACATCAAAAACATCAAAACATTAAAAACATCAAAACATCAAAAACATAAAAACATCATAAACATCAAAAACATCAAAAACATCAAAAACATTAAAAACATTAAAATCATCAAAAACATCAAAAACATCAAAAACATCAAAAACATCAAAAACATCAAAAACATCAAAAACATCAAAAACATCAAAAACATCAAAAACATCAAAACATCAAAAACATCAAAAACTTAAAAAACATCAAAACATCAAAAACATCAAAAACATCTAAAACATCTAAACACCGAAACGTCAAAAACACTAAAAATATCAAAAACATCGAAAACATCACAAATATCAAAAGCATCACAGACATCAAAAACATCAAAAACATCAAAAACATCAAAAACATCGAAAACATCAAAAACATCATAAACGTCAAAACATCAAAAACATCAAAAACATCTAAACATCCAAACGTCAAAAACATTAAAAATATCAAAAACATCGAAAACATCACAAATAACAAAAACATCAATAACATCAATAACATCAAAAACATCAAAAACATCAAAAACATCAAAAACATCAAAATCGTCAAAAACATCAAAAACATCAAAAACATCAAAAACATAAAAACACCAAAAACACCAAAAACATCAAAAACATCAAAACATTAAAAACATCAAAACATCAAAAACATAATAACATCATAAAATCAAAAACATCAAAATCATCAAAAACATTAATAACATCAAAAACACCAAAATCTTCAAAAACATTATAAACATTAAAAACATCAAACATCAAAAACATCAAAACATTAAAAACATCAAAAACATAAAAACATTATAAAATCAAAAACATCAAAAACATCAAAAACATTAAAAACATCAAAATCATCAAAAACATCAAAAACATCCAAACATTAAAAACATCAAATCATCAAAATCATCAAAACATTAAAAACATCAAAACATCAAAAACATAAAAACATCATAAAATCAAAAACATCAAAAACATTATAAACATCAAAACATCAAAAACATAAAAACATCATAAAAATCAAAAACATTATAAACATTAAAAACATCAAAACATCAAAAACATCAAAACATTAAAAACATCAAAACATCAAAAACATAAAAACATCATAAAATCAAAAACATCAAAAACATCAAAAACATCAAAAACATCAAAAACATCAAAAACATCGAAAACATCAAAAACATCATAAACATCGAAACATCAAAAACATCAAAAACATCAAAAACATCTAAACGTCAAAAACATTAAAAATATCAAAAACATCGAAAACATCACAAATATCAAAAACATCACAAACATCAAAAACATCGATAACATCAAAAACATCAAAAACATCATAAACATCAAAAACATCTAAACATCGAAACGTCAAAAATATTGAAAATATGAAAAACATCACAAATATCAAAAACATCAAAAACATCAATAACATCAAAAACATCAAAAACATCTAAACATCGAAACGTCAAAAACATTAAAAATATCAAAAACATCGAAAACATCACAAATATCAAAAACATCAAGAACATCAAAAACATCAAAAACATCAAAAACATCAGAAACAACAAAACATCAAAAGCATCAAAACCTCAAAAACATCAAAAAATCAAAGACATCAAAAACATCAAAAACATCTAAACATCGAAACATCGAAACGTCAAAAACACTAAAAATATCAAAAACATCACAAATATCAAAAGCATCAAAGACATCAAAAAGATCAAAAACATCGACAACATCAAAAACATCAAAAACATCGAAACCTCAAAATCATTAAAAATATAAAAAACACC
This sequence comes from Drosophila pruinosa, assembly GCA_018150935.1. Classification (NCBI taxonomy): domain Eukaryota; kingdom Metazoa; phylum Arthropoda; class Insecta; order Diptera; family Drosophilidae; genus Drosophila; species Drosophila pruinosa. The sequence goes on from JAECWR010000306.1 coordinate 84,523, forward strand.
AAAAACATCAAAAACATCAATAACATCAACAACATCAAAATAATCAAAAACATCAAAACATCAAAAACATCTAAACATCAAAACCTCAAAAACATCAAATACATCGAAAACATTAAAAACATCAAAAACATCGAAAAAATCACAAATATCAAAAGCGTCAAAGACATCAAAAACATCAAAAACATCAAAAACATCAAAAACATCAAAAACATCGAAACCTCAAAATCATTAAAAATATAAAAACACCAAAAACATCAAAAACATCAATAACATCAACAACATCAAAATAATCAAAAACATCAAAACATCAAAAACATCTAAACATCAAAACCTCAAAAACATCAAATACATCGAAAACATTAAAAACATCAAAAACATCGAAAAAATCACAAATATCAAAGCGTCAAAGACATCAAAAACATCAAAAACATCAAAAACATCATAAACATCAAAACATCAATAACATATAAAACATCAAAAACATGAAAAACACTAATAACATCAAAAACATCAAAACTTCATACACATCAAAACATCAAAAACATTAAAAACATCAAAACATCAAAAACATCAAAACATCAAAACATCAAAAACATCAAAAACATCAAAACATCAAAACATCAAAAACATCTAAAACATCTAAACACCGAAACGTCAAAAACACTAAAAATATCAAAAACATCGAAAACATCAAAAACATCATAAACATCAAAACATCAAAAACATCAAAAACATCTAAACATCAAAACATAAAAAATCTCAAAAGATCAAAGACATCTAAACATCGAAACATCAAAAACATTAAAAATATCAAATTCAAAAACATTAAAAACATCAAAACATTAAAAACATTGAAACATCAAAAACATCAATAACATCAAAAAATATCAAAAACATCAAAAACATAAAAACATCATAAAATCAAAAACATCAAAAACGTCAAAAACATCAAAATCATCAAAAATATCAAAAACATCAACATCAACATATAAAACATCAAAAATATCAAAACATCACAACATCAAAACATCAAAGCATCAAAATATCAAAATATCAAAACATCAAGACATCAAGACATCAAAACATCAAAACATCAAAACATCAAAACATCCAAACATCAAAATCATCAAAAACATCAAAAACATCAAAAACATCAAAAACATCAAAATCATCAAAAACATCAAAAACATCAAAAACATCAAAAACATCAAAAACATCAAAAACTTCAAAACATCAATAACATATAAAACATCAAAAACATAAAAAACATCAAAAACATCAAAAACATCAAAAACATTAAAAACATCAAAAAATCAAAAACAACAAAAACATCAAAAACATCAAAAACATCAAAAACATCAAAAACATCAAAAACATCAAAACATCAAAAACATCAAAAACATCAAAACATCAAAAACATCTAAAACATCTAAACACCACGAAACGTCAAAAACACTAAAAATATCAAAACATCGAAAACATCACAAATATCAAAAGCATCACAGACATCAAAAACATCAAAAACATCAAAAACATCGAAAACATCAAAAACATCAAACACATCTAAACATCGAAACGTCAAAACATTAAAAATATCAAAAACATCGAAAACATCACAAATAACAAAAACATCAATAACATCAATAACATCAAAAACATCAAAAACATCAAAAACATCAAAAACATCAAAACATCAAAAACATCAAAAACACCAAAAACATCAAAAACATCAAAAACATCAAAAACATCAAAAACATCAAAAACATCAAAAACATAAAAAACACCAAAAACACCAAAAACATCAAAAACATCAAAACATTAAAAACATCAAAACATCAAAAACATAATCACATCATAAAATCAAAAACATCAAAAACATCAAAATCATCAAAATCATCAAAAACATTAAAAACATCAAAAACACCAAAATCTTCAAAAACATTATAAACATTAAAAACATCCAAACATCGAAAACATCAAAACATTAAAAACATCAAAAACATAAAAACATCATAAAATCAAAAACATCAAAAACATCAAAAACATCAAAAACATCAAAAACATCAAAAACATCAAAAACATCAAAAACATCCAAACATTAAAAACATCAAATCATTAAAATCATCAAAACATTAAAAACATCAAAACATCAAAAACATAAAAACATCATAAAATCAAAAACATCAAAAACATTATAAACATCAAAACATCAAAAACATAAAAACATCATAAAATCAAAAACATTATAAGCATTAAAAACATCAAAACATCAAAACATTGAAAACATCAAAACATCAAAAACATAAAAACATCATAAAATCAAAAACATCAAAAACATCAAAAACATTAAAAACATTAAAATCATCAAAAACATCAAAAACATCAAAAACATCAAACACATCAAAAACATCAAAAACATCAAAACATCAAAAACATCAAAAACATCAAAAACATCAAAAACATCAAAAACATCAAAAACATCAAAAACATCAAAAACATCAAAACATCAAAAACATCTAAACACCGAAACGTCAAAAACACTAAAAATATCAAAACATCGAAAACATCACAAATATCAAAAGCATCACAGACATCAAAAACATCAAAAATATCAAAAACATCGAAAACATCAAAAACATCTTAAACGTCAAAAACATCAAAAACATCAAAAACATCTAAACATCGAAACGTCAAAAACATTAAAAATATCAAAAACATCGTAAATATCACAAATAACAAAAACATCAATAACATCAATAACATCAAAAACATTAAAAACATCAAAAACATCAAAAACATCAAAAACATCAAAAACATCAAAACATCAAAAACATCAAAAACATCAAAAACATCAAAACATCAAAAACATCAAAAACATCAAAAACATCAAAACATCAAAACATCAAAAACATCTAAAACATCTAAACACCGAAACGTCAAAATCACTAAAAATATCAAAAACATCGAAAACATCACAAATAACAAAAACATCAATAACATCAAAAACATCAAAAACATCAAAAACATCAAAAACATCAAAAACATCAAAAACATCAAAAAAATCAAAAACACCAAAAACACCAAAAACATCAAAAACATCAAAACATTAAAAACATCAAAATATCAAAAACATAATAACATCATAAAATCAAAAACATTAAAAACATCAAAATCATCAAAAACATTAATAACATCAAAAACACCAAAATCTTCAAAAACATTATAAACATTAAAAACATCCAAACATAAAAAACATCAAAACATTAAAAACATCAAAAACATAAAAACATCATAAAATCAAAAACATCATAAAATCAAAAACATCAAAAACATCAAAAACATCAAAATCATCAAAAACATCAAAAACATCAAAAACATCAAAAACATCCAAACATTAAAAACATCAAATCATTAAAATCATCAAAATATTAAAAACATCAAAACATCAAAAACATAAAAACATCATAAAATCAAAAACATCAAAAACATTATAAACATCAAAACATCAAAAACATAAAAACATCATAAAATCAAAAACATTATAAGCATTTAAAACATCAAAACATCAAAAACATCAAAACATTAAAAACATCAAAACATCAAAAACATAAAAACATCATAAAATCAAAAACATCAAAAACATCAAAAACATTAAAAACATTAAAATCATCAAAAACATCAAAAACATCAAAAACATCAAAAACATCAAAAACATCAAAAACATCAAAAACATCAAAAACATCAAAAACATCAAAAACATCAAAAACATCAAAAACATCAAAACATCAAAACATCAAAAACATCTAAAACATCTAAACACCGAAACGTCAAAATCACTAAAAATATCAAAAACATCGAAAACATCCCAAATATCAAAAGCATCACAGACATCAAAAACATCAAAAACATCAAAAACATCAAAAACATCGAAAACATCAAAAACATCTTAAACGTCAAAACATCAAAAACATCAGAAACATCTAAACATCAAAACGTCAAAAACATTAAAAATATCAAAACATCGAAAACATCACAAATAACAAAAACATCAATAACATCAATAACATCAAAAACATCAAAAACATCAAAACATCAAAAACATCAAAATCATCAAAAAACATCAAAAACATCAAAAACATCAAAAACACAAAAAACACCAAAAACACCAAAAACATCAAAAACATCAAAACATTAAAAACATCAAAACATCAAAAACATAATAACATCATAAAATCAAAAACATCAAAAACATCAAAATCATCAAAAACATTAATAACATCAAAAACACCAAAATCTTCAAAAACATTATAAACATTAAAAACATCCAAACATCAAAAACATCAAAACATTAAAAACATCAAAAACATAAAAACATCATAAAATCAAAAACATCAAAAACATCAAAAACATTAAAAACATCAAAAACATCAAAAACATCCAAACATTAAAAACATCAAATCATTAAAATCATCAAAACATTAAAAACATCAAAACATCAAAAACATAAAAACATCATAAAATCAAAAACATCAAAAACATTATAAACATCAAAACATCAAAAACATAAAAACATCATAAAATCAAAAACATTATAAACATTAAAAACATCAAAACATCAAAAACATCAAAACATTAAAAACATCAAAACATCAAAAACATAAAAACATCATAAAATCAAAAACATCAAAAACATCAAAAACATCAAAAACATCAAAAACATCAAAAACATCAAAAACATCGAAAACATCAAAAACATCATAAACATCGAAACATCAAAAACATCAAAAACATCAAAAACATCTAAACGTCAAAAACATTAAAAATATCAAAAACATCGAAAACATCACAAATATCAAAAACATCACAAACATCAAAAACATCGATAACATCAAAAACATCAAAAACATCAAAAACATAATAAACATCAAAAACATCTAAACATCGAAACGTCAAAAATATTGAAAATATGAAAAACATCACAAATATCAATAACATCAAAAACATCAATAACATCAAAAACATCAAAAACATCTAAACATCGAAACATCAAAAACATTAAAAATATCAAAAAACATCGAAAACATCACAAATATCAAAAACATCAAGAACATCAAAAACATCAAAAACATCAAAACATCAGAAACAACAAAACATCAAAAGCATCAAAACCTCAAAAACATCAAAAAATCAAAGACATCAAAAACATCAAAAACATCTAAACATCAAAACATCGAAACGTCAAAAACACTAAAAATATCAAAAACATCACAAATATCAAAAGCATCAAAGACATCAAAAAGATCAAAAACATCAAAAACATCAAAACATCAAAAACATCAAAAACATCAAAACCTCAAAATCATTAAAAACATAAAAAACATCAAAAACATCAAAACATCAATAACATCAACAACATCAAAATAATCAAAAACATCAAAACATCAAAAACATCTAAACATCAAAACATCAAAAACATCAAATACATCAAAAACATTAAAAACATCAAAAACATCAAAAAAATCACAAATATCAAAAACGTCAAAAACATCAAAACATCAAAAACATCAAAAACATCATAAACATCAAAACATCAAAAACATCTAAACATCAAAACATAAAAAATCTCAAAAACATCAAAACATCTAAACATCAAAACGTCAAAAAACATTAAAAATATCAAATTCAAAAACATTAAAAACATCAAAACATTAAAAACATCGAAACATCAAAAACATCAACACATCAATAACATTAAAAATTATAAAAACATCAAAAACATGAAAACATCATAAAATCAAAAACATCAAAAACATCAAAATCATCAAAAACTTCAAAAACATCAAAAACTTCAAAAACATCAAAAACATATAAAACATCAAAAACATCAAAACATCACAACATCAAAACATCAAAACATCAAAACATCAAAACATCAAAATATCAAAACATCAAAACATCAAAAAAATCGAAAACATCACAAATATCAAAAATATCAAATCATCAAAATATCAAAAAAATCGAAAACATCACAAATATCAAAAACATCAAGTACATCAAAAACATCAAAAACATCAAAAACATCAAAAACATCGAAAACATCAAAAACATCATAAACATCAAAACATCAAAAACATCAAAAACATCAAAAACATCTAAACGTCAAAAACATTAAAAACATCAAAACATCAAAAACATCACAAATATCAAAAACATCACAAACATCAAAAACATCGATAACATCAAAAACATCAAAAACATCAAAAACATAAAAACATCAAAAAACATCTAAACATCGAAACATCAAAATATTGAAAATATCAAAAACATCACAAATATCAAAAACATCAAAAACATCAATAACATCAAAAACATCAAAAACATCTAAACATCAAAAACATCAAAAACATTAAAAATATCAAAAACATCAGAAAACATCACAAATATCAAAAACATCAAGAACATCAAAAACATCAAAAACATCAAAAACATCAGAAACAACAAAACATCAAAAGCATCAAAACCTCAAAAACATCAAAACATCAAAGACATCAAAAACATCAAAAACATCAAAAACATCAAAACATCAAAAACGTCAAAAACATCAAAATATCAAAAACATCACAAATATCAAAAGCATCAAAAACATCAAAAACATCAAAAACATCGAAAACATCAAAAACATCAAAACATCATCAAAACCTCAAAATCATCAAAAATATAAAAACACAAAAACATCAAAAACATCAAAACATCAACAACATCAAAAAAATCAAAAACATCAAAACATCAAAAACATCTAAACATCAAAACCTCAAAAACATCAAATACATCGAAAACATTAAAAACATCAAAAACATCGAAAACATCAAAAACATCAAAAGCATCAAAGACATCAAAAACATCAAAAACATCAAAAACATCAAAAACATCAAAAACATCAAAAACATCTAAACATCAAAACATCAAAAAATCTCAAAAACATCAAAACATCTAAACATCGAAACGTCAAAAACATAAAAACATCAAATTCAAAAACATCAAAAACATCAAAACATCAAAAACATCAAAACATCAAAAACATCAACACATCAAAAACATCAAAAATCATCAAAAACATCAAAAACATGAAAACATCATAAAATCAAAAACATCAAAACATCAAAAACATCAAAAACATCAAAAACATCAAAAACTTCAAAAACATCAATAACATATAAAACATCAAAAACATCAAAACATCACAACATCAAAACATCAAAACATCAAAACATCAAAACATCAAAACATCAAAACATCAAAACATCAAAAAAATCGAAAACATCAAAAACATCAAAAACATCAAATCATCAAAACATCAAAAAAATCAAAACATCACAAACATCAAAAACATCAAAACATCAAAAACATCAAAAACATTAAAAACATCAAAACATCAAAACATTAAAAACATCAAAACCTCAAAAACATCAAAAACATCAAAGACATCAAAAACATCAAAATCATCAAAAATATCAAAAACATCAAAAACATCAAAACATATAAAACATCAAAAACATCAAAACATCACAACATCAAAACATCAAAAACATTCAAACATCAAAAATATCAAAAACATCAAAAAACATCAAAAACATCAAAACATCAAAACATCAAAAATATCAAAACATCAAAATGTCAAAAAAATCAAAAACATCACAAATATCAAAAACATCAAGAACATCAAAAACATCAAAAACATCAAAAACAACAAAACATCAAAAACATCAAAACCTCAAAAACATCAAAAACATCAAAGACATCAAAAACATCAAAAACATCAAAAATATCAAAAACATCAAAAACATCAAAAACATCAATAACATATAAAACATCAAAAACATCAAAACATCACAACATCAAAACATCAAAACATCAAAACATCAAAATATCAAAACATCAAAACATCAAAACATCAAAACATCAAAAACATCAAAACATCAAAACATCAAAACATCAAAAATATCAAAAACATCAAAAAACATCAAAAACATCAAAAACATCAAAACATCAAAAATATCAAATCATCAAAACATCAAAAACATCGAAAACATCAAAAAAGTCAAAAACATTAATTACATCAAAACACAAAAATCTTCAAGCACATCAAAAGATCAAAACATTAGAAACATCAAAAACATCAAAAACATCATAAAATCAAAACAGTCAAAAACATCAAAAACATCAAAAACATCAAAAACATCAAAACATCAAAATCATCAAAAACTTCGAAAACATCAAAAACATATAAAACATCAAAAACATAAAAACACCAAAAACATCAAAAACTTCAAAAACGTCTAAACATCAAAACATAAAAAATCTCAAAAACATCAAAGACATCTAAACATCGAAACGTCAATAACATTAAAAACATAAAAACATTAAAAACATCAAAACATCAAAAACATCAACACATCAATAACATCAAAAATATCAAAAACATCAAAAACATAAAAACATCATAAAATCAAAAACATCAAAAACATCAAAATCATCAAAAACATCAAAAACATCAAAAACATCAAAAACTTCAAAAACATCAATAACATATAAACATCAAAAACATCAAAACATCAAAAACATCAAAACCTCAAAAACATCAAAAAATCAACGACATCAAAAACATCAAAATCATCAAAAACATCAAAAAATTAAATTTTAAAACATCAAAAGATCAAAACATCAAAAACATCTAAACATCAAAACATCTAAACATTAAAATATCACAACATAAAAACATCAAAACATCAAAACATCAAAACATCAAAAATATCAAAACATTATAAACATCAAAACATCAAAAACATCTAAACATCAAAAACATCAAAAACACTAAAAACATCAAAAACATCAAAAACATCAAAAACATCAAAACATCAAAAACATCAAAAACATCAAAAACATCAAAAACATCAAAAACATCAAAACATCAAAAACATCAAAAACATCAAAAACATCAAAAACATCAAAACATCAAAAACATCAAAACATCAAAAACATCAAAACATCAAAAACATCAAAAACATCAAAACATCAAAAACATCGAAAACATTAAAAGCATCAAAACATCAAAATCATCAAAACATCAAAACATAAAAAATCATCAAAAACATCAAAGACATCTAAACATCAAAACATCAATAACATCAAAAACATCAAAAACATCAAAAACATCAAAACATCAAAAACATCAAAAACACATCAAAAACATCAAAAACATCAAAAACATCAAAAACATAAAAACATCATAAAATCAAAAACATCAAAAACATCAAAATCATCAAAAACATCAAAAACATCAAAAACATCAAAAACTTCAAAAACATCAATAACATATAAACATCAAAAACATCAAAACATCAAAAACATCAAAACCTCAAAAACATCAAAAACATCAACAACATCAAAAACATCAAAAACATCAAAAACATCAAAACATTAAATTTCAAAACATCAAAACATCAAAACATCAAAAACATCTAAACATCAAAAACATCAAAAACATCTAAAACATCAAAACATCAAAAACATCAAAAACATCAAAAACATCAAAACATCAAAACATCAAAACCTCAAAACCTCAAAACATCAAAACATCAAAACATCAAAACATCAAAACATCAAAACATCAAAAACATCCAAAACATCAAAATCAAAAACATCAAAAACATCAAAACATCAAAAAACATCAAAACATCAAAAACATCAAAACATCAAAACCTCAAAAAACATCAAAAACATCAAAAACATCAAAAACATCAGAAAACATCAAAACATCAAAAACATCAAAACCTCAAAACATCAAAAACATCAAAACATCAAAAACATCAAAATCATCAAAAATATCAAAAACATCAAAAACATCAAAAACATCAATAACATATAAAACATCAAAAACATCAAAACATCACAACATCAAAACATCAAAACATCAAACATCAAAAATATCAAAAACATCAAAAAACATCAAAAACATCAAAAACATCAAAAACATTAAAACATCAAAAAATATCAAATCATCAAAATATCAAAAAAAATCAAAAACATCACAAACATCAAAAACATCAAGAACATCAAAAACATCAAAACATCAGAAACAACAAAACATCAAAAACATCAAAACCTCAAAACATCAAAAAATCAAAGACATCAAAACATCAAAAACATCAAAAATATCAAAAACATCAAAAACTTCAAAAACATCAATAACATATAAAACATCAAAACATCAAAACATCACAACATCAAAAACATCAAAACATCAAAACATCAAAACATCAAAAACATCAAAACATCAAGAACATCAAAACATCAAAAACATCAAAAACATCAAAACATCAAAACATCAAAACATCAAAACATCAAAACATCAAAAACATCAAAAACATCAAAAACATCAAAAACATCCAAAAAACATCAAAAACATCAAAACATCAAAACATCAAAAACATCAAATCATCAAAACATCAAAAACATCAAAAACATCAAAAACATCAAAAACATTAATTACATCAAAAACACAAAAATCTTCAAAAACATCAAAAACATCAAAACATTAGAAACATCAAAAACATCAAAAACATCAAAAACATCAAAACGTCAAAAACATCAAAAACATCAAAAACATCAAAAACATCAAAATCATCAAAAACTTCGAAAACATCAATAACATCTAAAACATCAAAAACATAAAAACACCAAAAACTTCAAAAACATCAAAACATCAAAAACATCAAAACATCAAAAACATCAAAAACATCAAAAACATCTAAACATCGAAAACATCAATAACATCAAAAACATAAAAACATTAAAAACATCAAAACATCAAAAACATCAAACACATCAAAAACATCAAAAACATCAAAAACATCAAAACATAAAAACATCATAAACATCAAAAACATCAAAAACATCAAAATCATCAAAACATCAAAAACATCAAAAACTTCAAAAACATCAATAACATATCAAAACATCAAAAACATCAAAACATCAAAAACATCAAAACCTCAAAACATCAAAAACATCAACGACATCAAAAACATCAAAATCATCAAAAACATCAAAAACATTAAAGTTTAAAACATCAAAAGATCAAAACATCAAAAACATCAAAACATCAAAACATCTAAACATTAAAAACATCACAACATCAAAAACATCAAAACATCCAAACATCAAAAATATCAAAAACATTATAAACATCAAAACATCAAAAACATCTAAACATCGAAACATCAAAGACAAAAACATCAAAAACATCAAAACATCAAAAACATCAAAAACATCAAGAAGCATCAAAGGACATCAAAAACATCAAAACATCAGAGACATCAAAAACATCAAAAACATCAAAAACATCAAAACATCAAAAACATCAAAAACATCAAAAGACATCAAAAAAATATCAAAACATCAAAAACATCAAAACCTCAAACATCAAAACATCAGAAAACATTAAAAACATCAAAACATCAAATCATCCAAACATCAAAACATCAAAAACATCAAAACATCAAAACATCAAAACATCGAAAAATATCTAAACATCAAAACATCAATAACATCAAAATATCAAAAAACATCACAAACATCAAAACATCAAAACATCAAAAACATCATAAACATCAAAACCTCAAAACATCAAAAACATCAAAACATCATAAACATCAAAACATCAAAAACATCAAAAACATGAAAACATCGAAACATCACAATCATTAAAATATCAAAAACATCAAAAACATCACAAATATCAAAATCATCAAAAACTTTTAAAAACATCAAAAACTTTAAAAACATCAATAACTATATAAACATCAAAAACACCAAAACATTAAAAACATCAAAACATCAAAAACTTCAAAAACATCAAAAACATCAAAGAACATCAAAAACATCAACAACATCAACAACATCAAAATAATCAAAAACATCGAAGAAACATCAAAAACATCAAAACTTCAAAACATCAATAACATCTAAAACATCAAAACATCAAAAACAGCAAAAACATCAAAAACATCAAAAACATCTAAAACATCTAAACGCCGAAAAGGTCAAAAACACTAATAATATCAAAAACATCGAAAACATCACAAATATCAAAACATCACAGACATCAAAAACATCAAAAACACCAAAAACATCAAAAAACATCATAAACGTCAAAACATCAAAAACATCAAAAACATCTAAACATCAAACGTCAAAAACATTAGAAATTAAAAAAACATCAAAAACATCAAAAACATCAAAAACATCAAAAACATCAAAACATCAAAAACATCAAAACATCAAAAACATCCAAAACATCAAAAACATCAAAACACCAAAAACACCAAAAACATCAAAACATCAAAAACATCAAAAACATCAAAAACATCAAAACATCAAAAACATCAAAAACATCAAAAAGATCAAAAACATCAAAAACATCAAAAACATCAATAACATCAAAAACATCAAAACATCGAAACAGGTAAAAACATCAAAACATTAAAAACATTAAAACATCAAAAACATAAAAACATCATAAAATCAAAAACATCAAAACATTAAAAACATCAAAACATCAAAAACATCATAAAATCAAAAACATCAAAAAAACATCAAAAACATTAAAAACATCAAAATCATCAAAACATCAAAAACATCGAAAACTTCAAAAACATCAAAACATCATAAACATCAAAACGTCAAAAACATCAAAAACATCAAAACATCAAAAACACCAAAAACATCAAAAACATCAAAACATCAAAACATCAAAAACATCAAAAACATCAAAACATCAAAACATCAAAAACATCAAAACATCATAAACATCAAAACATCAAAAACATCTAAACATCAAAACATCAAAAACATCAAAAATATGAAAAACATCAAAAACATCAAAAATATCAAAAACATCAAAACATCAATAACATCGAAAAGCATCAAAAACATCAAAAATATCCAAAACATCAAAATCATCAAAACATCAAAAATATCAAAAACATCAAAACATTAAAAACATCAATACATCAAGAACATCTAAACATCAAAACATTAAAACATCAAAACATCAAGAACATCTAAACATCAAAACCTCAAAAACATTAAAAAAACATCAAAAAAATCACACAAGCATCAAAAACATCAAAACATCAAAAACATCTAAACATTACAACATCAAAACATCAAAACATCAAAAATATCAAAAACATCGTAAAGATCAAAACATCAAAATATGAAAAACATCAAAAACATCAAAATATCAAAAACATCTAAACATCAAAAATACCAAAAATCTTCAAAAAACATTAAAACATCAAAACATTAAAAACATCAAAACATCAAAACATTAAAAACATCGAAACATCAAAAACATCAACATATCAATAACATTAAAAGATTATAAAAACATCAAAAACATCAAAAACATCATAAAATCAAAAACATCAAAAACATCAAAATCATCAAAAACATCGAAAATATCAAAAACATCAAAAAACATAAAAACATCAAAACATTAAAAACATCGAAACATCAAAAACATCAACACATCAATAACATTAAAAATTATAAAGCATCAAAAACATCGAAAACATCATAAAAGATCAAAACATCAATAACATCAAAATCATCAAAAACATCAAAACATCCAAAAACTTCAAAACATCAATAACATTTGAAACATCACAAAAACATCAAAACATCAAAACATCAAAACAACAAAACATCAAAACATCAAAACATCCAAAACATCAAAATATCAAGATATCCAAAACATCAAAACATCAAAAAAATCGAAAACATCACGAATATCAAAAAATATCAAATCACCAAAATATCAAAAAAATCCGAAACATCAAAAATATCAAAAACATCAAAACATCAAAAACATCAAAAACATCAGAAACAACAAAACGTCAAAACCTCAAAACATCAAAAACATCAAAGACATCAAAAACATCAAAACATCAAAAACATCAAAAATATCAAAACATCAAAAACTTCAAAAACATCAATAACATATAAAACATCAAAAACATCAAAGACATCACGACATCAAAACATCAAAACATCAAACATCAAAAATATCAAAAACATCAAAAAACATAAAAACATCAAAAACATCAAAAACATCAAAAACATCAAAACATCAAAAAATATCAAATCATCAAAATATCAAAAAAATCGAAAACATCACAAATATCACAAAACATCAGAACATCAAAAAGATCAAAAACATCAAAAGCATCAGAAGACAACAAAACATCACAACATCAAAACATCAAAACATCAAATCATCAAAATATCAAAGTATCAAAACATCAAAACATCAAAACATCAAAACATCAAAACATCAAAACATCAAAGACATCCAAACATCAAAAATATCAAAAACATCAAAAAAACATCTGAAACATCAAAACATCAAAAATATCAAATCATCAAAACATCAGAAACATCAAAACATCAAAAAGTCAAAAATATTAATTACATCAAAAAACATCAAAAACTTCAAACACATCAAAAGATCAAAACATTAAAAACATCAAAACATCAAAACATAAAAACATCATAAACATCAAAAAACATCAAAAACATCAAAAACGTCAAAAACATCAAAAACATCAAAAACATCAAAAACATCAAAACATCAAAAACATCAAAAACATCAAAAACATCAAAAACATCAAACATCAAAAACATCAAAAACATCAAAAACATCAAAAACATTAAAACCTAAAAAACACCCAAAACTTCAAAACATCAAAAACATCAAAACATCAAAACATCAAAAATCATCAAAAACATCAAAAACATTTTAAACATCAAAACATCAATAACATCAAAAACATCAAAAACATTAAAAACATCAAAACATCAAAACATCAAAACACCAAAACGTCAAGAACATGGCAAAGAACATCAAAACATAAAAACATCATAAAATCAAAAACATCAAAACATCAAAACATCAAAACATCAAAAACATCAAAAACATCAAGAAAACATCTAAAACATCAAAAACATCAAAAGCATCAAAAACATCAAAACCTCAAAAACATCGAAACATCAAACAACATCAAAAACATCAAAATCATCAAAACATCAAAAAATCATAAAAACATCAAAAGATCAAAACATCAAAAACATCACAAACATCAAAACATCTAAACATTAAAATATCAAAACATAAAAACATCAAAACATCAAAAGCATCAAAAACATCAAAACACAAAACATCAAAAACATCAAAACATCTAAACATCAAAAACACCAAAATATCAAAACATCAAAACATCAAAAACATCAAAAAACATCAAAACATCAAAACATCAAACATCAAAAACATCAAAACATCAAAAACATCAAAAACATCAAAAACATCAAAGATCAAAAACATCAAAACCTCAAACATCAAAAACATCCAAAACATCAAAAACATCAAAAGCATCAAAACATCAAAAACATCAAAAAAATCAAAACATCAAAACATCAAAACATAAAAACATCAAAACATCAAAACCAAAACCATCAAAAAACATCAAAACATCAAAACATCAAAAACATCAAAACATCAAAAACATCAAAACATCAAAACATCAAAAACATCAAAACATCAAAACATCAAAAACATCAAAACATCAAAACATCAAAACATCAAAAACATCAAAACATCAAAACATCAAAACATCAAAACATCAAAAACATCAAAACATCAAAACGATCAAAATCATTAAAAACATCAAAAACATCAAAACATCAAAAACATCAAAACATCAAAACATTAAAAACAAAAACATTAAAAACATCAAAATATCAAAACATCAAAAACATCAAAAACACCAAAAACATCAAAACATCAAAACATCAAAAACATCAAAAACATCAAAATAATCAAAACATCAAAAACATCAAAAACATCAAAAACATCAAAACATCAAAAACATAAAACATCAAAAACATAAAAAACATCAAAAACATCAAAAACATCAAAAACATCAAAACATCAAAAACATCAAAAACATCAAAAACATCAAAAACATCAAAAACATCAAAACATCAAAACATCAAAAACATCAAAAACCAAAAACATCATAAACATCAAAAACATCAAAACACTAAAAAATATCAAAAACATCAAAACATCAAAACATCAAAAACATCAAAACATCAAAACATCAAAACATCAAAAACACCGAAACATCAAAAACATCAACAAACATCAAAACATCAAAAACATCAAAACATCAAAACGATCAAAAACATCAAAACATCAAAAAACATCAAAAACATCAAAAACATCAAAAACATCAAGAACATCAAAAACATCAAAACATCAAAAACATCAAAAACATCAAAAACATCAAAAACATCAAAAACACCAAAAACACCAAAAACATCAAAACATCAAAAACATCAAAACATCAAAAACATCAAACAAAAACATCAAAAACATCAAAAACATCAAAAACATCGAAAACATCAAAAACATCAAAAACATCAAAACATCAAAACATCAAAAACATCAAAAACATCAAAGACATTATAAACATCAAAAACATCAAAACATCAAAAACATCAAAACATTACAAAAACATCAAAAACATAAAAACATCAAAACATCAAAAACATCAAAAACATCAAAAAATCAAAAACATCAAAACATCAAAAACATCAAAAACATCAAAAACATCAAAACATCAAAAACATCAAAAACATCAAAAACATCAAAAACATTAAAACATCAAAACATCAAAAACATCAAATTAAAACATCAAAAACATTAAAACATCAAAACATTAAAAACATCAAAAACATCAAAAACTTCAAACAACAAAAACATCAAAACATCAAAACATTAAAAACATCAAAAACATCAAAAAAAATCATCAAAAACATCATCAAACCATCAAACACATCAAAAACATCTAAAACATCAAAAACATCGAAAACATCTAAAATATCAAAACATCAAAACATCAAAAACATCAAAAACATTAAAAACACCAAAACATCAAAAACATCAAAACGTCAAAACATCAAAAACATCAAAAACATCAAAAACGTCAAAAAACATAAAAATATCAAAAAAATCAAAACATCAAAAACATCAAAAACATCAAAGAACATCAAAACACCAAAACATCAAAACATCAAAACATCAAAAAACATCAAAAACATCAAAAACATCAAAAACATCAAAACGTCAAAACATCAAAAAACATCAAAAACATCAAAAACATCAAAAACATCTAAACATCAAAACATCAAAACATCAAAATATAAAAACATCAAAAAATCAAAAACATCAAAAACATCAAGAATCATCAAAATATCTAAAACATTCAAAACATCAAAAACATCCGAAATCTTCAAAGACATCAAAACATTAAAAACATCAAAACATCAAAAACATCAAAAACAGTAAAAACATCAAAACATCAAAAACATCAAAAACATCATAAAATCGAAAACATCAAAACCATCAAAAAACTTACAAAACATCAAAACATCAAAAACATCAAAACATCAAAAACATAAAAACATCAAAAACATCAAAAAAATCAAAACAACAAAACATCAAAAACATCAAAACATCAAAAACATCAGAAACATCAAAACATCAAAAACATCAAAAACATCAAACATCAAAAACATCAAAACATCAAAAACAATCAAAACATCAAAAACATCAAAAACATCAAAAAATCAAAACATCAAAAACATCAAAAACATCAAAAACATTAAAAACATCTAAAACATCAAAACATTAGAAACATCAAAAACATCAAAACAGTCAAAAACATCAAAACATTAAAAACATCAAAAACATCAAAAACATAAAAAATCAAAAACATCAAAACATCAAAAACATCAAAAACATCAAAATCATCAAAAACATCAAAACATCAAAACATCAAAAACATCAAAAACATCAAAACCATCAAAACATCAAAAACATCATAAACATCAAAACGATCAAAAACATCTAAACATCAAAAACATCAAAACATCAAAAACATCAAAAACACCAAAAACATCGAAAACATCACAAACATCAAAAACATCAAAAACATCAAAAACATCAAAAACATCAAAACATCAAAACATCAAAACATCAAAACATCTAAACATCAGAAACGTCAAAAATATTAAAAATATGAAGAAAACATCAAAAACATCAAAACATCAAAAACATCAAAAACATCAATAACGTCAAAAACATCAAAAACATAAAAATATTAAAAACATCAAAATCATCAAAAACATCAAAATATCAAAAACATCAAAAACATTAATAACATAAAAACACCAAAAACTTAAAAACATTATAAACATCAAGAACATCACAAAAACACCAAAACATCAAAAACATCAAAACATCAAAAACATCAAAATATCAAAAACATCAAAACATCAAAACATCAAAAACATCAAAAAATCAAAAACATCAAAAAACATCAAAATCATCAAAAACATCCAAAACATCTAAAACATCAAAAAATCAAAAACATCAAAAAAATCACCAAAACATCAAAAACATCAAAAACATCAAAAACCTCAAAAACATCAAAACATCAAAAACATCAAAACATAAAAACATCAAAACATCAAAAACATCAAAAACATCAAAAACATCAAAACATCAAAAACTTCAAAAACATCAAAAACATCAAAAACATCAAAACCATCAAAAACATCAAAAACATCAAAACATCAAAAACATCAAAAAAAAACTCAAACATTAAAAACATCAAAACATCAAAAACATCAAAACATCAAAACATTAAAAACATCAAAAAATCAAAACATCAAGAAACATTCTAAACATCAAAAACATCAAACATCAAAACATCAAAAAAGCATCATAAACATTAAAAAAAAGAACATCAAAACATCAAAACAAAACATCAAAACATCAAAAACATCAAAAACATCAAAAACATCATAAAATCAAAAAACATCAAAAAACATCAAAAACATCAAAAACACCAAATCATCAAAAACATCAAAAACATCAAAAACATCAAAAACATCGAAAACACTCAAGACAAACATCAGAAACCTCAAAAACATCATAAAAATCAACACAAACATCTATCAACATCAAAAAACAAACATCATAAGCATCGAAACATCAAACACAAAACATCAAAAATATCAAAACATCGAAAACATCACTAAATATCAAAACATCATGGGAAACATCGATAACATCAAAAGAAACATCAAGAATATCGCAAACATCAAAACATCAAAACATCTAAACATCGGAAACATCAAAAAATATTAAAAATATCAAAAACATCGAAAACGTCACAAATATCAAAACATCAAAACATCAAAACATCAAAAAACATCAAAAACATCAAAACAAATATTCAAAACATCAAAATCATCAAATAACAACATCAAAAATATCAAAAACATCAAAAACATCAAAACATCAAAAACACCAAAATCTTCAAAAAACATCATAAACATCAAAACATCAAAAACACTGCAAAACATCAAAACACTCAACACATCAAAAAACATCAAAAATATAAAAAAAAACATCAAAACAAACATCAAAAACATCACAATATCAAAAACACAAAAACATCAAAATCATCAAAAACATCAAAAAACATCAAAACATCAAAAACATCAAAAAAAAATCAAAGACATCAAAAGTTATCAAAACATCAAAACATCAAAAACATCCAAACACAAAAACATAAAAAACCTCAAAACATCAAAAACATCTAAACGTCAAAACTTTAAAACATCAAAAACCTCAAACATCAAAAACATCAATAACATCAAAAACACAAAAATCAAGAACATCGCAAACATCAAACGTCAAACTCAGAAACATCTAAACATAAAAACATCAAAACATCAAGACATCAAAACATCAAAAAGCATCAAAACATCAAAAACCTCAAAACCCTCAAAACATCAAAAACATCTAAACATGAAAACATCAAAACCATCAAAACATCGAAAACACAAAACATATCAAAACATCAAAAACATCTAAACATCAAGAACAACTAAAACATCAAAAACATCTAAACATCAAAACCTCAAACACATTCAAAAACATCAAAAAATCAAAAACATCAAAACATCAATACATCAAAACATCTAAACATCACAACATCAAAATATAACAACGAACATCAAAAATATCAAAAGAAACATCAAAAGATCAAAACATCGAAAATATGAAAACATCAAAATATCCAAACAAAAATCACTAAACATCAAAAATACCAAAATCTTCAAAACATCTAAAACATCAAAAGCATTAAAAACATCAAAACATCAAAACATGAACACATCCAAAACATCTAAATATCAAAAACATCAAGAAACATCAAAACATTAAAAAACATCAAACATCAAAAACATCAACACATCAGTAACATCAAAAACATCAAAACATCAAAAACATCGAAAACATCAAAAATCAAAAACATCAAAATCATCAAAACATCAAAAACATCAAAACTTCAAAACATCTATAACATCATAAAACATCAAAAACATCAAAACATCACAACATCAAAACATCAAACATCAAAAACATCAAAACATCAAAACATCAAAACATCAAAAAAATCGAAAACATCACAAATATCAAAATACCAAAAAACATCGAAAACATCACAGAATTTCAAAAACATCAAAAACATCAAAAAACATCAAAACATCAGAAAACAACAATACATCAAAAACATAAAACCTCAAAACATCAAAAAATCAAAGACATCCAAAACATCAAAATCATCAAAAATATCAAAAGAAACATCAAAAACTTCAAAACATCAATACTTATATAAATCATCAAAAACATCAAAACATCACAACATCAAAACATCCAAACATCAAAAAAATATCCAAAACTTCAAAAAACATCAAAAAACATCAAAAATATCAAATCATCAAAATATCAAAAAATCCTTCGAAAGCATCACATATATCCGAAAACATCAAGAACATCAAAAAACTATCAAAAACATCAAAAACATCAAGAAACAACAAAAACATCAAAAAAACATCAAAACCTCAAAAACATGAAAAAATATCCAAAATATCAAAACATCAAAAAAATCGAAAACATCACAAATATCAAAAATATCAAAATATCAAAAAATCGAAAACATCACAAATTTCAAAAACATCAAGAACATCAAAAGCATCAAAAACATCAGAAACAAACAATACATCAAAAACATCAAGAAACCTCAAAAACATCAAAAAATCCAAGACATCAAAAACATCAAAATCATCAAAAATATCAACAACTTCAAAAAAATTTCCAAAACATCAATGAACATATAAAACATCAAAACATCAAAACATAACAACATCAAAACATCAAAACATCAAAATATCAAAGCATCAAAACATCAAAACATCAAAACATCAAAACATCAAAACATCAAAACATCAAAACATCAAAACATCAAACATCAAACATCAAAAATATCAAAAACATCAAAAAACATCAAAAACATCAAAAACATCAAAAACATCAAAAACATCAAAAAAGTCAAAAACATTAATTACATCAAAAACACAAAAATCTTCAAACACATCAAAAAGATCAAAAAAGTCAAAAACATTAATTACATCAAAAACACAAAAATCTTCAAACACATCAAAAGATCAAAAAATTAGAAACATCAAAACATCAAAAACATAAAAACATCATAAAATCAAAAACGTCAAAAGCATCAAAAACATCAAAAACATCAAAAACATCAAAATCATCAAAAACTTCGAAAAGATCAATAACATATAAAACATCAAAAACATAAAAAACACCAAAAACTTCAAAAACATCAAAAACATCTAAACATCAAAACATAAAAAATCTCAAAAACATCAAAGACATCTAAACATCGAAACGTCAATAACATTAAAAACATAAAAACATTAAAAACATCAAAACATCAAAAACATCAACACATCAAAAATATCAAAAACATAAAAACATCATAAAATCGAAAACATCAAAAACATCAAAATCATCAAAAACATCAAAAACATCAAAAACATCAAAACTTCAAAAACATCAATAACATATAAAACATCAAAACATCAAAAACATCATAACCTCAAAAACATCAAAAAATCAACGACATCAAAAACATCAAAAACATCAAAATCATCAAAAACATCAAAAATTAAATTTTAAAACATCAAAAGATCAAAACATCAAAAACATCTAAACATCAAAACATCTAAACATTAAAATATCACAACATAAAAACATCAAAACATCAAAACATCCAAACATCAAAAATATCAAAATCATTATAAACATCAAAACATCAAAAACATCGAAACGACAAAAACACTAAAAATATCAAAAACATCGAAAACATCACAAATATCAAAAGCATCAAAGACATCAAAAACATCAAAAACATCAAAAACATCAAAAACATCAAAAACATCAAAAACATCAAAAACATCAAAAACATCAAAACATCAAAAACATCTAAACATCAAAACATCAAAACATCAAAGCCTCAAGGCCTCAAAACCTCAAAACATCAAAACATCAACACATCAAAACATCAAAACATCAAAACATCAAAAACATCTAAACATCAAAACATAAAAACATCAAAATATCAAAAACATCAAAAACATCAAAACATCAAAACATCAAAACATCAAAACCTCAAAAACATCAAAAACATCAAAACATCAAAAACATCATAAACATCAAAACATCAAAAACATCAAAAACATCTAAACATCGAAACGTCAAAATCATTAAAAATATCAAAAACATCGAAAACATCACAAATATCAAAATCATCAAAAACTTTAAAAACATCAAAAACTTTAAAAACATCAATAACATATAAAACATCAAAAACATAAAAAACACCAAAAACACCAAAAACATCAAAAACTTCAAAAACATCAAAAACATCAAAAACATCAAAAACATCAAAAACATCAACAACATCAAAATAATCAAAAACATCGAAAACATCAAAAACTTCAAAAACATCAATAACATATAAAACATCAAAAACATAAAAAACAGCAAAAACATCAAAAACATCAAAAACATCAAAAAATCAAAGACGACAAAAACATCAAAAACATCAACAAACATCAAAAACAACAAAAACATCAAAAACATCAAAACATAACAAAAAACATCAAAACATCAAAACATCAAAAACATCTAAAACATCAAAACATCAAAACATCAAAAACATCAAAAACATCTAAACACCGAAACGTCAAAAACACTAAAAATATCAAAAACATCGAAAACATCACAAATATCAAAAGCATCACAGACATCAAAAACATCAAAAACATCAAAAACATCAAAAACACCGAAAACATCAAAAACATCATAAACGTCAAAACATCAAAAACATCAAAAACATCTAAACATCCAAACGTCAAAAACATTAAAAATATCAAAAAAATCGAAAACATCACAA
Source organism: Drosophila pruinosa (assembly GCA_018150935.1). Taxonomy (NCBI): domain Eukaryota; kingdom Metazoa; phylum Arthropoda; class Insecta; order Diptera; family Drosophilidae; genus Drosophila; species Drosophila pruinosa. The sequence goes on from JAECWR010000306.1 coordinate 108,036, forward strand.
ATATCAAAAACATCGAAAACATCAATAACATCAAAAACATCAAAAACATCAAAAACATCAAAAACATCAAAAACATCAAAAACATCAAAAACATCAAAAACACCAAAAACACCAAAAACATCAAAAGCATCAAAACCTCAACATCAAATACATCAAAAACATTAAAAACATCAAAACATCAAAAACATCTAAACATCAAAACATCAAAACATCAAAACATAAAAACCTCAAAACCTCAAAACATCAAAACATCAATACATCAACACATCAAAACATCAAAATATCAAAACATCAAAACATCAAAAACATCAAAACCTCAACATCAAATACATCGAAAACATTAAAAACATCAAAACATCAAAAACATCTAAACATCAAAACATCAAAACATCAAAACATCAAAACCTCAAAACCTCAAAACATCAAAACATCAACACATCAACACATCAAAACATCAAAAACATTAAAAACATCTAAACATCAAAACATCAAAATATCAAAAACATCAAAAACATCAAAACATCAAAAACATCTAAACATCAAAACCTCAAAAACATCAAAAACATCAAAAACATCATAAACATCAAAACATCAAAAACATCAAAAACATCTAAACATCAAAACGTCAAAATCATCAAAAATATCAAAAACATCAAAAACATCACAAACATCAAAATCATCAAAACATCAAAAACATCAAAAACTTCAAAAACATCAAAAACATCATAAAACATCAAAAACATAAAAAACACCAAAAACATCAAAAACTTCAAAAACATCAAAAACATCAAAAACATCAACAACATCAAAATAATCAAAACATCAAAAACATCAAAAACATCAATAACATTTAAAACATCAAAAACATCAAAAACAGCAAAAACATCAAAAAACATCAAAAACATCAAAAAATCAAAGACGATCAAAAACATCAAAAACATCAAAACATCAAAAACATCAAAAACATCAAAAACAAAAATCAAAACATCAAAAACAACAAAAACATCAAAACATCAAAACATCAAAAACATCTAAAACATCAAAAACACAAAAACGTCAAAACATCAAAAATATCAAAAACATCGAAAACATCAAAAGTATCAAAAGCATCAAAACATCAAAAACATCAAAAAAACACCAAAAACATCAAAACATCAAAAACATCAAAACATCAAAAACATCAAAAACATCTAAACATCAAAAACATCAAAAACATCAAAACATCAAAAACATCAAAAACATCAAAAACATCAAAAACATCAAAAACATCAAAACATCAAAAACATCAAAAACATCAAAAAACATCAAAAACATCAAAAACATCAAAAACATCAAAACATCAAAAACATCAAAAACATCAAAAACATCAAACAACATCAAAACATCAAAAACATCGAAAACATCAAAAACATCAAAAACATCAATAACATCTAAAACATCAAAAACATAAAAACATCAAAAACATCAAAAACATCAAAAACATCAAAAAATCAAAAACATCAAAAACATCAAAAACATCAACAAACATCAAAAACAACAAAAACATCAAAAACATCAAAACATCAAAAACATCAAAACATCAAAACATCAAAAACATCTAAAACATCAAAACATCAAAACATCAAAAACATCAAAAACATCTAAACATCAAAACATCAAAAACACTAAAAACATCAAAAACATCAAAAACATCAAAAATATCAAAACATCAAAAACATCAAAAACATCAAAAACATCAAAAACATCAAAAACACCAAAAACATCAAAAACATCAAAAACGTCAAAACATCAAAAACATCAAAAACATCAAAACATCAAACGTCAAAAACATTAAAAACATCAAAAACATCAAAAACATCAAAAATATCAAAAACATCGAAAACATCAATAACATCAAAACATCAAAACATCAAAAACATCAAAACATCAAAACATCAAAAACATCAAAAACATCAAAAACACCAAAAACATCAAAAACATCAAAAACATCAAAACCTCAAAACATCAAAAACATCAAAAACATCAAAAACATCAAAACATCAAAAACATCTAAACATCAAAACATCAAAACATCAAAAACATCAAAAACCTCAAAACCTCAAAAACATCAAAACATCAAAAACATCAAAACATCAAAACATCAAAATATCAAAACATCAAAAACATCAAAAACATCAAAACCTCAAAACATCAAAACATCAAAAACATCAAAAACATCAAAACATCAAAAACATCAAAACATCAAAAACACCAAAACATCAAAACATCAAAACATCAAAACCTCAAAAACATCAAAACATCAAAACATCAAAAACATCAAAACATCAAAACATTAAAAACATCAAAACATCAAAAACATCAAAACATCAAAAACATCAAAAACATCAAAAACATCAAAAACATCAAAAACATCAAAACCTCAAAAACATCAAAAACATCAAAAACATCAAAAACATCAAAACATCAAAACATCAAAAACATCAAAAACATCTAAACATCGAAACGTCAAAATCATCAAAAATATCAAAAACATCAAAAACATCAAAACATCAAAATCATCAAAACTTTAAAAACATCAAAAACATCAAAAACATCAATAACATCAAAAACATCAAAAACATAAAAAACACCAAAAACATCAAAAACATCAAAAACATCAAAAACATCAAAAACATCAAAAACATCAAAATACATCAAAAAACATCAAAACATCAAAAACATCAATAACATTTAAAACATCAAAACATAAAAAACATCAAAAACATCAAAAACATCAAAACATCAAAAAATCAAAAACAACAAAAACATCAAAAACATCAAAAACATCAAAAACATCAAAAACATCAAAAACATCAAAAACATCAAAAACATCAAAACATCAAAAACATCAAAAACATCAAAAACATCCAAAACATCATAAACACTAAAAATATCAAAAACATCAAAAACATCAAAACATCAAGAACATCAAAACATCAAAACATCAAAAACATCAAAAACACCAAAAACATCAAAAACATCAAAAACATCAAAACATCAAAAACATCAAAAACATCAAAACATCAAAACATCAAAAACATCAAAACATCAAAAACATCAAAAACATCAAAACATCAAAAACATCAAAAACATCAAAACATCAAAAACATCAAAACATCAAAACATCAAAACATCAAAAACATCAAAAACATCAAAAACATCAAAAACATCAAAAACATCAAAAAACATCAAAAACATCAAAAGCATCAAAAACATCAAAACATCAAAAACATCAAAACATTAAAAACATCAAAACATCATAAACATCAAAAACATCAAAACATCAAAAACATCAAAAACATCAAAAACATTAATAACATGAAAAACACCAAAATCATCAAAGACATTATAAACATTAAAAACATCCAAACATCAAAAACATCAAAACATTAAAAACATCAAAAACATCAAAAACATCATAAAATCAAAAACATCAAAAACATTAAAAAAATCAAAATCATCAAAAACATCAAAAACATCAAAAACATCAAAAACATCCAAACATCAAAAACATCAAAACATTAAAAACATCAAAACATCAAATCCATAAAAACATCAAAAAATCAAAAACATCAAAAACATCAAAAACATAAAAACATCATAAAATCAAAAGCATTATAAACATTAAAAACATCAAAACATCAAAAACATCAAAACATTAAAAACATCAAAACATCAAAAACATTAAAAAATCAAAAACATCAAAAACATTAAAAACATCAAAATCATCAAAAACATCAAAAACATCAAAAACACCAAAAACATCATAAACATCAAAACATCAAAAACATCAAAAACATCAAAAACATCTAAACGTCGAAACGTCAAAAACATTAAAAATACCAAAAACATCGAAAACATCACAAATATCAAAAACATCAAAAACATCGATAACATCAAAAACATGAAGAACATCATAAACATCAAAAACATCAAAACGTCAAAAATATTAAAAATATGAAAAACATCGAAAACATCACAAATATCAAAAACATCAAAAACATCAATAACATCAAAAACATCAAAAACATTAAAAATATTCAAAACATCAAAATCATCAAAAACATCAAAAATATCAAAAACATCAAAAACATTCAAAACATCAAAATTATCAAAAACATCAAAAATATCAAAACATCAAAAACATCAATAACATCAAAAACATCAAATCCTTCAAAGACATCAAAAACATTAAAAACATCAAAACATCAAAAACATCAAAACATTAAAAACATCAAAACATCAAAAACATCAAAACATCATAAACATCAAAAACATCAAAAACATCAAAAACATTAAAAACATCAAAAACATCAAAAACATCAAAAACATCAAAAACATCACAAACATTAAAAACATCAAAACATAAAATATAAAAACATCAAAACATCAAAAACATCATAAAATCAAAAACATCAAAAACATTATAAACATCAAAAACATAAAAACATCATAAAATCAAAAGCATTATAAACATTAAAAACATCAAAACATCAAAAACATCAAAACATTAAAAACATCAAAACATCAAAAAATCAAAAACATCAAAAACATCAAAAACATTAAAAACATCAAAATCATCAAAAACATCGAAAACATCAAAAACATCAAAAACATCAAAAACATCATAAACATCAAAACATCAAAAAGATCAAAAACATCTAAACATCGAAACGTCAAAAACATTAAAAATACCAAAAACATCGAAAACATCACAAATATCAAAAACATCAAAAACATCGATAACATTAAAAACATCAAGAACATCATAAACATCAAAACATCAAAAACATCTAAACATCAGAAACGTCAAAAATATTAAAAATATGAAAAACACCGAAAACATCACAAATATCAAAACACATCAAAAACATCAATAACATCAAAAACATCAAAAATATTCAAAACATCAAAATTATCAAAAACATCAAAAATATCAAAAACATCAAAAACATTAATATCATCAAAAACACCAAAATCTTCAAAAGCATTATAAACATCAAAACATTAAAAACATCAAAACATCAAAAACATCAACACATCAAAAACATCAAAAATATCAAAAACATCAAAAACGTAAAAACATCATAAAATCAAAAACATAAAAAACATCAAAATCATCAAAAACATCAAAAACATCAAAAACATCAAAAACATCAAAAACATCCAAAATATCAAAACCTCAAAAACATCAAAAACATCAAAAAATCAAAGACATCAAAAACATCAAAAACATTAAAAACCTCAAAAAACTCAAAAACCTCAAAACATCAAAAACATCTAAACATGAAAACTTCAAAAACATCAAATACATCAAAAACATCAAAAACATCAAAAACATCAAAAACATCAAAAACTTCAAAAACATCAAAAACATCATAAACATCAAAACATCAAAAACATCAAAAACATCTAAACATCAAAAACATCAAAAATATCAAGAACATCAAAAACATCAAAAACATCAAAACATCAAAAACATCAAAAACATAAAAAACATTAAAAACCTCAAAAAGCTCAAAACATCTAAACATGAAAACTTCAAAAACATCAAATACACCGAAAACATTAAAAACATCAAAACATCAAAAACATCTAAACATCAAAACATTAAAACATCAAAACATCAAAAACATCTAAACATCAAAACCTCAAAAATATTAAAAACATCAAAAAAATCGAAAGCATCAAAAACATCAAAACATCAAAAACATCTAAACATCACAACATCAAAACATCAAAACATCTAAACATCAAAAATATCAAAAACATCATAAAGATCAAAACATCAAAATATGAAAAACATCAAAAACATCAAAATATCAAAAACATCTAAACATCAAAAATACCAAAATCTTCAAAAACATTAAAAACATCAAAACATCAAAAACATCAAAAATATCAAAACATCAAAAACATAAAAACATCATAAAATCAATTACATCAAAAACATCAAAAACATCAAAATCATCAAAAACATCTAAAACATTAAAAACATCAAAACATCAAAAACATCAAAAACATCAAAACATCAAAAACATCAAAAACCTCAAAAACATCAAAAACATCTAAAAATCAAAAGACAACAAAAACATCAAAAAACTCAAAAACATCAAAAAATCAAAAACATCAAAAACATCAAAACATCAAAAACATCAAAACCTCAAAAACATTAAAAACATCAAAAACATCGAAAGCATCAAAACATCAAAACATCAACACATCCAAACATCAAAAATATCAAAAACATCTAAGCATCAAAAACGTCAAAACACTAAAAATATCAAAAACATCGAAAACATCACAAATATCAAAAGCATCAAAGACATCAAAACCATCAAAAACATCGAAAACATCAAAAACATCAAAAGCATCATAAACATCATAACATCAAAAACATCAAAACATCTAAACATCGAAACGTCAAAAACATTAAAAATATCAAAAACATCGAAACATCACAAATATCAAAAACATCAAAAACATCTAAACATCGAAACGTCAAAAACATTAAAAATATCAAAAACATCGAAAAACATCACAAATTTTAAAAACATCAAAACATCAAAACATCAAAAACATCGAAAACATCAAAAACATCAAAAACATCAAAAACATCAAAACATCAAAACATCAAAAACATCAAAAACATCTAAACATCAAAACGTCAAAAACATTAAAACATACCAAAAACATCGAAAACATCACAAATTTCAAAAACATCAAAAACATCGATAACATTAAAAACATCAAGAACATCATAAACATCAAAACATCAAAACATCAAAAAACATCAAAAACATCAAAAACATCAAAAATATCAAAAACATCAAAAACTTCACAAATATCAAACACATCAAAAACATCAATAACATCAAAAAACATCAAAAACATCAAAAATATTCAAAACATCAAAACATCAAAAACATCAAAATATCAAAAACATCAAAAACATTAATATCATCAAAAACACCAAAATCTTCAAAAACATTATAAACATCAAAACATTAAAAACATCAAAACATCAAAAACATCAAAACATCAAAAACATCAAAAATATCAAAAACATCAAAAACATCATAAAATCAAATACATAAAAACATCAAAATCATCAAAAACATCAAAAACATCAAAAACATCAAAAACATCAAAAACATCCAAAATATCAAAACATCAAAAACTTCAAAAATCAAAGACATCAAAAACATCAAAAACATTAAAAACCTCAACAACACTCAAAAGCATCAAAACATCAAAAACATCAAAAACATCGAAAACATCAAAAACATCAAAACATCAAAAACATCACAAAAACTTCAAAAACATTAATAACATATAAAACATCAAAAAACATAAAAAACACCAAAAACATCAAAAACTTCAAAAACATCAATATCATCAAAAACAAAAAAACATCAAAAATATCAAAAACATCAAAACATCAAAACCATCAAAAACATCAAAAACATAAAAAACATTAAAAACCTCAAAACATCAAAACATCTAAACATGAAAACTTCAAAAACATCAAATACACCAAAAACATCTAAAAACATCAAAACATCAAAAACATCAAAACATCAAAACATTAAAACATCAAAACATCAAAAACATCAAAACATCAAAACCTCAAAAACATTAAAAACATCAAAAAAATCGAAAGCATCAAAAACATCAAAACATCAAAAACATCTAAACATCACAACATCAAAACATCAAAACATCCAAACATCAAAAATATCAAAAAACATCAAAAAGATCAAAACATCAAAACATCAAAACATCAAAAACATCAAAACATCAAAAACATCAAAATCATCAAAAACATTAAAAACATCAAAACATTAAAAACATCAAAACATCAAAAACATGAACACATCAAAAACATCAAAAATATCAAAAACATCAAAAACATCAAAAACATCATAAAATCAATTACATCAAAAACATCAAAAACATCAAAATCATCAAAACATCTAAAACATCAAAAACATCAAAAACATCAAAAACATCAAAAACATCAAAACATCAAAAACATCAAAAACATCAAAAACATCAAAAACATCCCAAAAATCAAAGACATCAAAAACATCAAAAAAAAAACTCAAAAACATCAAAAACATCAAAAACAGCAAAAAACATCAAAACATCAAAAACATCAAAACCTCAAAAACATTAAAAACATCAAAAACATCAAAAACATCAAAACATCAAAACATCAAAACACATCCAAACATCAAAAATATCAAAAACATCAAAAACATCTAAACATCAAAACATCAAAAACACTAAAAAATATCAAAAACATCGAAAACATCACAAATATCAAAAGCATCAAAGACATCAAAACCATCAAAAACATCAAAACATCAAAAACATCAAAAGCATCATAAACATCAAAACATCAAAACATCAAAAACATCAAAACATCAAAACATCAAAAACATCAAAAATATCAAAAACATCAAAACATCAAAAATATCAAAAACATCAAAAACATCATAAACATCAGAAACGTCAAAAACATTAAAAACATCAAAAACATCGAAAAACATCACAAACTTCAAAAACATCAAAAACATCCAAAACATCGAAAACATCAAAAACATCAAAAACATCAAAACATCAAAACATCAAAAACATCAAAAACATCTAAACATCGAAACGTCAAAAACATTAAAAACATCAAAAACATCGAAAACATCACAAATATCAAAAACATCAAAAACATCGATAACATTAAAAACATCAAAAACATCAAAAACATCAATAACATCAAAAACATCAAAAACATCAAAAACATTCAAAAACATCGAAAAACATCAAAAACAACAAAAATATCAAAAACATCAAAAACATAATAACATCAAAAACACCAAAATCATCAAAAACATTAAAAACATCAAAAACATCAAAACATCAAAAACATCAAAACCTCAAAAACATCAAAAACATCAAAAACATCAAAAGCATCAAAAACATCAACACATCAAAACATCAAAAACATCAAAAACATCAAAAACATCTAAGCATCAAAAACGTCAAAAACACTAAAAATATCAAAAACATCGAAAACATCACAAATATCAAAAACATCAAAAACATCAAAACCATCAAAAACATCGAAAACATCAAAACATCAAAAGCATCATAAACATCAAAACATCAAAACATCAAAAACATCAAAAACATCAAAAACATCAAAAACATCAAAAATATCAAAAACATCAAAACATCAAAAACATCAAAACATCAAAAACATCAAAAACATCGAAACCGTCAAAAACATCAAAAATATCAAAAACATCAAAAACATCACAAATTTTAAAAACATCAAAACATCAAAAACATCAAAAACATCGAAAACATCAAAAACATCTAAAAACATCAAAAACATCAAAACATCAAAACATCAAAAACATCAAAACATCAAAAACATCAAAAAGCATCAAAAAACATCAAAAACATCAAAAACATCAAAAACATCCACAAATATCAAAAACATCAAAAACATCGATAACATTAAAAACATCAAGAACATCATAAACATCAAAACATCAAAAACATCATAATCATCAAAAACGTCAAAACATTAAAAATATCAAAAACACCAAAAACATCACAAATATCAAAAACATCAAAAACATCCAAATAACATCAAAAACATCAAAAATATTCAAAACATCAAAATCATCAAAAACATCAAAAATATCAAAAACATCAAAAACATTAAAACATCAAAAACACCAAAATCTTCAAAAACATCAAAAACATCAAAAACATCAAAAACATCAAAAACATCACAAAACATCAAAACCTCAAAAACATCAAAAAATCAAAAACATCAAAAACATCAAAAACATCAAAAAACATCAAAAACCTCAAAAAACCTCAAAAACCTCAAATCATCAAAAACATCACAAACATCAAAACATCAAAAACATCAAAACATCAAAAACATCAAAAACATCAAAAACATCAAAAACATCAAAAACATCAAAAACATCAAAAACATCATAAACATCAATACATCAAAAACATCTAAACATCGAAAACATCAAGAACATCAAAAACATCAAAAACATCAAAAACATCAGAAACATCAAAACATCAAAAACATAAAAAACATCAAAAACCTCAAAAACCTCAAAACATCATAAACATCAAAAACATCAAAAACATCAAATACACCAAAAACATCAAAAACATCAAAACATCAAAAACATCAAAAACATCAAAAACATCAAAAACATCAAAACATCAAAAACATCATTAACATCAAAACCCCAAAAACATCAAAAACATCAAAAAAATCAAAAGCATCAAAAACATCAAAACATCAAAAACATCAAAACATCAAAAACATCAAAAACATCACAACATCAAAACATCAAAACATCCAAACATCAAAAATATCAAAAACATCATAAAGATCAAAACATCAAAATATAAAAACATCAAAAACATCAAAACATCAAAAACATCAAAAACATCAAAAACACCAAAAACATCAAAAACATCAAAAACATCAAAACATCAAAAACATCAAAACATCAAAAACATGAACACATCAAAAACATCAAAAATATCAAAAACATCAAAAACATAATAACATCATAAAAGCAATTACATCAAAAACATCAAAATCATCAAAAACATCTAAAACATCAAAAACATCAAAACATCAAAAAAACATCAAAAACATCAAAAACTTCAAAAACATCAAAACATCAAAAACATCAAAACCTCAAAAACATCAAAAACATCAAAAAATCAAAGACAACAAAAACATCAAAAACATCAAAAAACTCAAAAACATCAAAACATCAAAAACATCAAAAACATCAAAACATCACAAACATCAAAACCTCAAAACATTAAAAACATCAAAAACATCGAAAGCATCAAAAACATCAAAAACATCAAACACATTCAAACATCAAAAATATCAAAAACATCAAAAACATCAAAAACATCGAAACGTCAAAACACTAAAAATATCAAAAACATCGAAAACATCACAAATATCAAAAGCATCAAAGACATCAAAACCATCAAAAACATCGAAAACATCAAAAGCGTCATAAACATCAAAACATCAAAAACATCTAAACATCGAAACGTCAAAAACATTAAAAATATCAAAAACATCGAAACATCAACAATATCAAAAACATCAAAAACATCATAAACATCGAAACATCAAAAACATCAAAAAATATCAAAAACATCGAAAAACATCACAAATTTCAAAAACATCGAAAACATCAAAAACATCAAAAACATCATAAACATCAAAACATCAAAAACATCTAAACATCAGAAACGTCAAAAATATTAAAAAAACATCAAAAACATCAAAAACATCACAAATATCAAAAACATCAAAAACATCGATAACATCAAAACATAAAACATCAAAAACATCAAAAACATCAAAAACATCAAAAACATCAAAAACATCAAAAACATCAAAAATATTAAAAACATCGAAAAGCATCAAAAACATCAAAAACATCAAAAACATCAAAAACATCAAAAACATCAAAACATCAAAAACATCAAAAAACATCAAAAATACATCAAAACATCAAAAACATCATCAAAACATCAAAAACATCAAAACAAAACCAAAAACTTCAAAAACATCAAAACATCAAAACATTAAAAACATCAAAACATCAAAAACATCAAAACATCAAAAACATCAAAAAATATCAAAACATCAAAAACATCAAAATATCAAAAACATCAAAAACGTAAAAACATCAAAAACATCAAAAACATCAAAAACATCAAAACATCAAAAACATCAAAACATCATAAACATCAAAACATCAAAACATCAAAAACATCAAAAACATCAAAAACGTCAAAAACATCAAAAATATCAAAAACATCAAAAACATCAAAAATATCAAAAAACATCAAGAACATCAAAAACATCAAAAACATCAAAAACATCAAAACATCAAAAACATCAAAACCTCAAAAACATCAAAAAATCAAAGACATCAAAAACATCAAAAACATCAAAAACATCAAAAACCTCAAAACATCAAAAACATCAAAACACATCAAAACATCAAAAACATCAAAAATAAACATCAAAAACATCAAAACATCAAAAAATCAAAAACATCAAAAACATCAAAAACATCAAAACATCAAAAATATCGAAAACATCACATATATCAAAAACATCAAAAACATCAAAACATCAAAAACATCAGAAACATCAAAACATCAAAAACATCAAAAACATTAAAAACCTCAAAAACCTCAAAACATCAAAAACATCTAAACATGAAAACTTCAAAACATCAAATACATCGAAAACATTAAAAACATCGAAACATCAAAAACATCAAAACATCAAAAACATCAAAAACTTCAAAAACATCAAAACATCAAAACATCAAAACCTCAAAAACATCAAAAACATCATAAAATCAAAAGACAACAAAAACATCAAAAACATCAAAAACATCAAAAACATCAGAAACATCAAAACATCAACAACATCAAAAACATTAAAAACCTCAAAAACCTCAAAACATCAAAAACATCTAAACATGAAAACTTCAAAACATCAAATACATCAAAAACATTAAAAACATCGAAACATCAAAAACATTAAAACATCAAAAACATCTTAACATCAAAACCTCAAAAAACATTAAAAACATCAAAAAATCGAAAGCATCAAAAACATCAAAACATCAAAAACATCATAAACATCACAACATCAAAACATCCAAACATCAAAATATCAAAAAACATCATAAAGATCAAAACATCAAAATATCAAAAACATCAAAAAACATCAAAAATATCAAAACATCAAAAACATCAAAAACACCAAAATCTTCAAAACATTAAAAACATCAAAACATCAAAAAAAAACATCAAAACATCAAAAACATCGAACACATCAAAAACATCAAAAATATCAAAAACATCAAAAACATAATAACATCATAAAATCAATTACATCAAAAACATCAAAAACATCAAAATCATCAAAACATCTAAAACATCAAAACATCAAAACATCAAAAACATCAAAAACTTCAAAAACATCAAAACATCAAAAACTTCAAAACCTCAAAAACATCAAAAACATCTAAAAAATCAAAGACAACAAAAACATCAAAAAACATCAAAAACCTCAAAAACATTAACATCAAAAACATCACAAACATCAAAACCTCAAAAACATTAAAAACATCAAAAACATCGAAAGGCATCAAAAGATCAAAACATCAACACATCCAAACATCAAAATATCAAAAACATCAAAAACATCTAAGCATCGAAACGTCAAAAACACTAAAAATATCAAAAACATCGAAAACATCACAAACATCAAAAGCATCAAAGACATCAAAACCATCAAAACATCGAAAACATCAAAAACATCAAAAACATCATAAACATCAAAACATCAAAAACATCTAAACATCGAAACGTCAAAAATATTAAAAATACCAAAAACATCGAAACATCACAAATATCAAAAACATCTAAACATCGGAAACGTCAAAAACATTAAAAATATCAAAAACATCGGAAAACATCACAAATTTTAAAAACATCAAAAACATCGAAAACATCAAAACATCAAAACATCATAAACATCAAAACATCAAAAACATCAAAAAACATCTAAACATCGAAACGTCAAAACATTAAAAATATCAAAAACATCGAAACATCACAAATATCAAAAACATCAAAACATCTAAACCTCGAAACGTCAAAAACATTAAAAATATCAAAAACATCGAAAAACATCACAAATTTTAAAAACATCACAAATATCAAAAACATCAAAAAACATCGATAACATCAAAATATCAAGAACATCATAAACATCATAACATCAAAAACATCTAAACATCGGAACCGTCAAAAATATTAAAAATATGAAAAGCATCGAAAACATCACAAATATCAAAAACATCAATAACATCAATAACATCAAAAACATCAAAAACATCAAAAACATCAAAAATATTCAAAACATCAAAAACATTAATAGCATCAAAAACACCAAAATCTTCAAAAACATTATAAACTTCAAAACATTAAAAACATCAAAACATCAAAAACATCAACACATCAAAAACATCAAAAACATCGAAACGTCAAAACATCAAAACATCAAAACATCAAAAACATCAAAAACATCGAAACGTCAAAAACATTAAAAATATCAAAAACATCGAAAATATCACAAATATCAAAAACATCAAGAACGTCAAAAACATCAAAAACATCAAAAACATCAAAACATCAAAATATCAAAAACATCAAAACCTCAAAAACATCAAAAAATCAAAGACATTAAAAGCATCAAAAACATCAAAAACATTAAAAACCTCAAAAACCTCAAAACATCAAAAACATCTAAACATGAAAACTTCAAAAACATCAAATACATCAAAACATCAAAAACATCAAAAAATCAAAAACATCAAAAACATCAAAAACTTCAAAAACATCAAAAATATCGGAAACATCACATATATCAAAAACATCAAGAACATCAAAAACATCAAAAAACATCAGAAACATCAAAACATCAAAACATCAAAAACATTAAAAACCTCAAAAACCTCAAAACATCAAAAACATCTAAACATGAAAACTTCAAAAACATCAAATACATCGAAAACATTAAAAACATCGAAACATCAAAAATATCTAAACATCAAAACATTAAAACATCAAAACATCAAAAACATCTAAACATCAAAACCTCAAAAACATTAAAAACATCAAAAAAATCGAAAGCATCAAAAACATCAAAACATCAAAAACATCTAAACATCACAACATCAAAATATCAAAACATCCCAAACACCAAAAATATCAAAAACATCATAAAGATCAAAATATCAAAATATCAAAAACATCAAAAACATCAAAATATCAAAAACATCTAAACATCAAAAATACCAAAATCTTCAAAAACATTAAAAACATCAAAACATTAAAAACATCAAAAACATCAAAAACATCGAAATCATCAAAAACATCAAAAACAACAATAACATCAAAAACATATAAAACATCAAAAACATAAAGAACACCAAAAATCTCAAAAACATCAGTAACATATAAAACATAAAAAACACCAAAAACATAAATAACATCAAACGATCAATTAAATCAAAAACATCAAAAACATCAATAACATCAAAAACACCAAAAACTTCAAAAACATCAAAAACATCAAAAACATCAAAACCTCAAAAACATCAAAAACATCAAAAACATCTAAAAATCAAAGACAACAAAAACATCAAAAACATCAAAAACATCAAAAAACACAAAAACATCAAAAACATCAAAAAACATCAAAACATCAAAAGCATCAAAACATCAAAACATCAAAAACATCAAAACATCAAAAACATCAAAAACATCAAAACATCAAAAAACACAAAAACATCAAAAACATCATATACATCAAAAACATCAAAAACATCAAAAACATCAAAAGCATCAAAAACATCAAAAACATCAAAACATCAAAAACATCAAAAACATCAAAAACATCAAAAACATCAAAAACATCAAAAACATCAAAAACATCAAAACATCAAAAGGCATCAAAAGCATCAAAAGCATCAAAAACATCAAAAACATCAAAAACATCAAAAACATCGAAAGCATCAAAACATCAAAACATCAACACATCCAAACATCAAAAATATCAAAAACATCAAAAACATCTAAGCATCGAAACGTCAAAAACACAAAAATATCAAAAACATCGAAAACATCACAAAACCATCAAAACCATCAAAAACATCGAAAACATCAAAACATCAAAAGCATCATAAACATCAAAACATCAAAAACATCAAAAACATCTAAACATCGAAACGTCAAAAACATCAAAAATATCAAAAACATCACAAATATCAAAAACGTCAAAAACATCTAAACATCGGGAACGTCAAAAACATTAAAATATCAAAAACATCACAAATATCAAAAACATCAAAAAAATCAAAAATATCAAAAAACATCAAAACATCTAAACATCAAAAACATAAAAACATCATAAAATCAAAAAACATCAAAATCATCAAAAACATCAAAAACTTCAAAAACATCAATAATTTCAAAAACATCAAAAACATCAAAAACATTCAAAACATCCAAACATCAAAAACATCATAAAATCAAAAACATCATAAACATCAAAAACATCAAAAACATCGAAATCATCAAAAACATATAAAACATCAAGAACATAAACAACACCAAAAATCTCAAAAACATCAAAAAGATCAAAACATCAGTAACATATAAAACATAAAAAAACACCAAAAACATAAATAACATCAAAAACGTCAATTAAATCAAAAACATCAAAAACATCAAAACATTAAAAACATCGAAATCATCAAAAACATCGAAATCCTCAAAAACATCAAAAACATCAAAACATTAAAAACATCATAACATCAAGACATAAAAACATCATAAAATCAAAAACATCAAAAACATCTAAACATCAAAACCTCAAAAACATCAAATACATCAAAACATTCAAAACATCAAAACATAAAAACATCATAAAATCAAAAACATCAAAAACATCAAAAACATCAAAAATATCAAAAACATCAAAAACATCAAAAACAACAAAAACATCAAAAATATCAAAAACATCAAAAACATCAAAACATCAAAAACTTCAAAACACATCATAAAATCAAAAACATCAAAAACATCAAAAACATCTAAACATCAAAACCTCAAAAACATCAAATACATCAAAACATCAAAACATCAAAACATCAAAAACATCAAAAACATCATAAAATCAAAAACATCAAAAATATCAAAAACATCAAAAACATCAAAAACCTCAAAAAACATCAAAAACTTCAAAAACATCAAAACTTCAAAAACATCAAAAACACCAAAATCATCAAAAACATCAAAAACATCAAAAAAACAAAAACATCAAAAATATCAAAAACATCAAAAACATCAAAACTTCAAAAACATCAAAAACATCAAAATCATCAAAAACATCAAAAACATCAAAAAAACAAAAAACATCAAAAAATATCGAAACATCAAAAACATCAAAAACATCAAAAACATCAAAAACATCTAAACATCAAAAACTTCAAAAACAAAACCAAAACATCAAAAACATCAAAAACATCAAAAACATCGAAAGCATCAAAAGCATCAAAACATCAAAAAAACATCTAAACATTAAAATATCACAACATCAAAACATCAAACATCAAAACACCAAAAACATCAAAACCATCAAAATATCAAAACATCAAAAACATCAAAAACATCAAAACATCAAAAACATCAAAACATCAAAAACATCAAAACACCAAAAACATCAAAATCATAAAAACATCATAAAATCAAAAACATCATAAACATCAAAAACATCAAAAACATCAAAATCATCAAAAACATTAAAAACATCAAAAACATCAAAACATCAAAACATCAAAACATCAAAAACATCAAAAACATCAAAACATCAAAACATCAAAAACATCAAAAACATCAAAAACATCAAAAACATCAAAAACATCAAAAACATCAAAAACTTCAACAACATCAAAACATCAAAACATAAAAACATCATAAAATCAAAAACATCATAAACATCAAAAACATCAAAAACATCAAAAACTTCAAAAACATCAATAACATATAAAACATAAAAACACCAAAAACATCAAAAACATCAATAACATATAAAACATATAAAACATCAAAAACATAAAAACACCCAAAACATCAAAAACATCAAAAAGATCAAAAACATCAGTAACACATAAAAAACATAAAAAACACCAAAAACATAAATAACATCAAAAACATCAATAACATCAAAAACATCAAAAACATCAAAAACATTAAAAACATCGAAATCATCAAAAACATCGAAATCATCGAAAACATCAAAACATCAAAAACATCAAAAACATCAAAACATTAAAAAACATCATAACATCAAAGACATAAAAACATCATAAAATCAAAACATCAAAACATCAAAAACATCTAAACATCAAAACCTCAAAAACATCAAATACATCAAAACATTCAAAACATCAAAAACATAAAACATCATATACATCAAAAACATCAAAAACATCAAAAACATCAAAAGCATCAAAAACATCAAAAACATCAAAAACATCAAAACATCAAAAACATCAAAACATCAAAAACACAAAAACATCAAAAACATCATATACATCAAAAACATCAAAAACATCAAAAAACATCAAAACATCAAAAACATCAAAAACATCAAAAACATCAAAAACATCAAAAACATCAAAAACTCATCAAAACATCAAAAACATCAAAAACATCAAAACATCAAAAACATCAAAAGCATCAAAAACATCAAAAACATCAAAAACATCAAAAACATCAAAAACATCAAAAACATCTAAGCATCGAAACGTCAAAAACACTAAAAATATCAAAAACATCAAAAACATCACAAAACCATCAAAACCATCAAAACCATCGAAAACATCGAAAACATCAAAAACATCAAAAGCATCATAAACATCAAAAACATCAAAAACATCAAAACATCGAAACATCAAACCCAAAAACATCAAAAATATCAAAACATCGAAACATCACAAATATCAAAACGTCAAAAACATCTAAACATCGAAACGTCAAAAACATTAAAAATATCAAAACATCGAAAAACATCACAAATATCAAAAACATCAAAAAAATCAAAATATCAAAAACATCAAAACATCAAAACATCAAAAACATTAAAAACATCATAAAATCAAAAACATCAAAATCATCAAAAACATCAAAAACTTCAAAAAACATCAATAATTTCAAAAACATCAAAAACATCAAAAACATCAAAACTTCAAAACATTCAAAACATCCAAACATCAAAAACATCATAAAATCAAAAACTCATAAACATCAAAAGCATCAAAAACATCGAAATCATCAAAAACATATAAAACATCAAGAACATAAACAACACCAAAAATCTCAAAAACATCAAAAAAATCAAAAACATCAGTAACATATAAAACATAAAAAACACCA
This sequence comes from Drosophila pruinosa, assembly GCA_018150935.1. Taxonomy (NCBI): domain Eukaryota; kingdom Metazoa; phylum Arthropoda; class Insecta; order Diptera; family Drosophilidae; genus Drosophila; species Drosophila pruinosa. Next base: position 127,182 of record JAECWR010000306.1, read on the forward strand.
AAAACATAAATAACATCAAAAACGTCAATTAAATCAAAAACATCAAAACATCAAAAACATTAAAAACATCGAAATCATCAAAAACATCGAAATCCTCAAAAACATCAAAAACATCAAAACATTAAAAACATCATAACATCAAAGACATAAAAAACATCATAAAATCAAAAACTCATCAAAAACATCTAAACATCAAAACCTCAAAACATCAAATACATCAAAACATTCAAAACATCAAAACATCAAAAACATAAAAACATCATAAAATCAAAAACGTCAAAAACATCAAAAACATCAAAATCATCAAAACATCAAAAACATCAAAAACATCAAAAACATCAAAAACATCAAAAATATCAAAAACATCAAAAACATCAAAACATCAAAAACTTCAAAAACATCATAAAATCAAAAACATCAAAACATCAAAAACATCTAAACATCAAAACCTCAAAAACATCAAATACATCAAAACATCAAAAACATAAAAACATCATAAAATCAAAAACATCAAAAATATCAAAAACATCAAAAACATCAAAAACATCAAAAACTTCAAAAACATCAAAAACTTCAAAAAAACAAAAAACATCAAAAAAATCAAAAACATCAAAAACATCAAAAACATCAAAAACATCAAAAACATCAAAAACATCAAAATCATCAAAAACATCAAAAACATCAAAAAAAACAAAAACATCAAAAATATCAAAAACATCAAAAACATCAAAAACATCAAAACATCAAAAACATCTAAACATCAAAACATCAAAAACTTCTAAACATCAAAACCTCAAAAACATTATAACCATCAAAAACATCGAAAGCATCAAAAGCATCAAAACATCAAAAACATCTAAACATTAAAAAACACAACATCAAAACATCAAAACATCAAAACACCAAAAACATCAAAACCATCAAAAATATCAAAAACATCAAAAACATCAAAAACACCAAAAACATCAAAATCATAAAAACATCATAAAATCAAAAACATCATAAACATCAAAAACATCAAAAACATCAAAATCATCAAAAATATCAAAAACATCAAAACATCAAAAACATCAAAAACATCAAAAACATCAAAAACATCAAAAACATCAAAAACATCAAAAACATCAAAAACATCAAAAACATCAAAACATCAAAAACATCAAAAACATCAAAACATCAAAAACATCAAAAGCATCAAAAACATCAAAAACATCAAAAACATCAAAAACATCAAAAACATCAAAAACATCTAAGCATCGAAACGTCAAAAACACTAAAAATATCAAAAACATCGAAAACATCACAAAACCATCAAAACCATCAAAAACATCGAAAACATCAAAAACATCAAAAGCATCATAAACATCAAAACATCAAAAACATCAAAAACATCTAAACATCGGAAACGTCAAAAACATCAAAAATATCAAAAACATCGAAACATCACAAATATCAAAAACGTCAAAAACATCTAAACATCGAAACGTCAAAAACATTAAAAATATCAAAAACATCGAAAAACATCACAAATATCAAAAACATCAAAAAAATCAAAAAATATCAAAAACATCAAAACATCAAAACATCAAAAACATAAAAACATCATAAAATCAAAAACATCAAAATCATCAAAAACATCAAAAACTTCAAAAACATCAATAATTTCAAAAACATCAAAAACATCAAAAACATCAAAAACTTCAAAACATTCAAAACATCCAAACATCAAAAACATCATAAAATCAAAAACTCATAAACATCAAAAGCATCAAAAACATCGAAATCATCAAAAACATATAAAACATCAAGAACATAAACAACACCAAAAATCTCAAAAACATCAAAAAATCAAAAACATCAGTAACATATAAAACATAAAAAACACCAAAAACATAAATAACATCAAAAACGTCAATTAAATCAAAAACATCAAAAACATCAAAAACATTAAAAACATCGAAATCATCAAAAACATCGAAAATCCTCAAAACATCAAAAACATCAAAAACATCAAAACATTAAAAACATCATAACATCAAAGACATAAAAACATCATAAAATCAAAAACATCAAAACATCTAAACATCAAAACCTCAAAAACATCAAATACATCAAAACATTCAAAACATCAAAACATCAAAAACATAAAAACATCATAAAATCAAAAACATCAAAAACATCAAAAACATCAAAAACATCAAAAACATCAAAAACATCAAAAAAACAAAAACATCAAAAATATCAAAAACATCAAAAACATCAAAAACATCAAAAACTTCAAAAACATCATAAAATCAAAAACATCAAAACATCAAAAACATCTAAACATCAAAACCTCAAAAACATCAAATACATCAAAACATCAAAAACATAAAAACAACAAAAAATCAAAAACATCAAAAAATATCAAAAACATCAAAAACATCAAAAACATCAAAAACTTCAAAAACATCAAAACTTCAAAAACAAAAACATCAAAAATATCAAAAACATCAAAAACATCAAAAACATCAAAAACTTCAAAAACATCAAAAACATCAAAATCATCAAAAACATCAAAAACATCAAAAAAACAAAAACATCAAAAATATCAAAAACATCAAAAACATCAAAATCATCAAAAACATCAAAAACATCAAGAACATCAAAAAGAGTAAAAACTTCTAAACATCAAAACCTCAAAAACATTATAACCATCAAAAACATCGAAAGCATCAAAAACATCAAAACATCAAAAACATCTAAACATTAAAAACAACACAACATCAAAACATCAAAACATCAAAACACCAAAAACATCAAAACCATCAAAAATATCAAAAACATCAAAAACATCAAAAACCACCAAAACATCAAAATCATAAAAACATCATAAAATCAAAAAACATCAAAAACATCAAAAACATCAAAAACATCAAAATCATCAAAAATACCAAAAACATCAAAAACATCAAAAACATCAAAAACATCAAAAACATCAAAAACATCAAAAACATCAAAAACATCAAAAACATCAAAAACATCAAAAACATCAAAAACATCAAAAACATCAAAAACATCAAAGCATTCAAAACATCAAAAACATAAAAACATCATAAAATCAAAACATCATAAACATCAAAAACATCATAAACATCAAAAACATCAAAAACATCAATAACATATAAAACATAAAAAACACCAAAAACATCAGAAACATCAATAACATATAAAACATATAAAACATCAAAAACATAAAAAACACCAAAAACATCAAAAACATCAAAAGATCAAAAACATCAGTAACATATAAAACATAAAAAACACCAAAAACATAAATAACATCAAAAACATCAATAACATCAAAAACATCAAAAACATCAAAAACATTAAAAACATCGAAATCATCAAAAACATCGAAATCATCAAAAACATCAAAAACATCAAAAACATCAAAAACCTCAAAAACATCAAAACATTAAAAACATCATAACATCAAAGACATAAAAACATCATAAAATCAAAAACATCAAAACATCAAAAACATCTAAACATCAAAACCTCAAAAACATCAAATACATCAAAACATTCAAAACATCAAAAACATAAAAAAATCAATAAAATCAAAAACAACAAAAACATCAAAAACATCAAAATCATCAAAAACATCAAAAACATCAAAAACATCAAAAACATCAAAAACATCAAAAACATCAAAAACTTCAAAAACATCAATAACATATAAAACAAAAAAAAAACACCAAAAACATCAAAAACATCAAAATCATCAAAATCATCAAAAACACCAAAAACATCAAAAATATCAAAAACATCAAAAACATTAAAAACATCAAAAACATCAAAAACATCAAAATCACCAAAAACATCAAAAACATCAAAAACACCAAAAACATCAAAAACATCAAAAACATCAAAAACATCAAAAACATCAAAAACATCAAAAACATCAAAACATCAAAAACATCTAAACATCAAAACATCAAAAACTTCTAAACATCAAAACCTCAAAAACATTATAACCATCAAAAACATCGAAAGCATCAAAAGCATCAAAACATCAAAAACATCTAAACATCAAAATATGACAACATCAAAACATCAAAACATCAAAACATCAAAACATCTAAACATCAAAACCTCACAACATCAAAACGTCAAAAACATCAAAAACATCAATAACATATAAAACATCAAAAACATAAAAAACACCAAGAACATCAAAAACATCGAAAATATCAAAAACATCAAAAACATCAAAAACATCAAAAACATCAAAATCATCAAAAACATCAAACACATCAAAAACATCAAAAACATCAAAACATTAAAAACATCATAACATCAAAGACATAAAAACATCATAAAATCAAAAACATCAAAAACATCTAAACATCAAAATCTCAAAAACATCAAATACATCAAAACATCAAAACATCTAAACATCAAAACATCACAACATCCAAACGTCAAAAAACATCAAAACGTCAAAAACATCAAAAACATCAATAACATATAAAACATATAAAACATCAAAAACATAAAAAACACCAAGAACATCAAAAACATGAAAAACATCAAAAACTTCTAAACATCAAAACCTCAAAAACATTATAACCATCAAAAAGATCGAAGGCATCAAAAGCATCAAAACATCAAAAACATCTAAACATCAAAATATCACAACATCAAAACATCAAAACATCTAAACATCAAAACATCTAAACATCAAAACATCACAACATCCAAACGTCAAAAACATCAAATATATCGAAAACATTTAAATCATCAAAACAACAAAAACATCTAAACTTCAAAACATCAAAACCTTCTAAACATCAAAACCTCAAAAACATTATAACCATCAAAAACATCGAAAGCATCAAAAGCATCAAAGCATCAAAAACATCTAAACATCAAAATATCACAACATCAAAACATCAAAACATCTAAACATCACAACATCAAAACGTCAAAAACATCAAAACGTCAAAAACATCAAAAACATCAATAACATATAAAACATATAAAACATCAAAAGCATAAAAAACACCAAGAATATCAAAAACATCGAAAACATCAAAAACATCAAAAACATCAAAAACATCAAAATCATCAAAAACATCAAAAACATCAAAAACATCAAAAACATCAAAAACATCAAAATCATCAAAAACATCAAAAACTTCAAAAACATCAATAACATCAAAAACATCAAAAACATCAAAAACATCAAAACATTCAAAACATCAAAATATCAAAAACATAAAAACATCATAAAATCAAAAACATCATAAACATCAAAAACATCAAAAACATCAAAAACATAAAAAAACCAAAAACATCAAAAAGATAAAAACATCAAAAAGATCAAAAACATCAGTAACATATAAAACATAAAAAACACCAAAAACATAAATAACATCAAAAACATCAATAACATCAAAAACATAAAAAACATAAAAAAAATCAAAAACATCAGGAACATATAAAACATAAAAAACACCAAAAACATAAATAACATCAAAAACATCAATAACATCAAAAACATCAAAAACATCAAAACATAAAAACCCCAAAAACATCAAAAGATCAAAAAACATCAGTAACATATAAAACATAAAAAACACCAAAAACATAAATTACATCAAAAACATCAATAACATCAAAAACATCAAAAACATCAAAAACATTAAAAACATCAAAATCATCAAAAACATCAAAAACATCAAAAACATCAAAAACATCAAAAACATCAAAACATTAATAACATCATAACATCAAAGACATAAAAACATCATAAAATCAAAAACATCAAAACATCAAAACATCAAAAACATCTAAACATCAAAACCTCAAAAACATCAAATACATCAAAACATTCAAAACATCAAAACATCAAAAACATCAAAAACATCAAAACATCAAAAACATCAAAATCATCAAAAACATCAAAAACATCAAAAACATCAAAACATCAAAAACATCAAAAACATCAAAAACATCAAAAACATCAAAAACATTAAAAACTTCAAAAACATCAATAACATATAAAACATAAAAAACACCAAAAACATCAAAAACATCAAAATCATCAAAAACATCAAAAACATCAAAAATATCAAAAACATCAAGAACATCAGGAACATCAAAAACATCAAAAACATCAAAAACATCAAAACATCAAAAACATAAAAACATCATAAAATCAAAAACATTAAAATCATCAAAAACATCAAAAACATCAAAAACATCAAAAACTTCAAAAACATCAAAATGATCAAAACATCAAAAACATCAAAAACATCAAAAACATCAAAAACATAAAAAACATCAAAAACATCAAAAACATCAAAAACATCAAAAACATCAAAAACATCAAAAACATCAAAAATATCAAAAACATCAAAAACATCAAAAACATCATAAACATCAAAAACATCAAAAACATCAAAATCATCAAAAACATCAAAAACATCAAAAACAACAATAACATAAAAACACCAAAAATATCAAAAACATCAAAAACATCAATAATATATAAAACATATAAAACATCAAAAACATAAAAAACACCAAAAACATCAAAAAGATCACAAACATCATCATCACATCACAAACATCATCATCACATCATTTGTTAACCAGAGCACTTGAGGTTTTCTCCCGTATAAATATTGGTGGCAGCTTAATCTTCTTCTGCTTTTTCTGGATGCACTTCGCAGTCATCCAATAGTGCAAGCCTATTTCAAGTTGAGTTATTGTCAACGTTGTTCTAAGTATAGCCCGTTCCTCATTCCACCACGGAATTTTTTGATTGACCCTTAGGGACTTTTGGACTGAGCTGTCCTCGAAGGATGAGATAAGCACATCTTGGAGCAGATTGGCAACGAGATCTATCTCACTGATAGACTTGGGATTGCTAACCAATAAGTCCGACGTGGACTTATAAGTCAATAGTGGCCGACGCTCCTCTGGCGTGGTGCAGGTTCGCCTGGAGCACTTTAAGTCTGTTCATTCTCCCTCCTGATGGCGGTCGTGACAATTCAACTTGCCTTGCTTGTAGGAGAGGGACCTTGGGTACCAATTCGGCCGCAGCGCTGATGGAGGGAACGGGTGAGGATGAGGATGGAGGAGGGATGGCGGAGGAGGCTTTGGGAGCTGATTTCTTGAGGATCAACTTGACCCTGGCAAAGCAGAATTTCACCCTCCCTTGGCACTCCGTCAGAGCCCTGTACGACTCCTCGTCAACCAACATTCCGAGGTGAGTCGTTGTGGCGTTCAGGCTGTGCTGCAGCTGTGTTAGTGGGTTCGACGATGGTATCATCAGCGCGCGTCCGTTTGGGCCTTATTGTTAACGTTTGAACCCTTCGCGACTGCAGCTTTAAAAAGCTTCTTCTCGCGGCTCTTCAGTTTTACAAAGGCGTCCTTAGATTCCAGCCGCAGCAACTGGATCTGAGAGCCTGCTTCCGTAAGGCCTGACCTCTGAGAGGCCACGGAAGTGTCGTCAGCGAAGCTGATTCGGTCGCAGTCTGATTCTTCGTCGGAGGACAATACCTCGACGGGTTGCTGCCGGACTGAACCGCTACTGGACGGAAGTTCAGCACTAGCGAACTCTGTGTCCAAGGGGGTAAATAAAATACTAGAGTCGAGACCCGGGGGCTACCCCCGGCCATGCATCCAACAGCGCACGCTGTGCCTCCTTGGATTGGGGTGATTTATAGATTTACGATCTTCGCCCGACTACAATTAGTCAGCACCTCTAGCAGAGACATGACCGTGCTAGGGGTCTGCTTCCAGCCGCCCTCGCGTGGAGAGTATAGTCGCACTTCTGACAGTAGGAGCAAGGACGTCACGTGGCCCAGCCAATACTGGGATTAAATGTTGATCCCCTTGCTTTCTCTGACGGCTGTCGGCCATGAAGTAATGATAGTCTAAAAGAATTGTCAGTTTTATAGAAAGCAAGAAAATCGGTCACATTGAAATTAAAACGTACTAAGGTTAAAGCGAACAGCCATTAATTCGCTCTCTCAAAATGGACTTGAGTTCCATAATAAATTTACATATTTTCCATTTATAAAGAATTAATTTTTTTATTTAAATTAACTTTTTCTTATTGGGCACCTATTAACAACTCACAACCACACTTAAATCACAAGGATAAAATCATGTATTCAACAGGTTGGGAGGGTACAGATCTAGGAACTATTCCATCTTAGGTTCCAATTTATTAAATACATCTCATACAAATGAAATTGTTGGTGTTTTGTTGCTCGATATCAAAAAAAACAAAAAGAAGAAAAACTTTCATTTCATATCAATTATTTCATAAAACGTAAAAACAAAGCAGCAAAAATATAAAAATAAAAACCGTTTCAATTCGGAAAGTGGAGCAAAAGCAGGAGCAGGCTCAGACGCTATTTAACAAATGATTTCGATTATATATGTCTAATATATATAAGAGAGAAAGAGAAAGACAGGCTTGATGCATATTTTAGTTGGGATTCTTAAAGACTAATCACGCAATAAGCGACCTTTCCTAAGATAATTCAGTTATATATGTTATGCATCCTGACTATGGCTACGAGTATATAAAAGGGTTTCTTTAACTAGAGAATTGACCACACAACAAAAAAAAAACAGTAAGGTTGGAAAAATGGAGCAAAATCAGTCAATGTGAATTGGAGAGGAGTTGCTGGCCACCAGCTTTGGCTGTAGTCCTTCCACTGCCTCCACATCCATTTGCATATCTCGGACTGTGTGCTCTGCGATCATGGATAAGCATCGAGAGCGTCTCAGGCTGCGCCGCACCTTGGATATTTGTTCCAGATTCTTGGACAAAATATGTTGAGCTTCGGCTGTGCATTTGTCCTGCAGCTCCTTCTACCAACGCAGTGCCTCCGCAAAGATGTCCTCATCATTGCCCGAGCGCAAATTGAAGTCAACTGGTGTGTTGTACAAATGTGTTTTGGTGTTTATGCAATACAGCAAGAAGACGGAGAAGAGGGCCAGCATAATGTTGCCCAGATAGAGGACATGCAGCTCTGTCAGCGTTGGCAGCTTCAGCGATAGATGCGTACGCATCGAATTTGTTGTGGGATGCTGTATGGATGCTGTTGGAGGTGCTGCTGGAGTTGTTGCTACTGCTGGTGTGTCTGCCACTACAGTGTTGGGCGACGAGGAGCTGGAAGGATGCGTCTGTGTTTGCTCCTCATAGTGAACAATGGGCGGTTCATTGTCCACTGCGAGCGTGCTCTTGCCCGGGAGATCGGAATGTCGGGCGCTGCAGTTGTTGTTGCGCTGCCTCAGCTGCATCTCTGGCGACTGCTCGGTAGCAGCAGCAGCAGCAGCACCGGCAGATCGCAAAAGACGTGGACTCTCATTGCCGCTGATGGAGCAGCTGCTGTCGTCGTCGAGCAGATACTCCTCGTTCAGTTCGACATCGACGGGCAATGGCTTTGGCAGTATCTCATTGCCATTGACCACTTTTGTGCACATCGTGCACATCAGCCGGAAAGCGGTCTCGCGACTAATGAAATTGCCAAAGACGTGCCGTCCATCGTCTGTGGTCACGCGGTCACGCGGTCACGCCCACTGCGTTGGGTATGATATTGCCCGTCTTCTCCTTTGAGATTTTCGTCACCGAAGACGTGGGTATTACAACCTTGGTTACATAACCGAAAACATTGGAATAGAAAGCAAAGTGCTGTTCCGTTATGTAGAGATGTCCTTGAAGCGGAATATCGCCCACCAGAGTGCATGAAAAATAATTAATGATCTTCTCGTCCTTGGAGACCTGCGAGAAGTGCCGATGGAATTTCTACACACGCGAACTGGACACTTCCTTGCGTTTTTTCTCCTTCTCGAGCGGCGTTGCACTTGCTGCACTTGACCCCGTCGATGCGGATGCCAGTGGCAGCGCCAGCGGCAGCTGTTGCAGAGTTCGCTGCTGCCGCCGCCGTTGTTTGCTGATCATGTTTGGCCGTGTTGGCGCCTTTACCGCCGGCTGTGGAGCCGCCGCTGCCTTTGCTCTGATTGCTCCTGGGACTGGGGCTGGGACTGCTGCCCAGACTGTGCGCACTGCCGCTGCAACTGCTGGGGAAAGGAAGGCGTGGAATTGTAGTGTTGCCTGTGCTTAGCATTCGCTTCGAGCTGATCGACGCCATCTTGTGCATTGCTCTCTTGTGAGATAGCTGGTCCGATTAGTTAGGTTTGATGGTCCTTTTATATAATACCTATACTATCTACGATTTCTTCATTATGTCTCAACTTGATATCGAATGATTTTAGCAGCAACAAGGAAGTCCCCACTTTCCCTGAGCACGGCCGGAACCGTAGTAGACAGAGGGGCTGCTTTTATTCAAAATAACACCATACACGTTACAATTTGCAGATCAATCAACCTTCTTCTCAATCACCTTGGAAACACCTTGACAACCTCTTTAACATCCCCTCATATTACACTATTATATAAGAATTATTAATTCTCTCACTTGCCTTCAAGTGACTAATGCAGTTCTATCGTAAATTAATTCTTCTTACTAATTTTAATGTTTATGGGACGCTAAAAAAATTTTCAATTTGCTGTGTTTTTCATTGGGAAAACAACATACATTTACCTCATATTAAGTATTGAATTTGGATGAATAGGAAAATTTCTACGAAGTCAACAACCACAATTGAAAATGTTCATTGATTTTTAGAAAATTTACCTGAATATTCATCATTATGTTAGAAAAACAAAAGACAAAAGCTTAGCATATAATTAAAAATATATAATTTTCTTGAGATCAGATGTTCACAATTTCATTGATTTATGTGTTTCCGTGCTAACTTTTCAGTACATTTCCCAGAGATTAATTAATGCTGGAATCGCCTTAAATAACGCTAATTGGATATAAAAAAATTACGGATAATACCATAAAGACTCAAATATCCTATATACTTGCACAACTTCCAAGCTGTGTAATTTACTTGATTGATTTTCTATAATTCACCATAGTACCCAAAACTGTGTCATCCTTCCTTGAATATTTTCATTTATATATATGTGCTGATTTTTTATAACTCACTTCGAATAGTAAATTCTCCAAAAGTAAAATCATGCAGATCGGTCGTTGGGCCAAAAACACATTTGTCAATTCGACTGGTGGGACTTCCTGTATATTTCAGCCAGAGACGCCTAAAAACTTAATTTGTATTTTTCTTAAAAATGTATAACTTACATCGCCTCAAAGCTACGTGGGTTTCCTTGAATCAATCCAATTATAGTACCATACTGTGAATTCATGCACCAACCACGGACACCTAGTTTCTGTGCTCGTCGTAGTGTATACTACATAAAAAGTCGATCAGTAGTATTGGTCAAGTAGTTATAGGTCAAGTTGATACACAAATTTCTTACATGCCGAAACGATACGTCTGCAATTGAATTTTAATTGAATAAATGTGATTTTCACTTCAAGTAGACTACGACTAACCCTGAACAATGCCAAATACTTCAAACTCACAGCATTTAATAACTATTCTTTCGGAATCACTCTCCTGCAATTGCAACATAGTCATTTTCTTTAGTTCAGAATGCGTTCTCAACGATGATTTTTTAGTTTGGGAAGTTGCATCCGCAGTACCCATTATCTTAAAGAAAAAATAAATTTTGAAATGTGCAATTAATTTGTTCCTGATTTGTGTATATGTTAAAAAAACCTGAGTAAAGGAACACTGGCCTGCCTACGAAGCTTCCAATGTAAAGCTAAGTATTCAGTTCGACGAGAAGTACGTTTGAGCGATAGAGCAAGAGAAAAATAGATGACAGACACTTTTTGCTTAATATTATATATTCTCAATTCTGTTATCAAATCCATCGAAAGAATATTTACAAAAAAAAACGCCGGTACGCAGATTACCTTAAATTGATACGGAACAATATACAACAAAAATAAATTCATGATTTAGTAGATTTTTTGGTAATTTACAGGTTCTTTATACCCGCCTACCCAAAGGGTAGAAAGGGTATTATAATTTTGGGCAAACCGAAAATGTATGTAACAGGTATGTTGACTCTTAGTCAGAGTCAACAGCCGAGGCAATATAGCCAAGTCGGTCTGTCCGTCCGTCCGTATGAACACTTAGATCTCAGAGACTATAAGAGTTAGAGCAACCAATTTTTGGGGATAGTGTATAATTGTTGCACGCAGATCAAGTTTGTTTTAGATTTTGGACAAGCCCCTTCCGTGCATAATTTTGAATATAGAGCTTTCAGTTTTGATACACACAATACTAATCACAAAAAATTTGGACAAAAAACCCAGAAGTTATTAAAGAATTACTTTTATGAGGCCAAATTAGTTGTGACATAATAATAGTGTTCAATAAACCTAATAAAGTGCAAGCAAGCTAATAATTTTGATCAAAGTTAATTTCGGGATAGTTTTTGTTGTATATTACTTTAGTATATTTTGCGTTATATTTTCGAAAAATATAATATTTTAATTGTCGCTGGTTAGTATCTTACAGTCGAGAAATTTCGACAGTAGTTTTCATACTTGTTTTAAACTTATTATTGATTAAAGAATCTAACTAAGGAGCCCATGCTGTTTTTATTATAATTTGTAATTTTCAATTCATTTCAAGTTAATAATCGCTCAAAATACTAAAATTAGTTTATCTGCCTTTTTAATATAACTGCATCGAATTAGGGTGTAAAGTACGCGAGTCATATAAGCTAATTATCCTATATATTTACATTCAGGGCTATCATCTTGCATTTCTAAATAAATCAACGAAGCTCTTATCTTCAGATTCAGCCACATCATCTTTGAGACACGGCACTCGAACTGGATCCCACCTTCAGAAATAGCAATCCCATGGACATGGAGCAATAAGTAGACTACGTGAATCAATTAATTTGCAACAAAAAACTGTGAGATACGCGCAACCCATTTTTTCAGAATGCATTAAAAATTAAGAACTAAATATTTTTTCAGTGTGAATCAGACTGTTGTACGAGTTGGACGCGTAGTCGCGTCAGCTTGCGTGAAGTAACGCCAACGAAAAATATATATATAACTGGTGTTACGATAGTGCAAGTGCATATTAGACTTAAATTAATAAGTGCCACGCGTAATAAGCTCGAAAAATGAGCAGCGATCCAAAGAATGAGCGTAGAAGCTCCGTAAATCCAAGAAACGCTTGTTACTCTTACTTCTCAACACGCGATATCGTTGAAGAAGGCAAGTCAACAAAGTGGAACCCGGCTCTACTGACCGTCGACAACAAGAGAGCGAGCTCTTGCTCAACCACTCTGTTCACCCCAACTCCTACATCATGGAACTACCAATGCCCAGCCCCACCACCGCCGGCTTCTATGGAAGAAGCAGCGCTACAATTTCTGCAGTCGTAGCAAAAGCACCACCAACAACAAAACCAACTACCAATATTGCGAATTCGGTGCCAACGGCCGCAGAGAAAAATGCAATGTCAACAAAAACCGTAAGCTTCGATAAGTAAACAACCGGTCCCGGCTATACAGACCGGTATGGATCGCTACATCCAGATTAAGCGTAAGCTTAGTCCACAAAACACGGTTGGTAATAAACCAAAGATCAACCGTACCAACAAAAGCAACGACGAAACTAGGAGTTCCAATGATAACCGTTTTTCCATTTTAGCAGAGGCGGAGAACAACCAAGCAGAGCTGGGGCAGGAGACTCAAAACAAACCAAAGCCCCCACCTATTTATATAAGGGAAAAAATCTCTAACTCCCTGGTCAACAAAATTGTTGCGCTGGTCGGGAACGAAAATTTCCATGTTGTTCCGCTTATTAAAGGGAACATCAATGAAACCAAAGTTCAAACGAAGTCCGAAGAACATTTCCGAGCTGTGTCTAAGTACCTAGAGGAAACAAAAAAGAACTTCTATACCTACCAACTAAAAAGCAGCAAGAGACTGCAAGTTGTACTAAAAGAAATCGAACCCGACGTCGCCCCCTCTGAGATTCAAGAAGCCCTTAAAGTCAAGGTCACTATACAAAAAATGTCAACAAAAATGGCAACATCATCAACAGGAATAAAAAACCGCAACCACTCTTCAAGGTCGATCTCGAACTATATAGCAAAGTGCACGCTATCTATAATCTGCAGCTTTTACTGCATCGAAGGATCACCGTGGAAGAACCATACAAACGCAACGGCCCTTTACAATGCTCAAACTGCTAGGAGTATGGACATACAAAGACATACTGCACACTTCGGGCAGTCTGCGGTGACTTCCACAACTCCATAAACTGCCCCGCAAACAAAGCAGCCCCTTAAAGAAAAATGTGGCAACAGTGGAGGAAACCATACGGCAAACTACAGAGGCTGTGCGGTCTACAAGGGGTTGAAGAGTCGAATGCAACGAGCGACAGCTACGCGTCCACAAAATACGCAAAATGCGTATTATAACTCAAAAAGTACGCCAGACGTATTTTTGCTAAGGCAGCCAAATCATCCTTCGGTCCGCTAAATACCACTAAGGGCTTCTTCTACGCCGAAGTACTACGAACAGGTATGGAATATCATCAAAAACATCAAAAACATCGAAATCATCAAAAACATCGAAATCATCAAAAATATCAAAAACATCAAAACATTAAAAACATTATAACATCAAAGACATAAAAACATCATAAAATCAAAAACATCAAAACATCAAAAACATCTAAACATTAAAACCTCAAAAACATCAAAACATTCAAAACATCAAAACATCAAAAACATAAAAACATCATAAAATCAAAAAACATCAAAAACATCAAAAACATCAAAAACATCAAAAACATTAAAAACATTGAAAACATTAAAAACATTAAAAACATTAAAAACATTAAAAACATCAAAAACATCAAAAACATCAAAAACATCAAAAACATCAAAAACATCAAAACATCAAAAACATCAAAAACATCAAAAACATCAAAAACATCAAAAACATCAAAAACATCAAAACATCATAAAATCAAAAACATCAAAAACATCAAAAACATCAAAAACATCAAAAACATCAACAACATCAAAAACATCAAAAACATCAAAAACATCAAAAACATCAAAAACATCAAAAACATCAAAAACATCAAAAACCTCAAAAACATCAAAAACTTCAAAAACATCAAAAACCTCAAAAACCTCAAAAACATCAAAAACATCAAAAATATTAAAAACATCAAAAACATCAAAAACATCAAAAACATTAAAAACATTAAAAACATTAAAAACATTAAAAACATCAAAAACATTAAAAACATTAAAAACATCAGAAATCATCAAAACATCAAAAACATCAAAATCACAAAAACATCATAAACACCAAAAACATCAAAAACATCAAAAACATCAAAAACATCAAAAACATCAAAAACATCAAAAACATCAAAAACATCAAAAACATCAAAAACATCAAAAACATCAAAAACATCAAAAACATCAAAAACATCAAAAATATTAAAAACATCAAAAACATCAAAAACATCAAAACATCAAAACATTAAAAACATCAAGAACATCAAAAACATCAAAACATTAAAAACATCATAACATCAAACACATAAAAACATCATAAAATCGAAAACAGCAAAACATCAAAAACATCAAAAACATTAAAAACATTAAAAACATCAAAAACATTAAAAACATCGAAATCATCAAAAACATCAAAAACATCAAAAACATCAAAAACATCAAAAACATCAAAAACATCAAAAACATCAAAACATCAAAATCACAAAAACATCAAAATCACAAAAACATCAAAAACATCAAAAACACCAAAAACATCAAAAACATCAAAAACATCAAAAACATCAAAAACATCGAAAACATCAAAAACCTCAAAAACATCAAAAACATCAAAAATATTAAAAACATCAAAAACATCAAAAACATCAAAAACCTCAAAAACATCAAAAACATCAAAAACATCAAAAACATCAAAAACATCAAAAACATCAAAAACATCAAAAACATCAAAAACATCAAAAACATCAAAAAACATCAAAAACATTAAAAACATCAAAAACATAAAAACATCAAAAACATCAAAAGCATTAAAAGCATTAAAAACATTAAAAACATTAAAAACATTAAAAACATTAAAAACATTAAAAACATTAAAAACATTAAAAACATTAAAAACATTAAAAACATTAAAAACATTAAAAACATTAAAAACATTAAAAACATTAAAAACATTAAAAACACCAAAAACATTAAAAACATTAAAAACACCAAAAACATCAAAAACATCAAAAACACCAAAAACACCAAAAACATCAAAAACATCAAAAACATCAAAAACATCGAAAACATCGAAAACCTCAAAACCTCAAAACCTCAAAAACCTCAAAAACATCAAAAACATCAAAAACATCAAAAATATTAAAAACTTCAAAAACATCAAAAATATTAAAAACATCAAAAACATCAAAACATCAAAACAATAAAAACATCAAGAACATCAAGAACATCAAAAACATCAAAACATTAAAAACATCATAACATAAAACACATAAAAACATCATAAAATCAAAAACAGCAAAACATCAAAAACATCTAAACATCAAAACCTCAAAACCTCAAAAACATCAAATACATCGAAAACATTTAAAACATCAAAACTCAAAACTTCTAAACATCAAAACCTCAAAAACATTATAACCATCAAAAACATCGAAACCCATCAAAACATCAAAACTTCAAAAACATAAAAACATCAAAAACATCAAAAACATCAATAACATATAAAACATATAAAACATCAAAAACATCAAAAACATAAAAAACACCAAAAACATCAAAAACATCAAAAACATAAAAAACACCAAAAACATCAAAAACATCAAAAACATCAAAAAATTAAAAACATCATAACATCAAAGACATAAAAACATCATAAAATCAAAAACATCAAAATTTCAAAAGATCTAAACATCAAAACCTTCAAAAACATCAAAACATCAAAAACATAAAAACATCATAAAATCAAAAACATCAAAAACATCAAAATCATCAAAAACATCGAAAACATCGAAAACATCAAAAACATCAAAAACATTAAAAACTTCAAAAACATCAATAACATATAAAACATAAAAAACATCAAAATCATCAAAAACACCAAAAACATCAAAAACATCAAAAATATCAATAACATCAAAAATATCAAAAACATCAAAAATATCAAAAACATCAAAAATATCAAAAATATCAAAAACATCAAAAACATCAAAACCATTAAAAACATCAAAAACATTAAAAACATCAAAAACATTAAAAACATCAAAAACATCAAAAACATCAAAAACACCAAAAACATCAAAAACATAAAAAAACATCAAAAACATCAAAAACATCAAAAACATCAAAAACATCAAAAACATAAAAACATCATAAAATCAAAAGCATCAAAATCATCAAAAACATCAAAAACATCAAAAACATCAAAAACATCAAAAACATCAAAATCATCAAAAACATCAAAAACATCAAAAACATCAAAAATATCAAAAACATCAAAAACATCAAAAACATCAAAAACATCAAAAACATCAAAAACATTAAAAACATCAAAAACATCAAAAACATTAAAAACATTAAAAACATCAAAAACATCAAAAACATCAAAAACATCAAAAACATCAAAACATTCAAAACATTCAAAACATTCAAAACATCAAAAACATAAAAACATCATAAAATCAAAAACATCAAAAACATCAAAAACATAAAAACATCATAAAATCAAAAACATCAAGAACATCAAAAACATCAAAAATATCAAAAACATCAAGAACATCAAAAACATCAAAACATTAAAAACATCATAACATTAAAAACATCATAACATCAAAGACATAAAAACATCATAAAATCAAAAACAGCAAAACATCATAAAATCAAAAACAGCAAAACATCAAAAACATCAAATACATCGAAAACATTTAAAGCATCAAAACATCAAAAACATCTAAACATCAAAACATTAAAAACATCATAACATCAAAGACATAAAAACATCATAAAATCAAAAAACATCAAAATTTCAAAACATCTAAACATCAAAACCTCAAAAACATTAAATACATCAAAACATCAAAAACTTCAAAAACTTCAAAAACTTCAAAAACTTCAAAAACATAAAAACATCATAAATTCAAAACATTCAAAACATCAAAAACATGAAAACATCATAAAATCAAAAACATAAAAACATCAAAAACATAAAAACATCAAGAACATGAAAAACATCAAAAATATCAAAACATCAAGAACATCAAAAACATCAAAACATTAAAAACATCATAACATCAAAGACATAAAAACATCAAAAACATCTAAACATCAAAACCTCAAAAACATCAAATACATCGAAAACATTTAAAGCATCAAAACATCAAAAACATCTAAACATCAAAACATTAAAAACATCATAACATCAAAGACATAAAAACATCATAAAATCAAAAAACATCAAAATTTCAAAAACATCTAAACATCAAAACCTCAAAAACATTAAATACATCAAAACATCAAAAACATAAAAACATCATAAAATCAAAAACATCAAAAACATCAAAAACATCAAAATCATCAAAAACATCGAAAACATCAAAAACATAAAAACATCAAAAACTTCAAAAACATCAATAACATATAAAATAAAAAAAACACCAAAACATCAAAAACATCAAAAACATCAAAAATATCAAAAACATCAAAAACATCAAAAACATCAAAAACATCAAAAACATTAAAAACATCAAAAAATCAAAAACATCAAAATTTCAAAAACATCTAAACATCAAAACCTCAAAAACATTAAATACATCAAAACATCAAAAACATAAAAACATCATAAAATCAAAAACATCAAAAACATCAAAATCATCAAAACATCGAAAACATCAAAAACATAAAAACATCAAAAACTTCAAAAACATCAATAACATATAAAAATAAAAAAACACCAAAAACATCAAAAACATCAAAAACATCAAAAATATCAAAAACATCAAAAACATCAAAAACATCAAAAACATCAAAAACATTAAAAACATCAAAAACATCGAAAACACCAAAAACATCGAAAACATCAAAAACATCAAAAACATCATAAAATCAAAAACATTAAAAACATCAAAACATCAAAAATATCAAAAACATCAAGAACATCAAAAACATCAAAACATTAAAAACATCATAACATCAAAAACAGCAAAACATCAAAAACATCTAAACATCAAAACCTCAAAAACATCGAATACATCGAAAACATTTAAAACATCAAAACATCAAAAACATCTAAACATCAAAAATATCAAAATCATCAAAAACATCGAAAACATCAAAAACATCAAAAACATCAAAAACATCAAAAACATCAAAAACATCAAAACTTCAAAAACATCAATAACATATAAAACATAAAAACACCAAAAACATCAAAAACATCAAAATCATCAAAAACATCAAAAACATCAAAAAACATCAAAAACATCAAAAACATCAAAAACATCAAAAACATCAAAAAACATCAAAAACTTCAAAACTTCAAAAACTTCAAAAACTTCAAGAACATAAAAACATCATAAATTCAAAAAAATCAAAAACATCAAAAACATCAAAATCATCAAAAACATCAAAAACATAAAAAACTTCAAAAAACATTAATAACATATAAAACATTAATAACATATAAAACATTAATAACATATAAAACATCAAAAACATAAAAAACACAAAAAACATCAAAAACATCAAAACATCAAAAACATCAAAAACATCAAAAACATCAAAATCATCAAAAACATCAAAAACATCAATAACATCAAAAACATCAAAAACATCAAAAACATCAAAAACATCAAAAACATCAAAAACATCAAAACATCAAAAACATCAAAAACATCAAAAACATCAGAAACATCAAAAACATCAAAAACATTAAAAACATCGAAATCATCAAAGACATCGAAATCACCAAAAACATCAAAAATATCAAAAACATCAATAACATCAAAAACATCAAAACATTTAAAAGATCATAACATCAAAGACATAAAAACATCATAAAATCAAAAACAGCAAAACATCAAAAACATCAAAACCTCAAAAACATAAAATACATCGAAAACATTTAAAACATCAAAACATCAAAAACATCTAAACATCAAAAACATCTAAACATCAAAACATCTAAACATCAAAAACTTCTAAACATCAAAACCTCAAAAACATTATAGCCATCAAAAACATCGAAAGCATCAAAAACGTCAAAACATCAATAACATCTAAACATCAAAATATCACAACATCAAAACATCAAAACATCTAAACATCAGAACATCACAACATCCAAACGTCAAAAACATCAAAAACATCAATAACATATAAAATATATAAAACATCAAAAACATAAAAAACAACAAAAACATCAAAAACATCAATAACATATAAAACATATAAAACATTAAAAACATAAAAAACAACAAAAACATCAAAAACATCAAAAACATCAAAAACATCAAAAACATCAAAAACATCAAAAACATCAAAACATCAAAAACATCAAAAACTTCAAAACTTCAAAAACTTCAAGAACATAAAAACATCATAAATTCAAAAAATCAAAACATCAAAAACATCAAAATCATCAAAAACATCAAAAACATCAAAAACATCAAAAACATCAAAAAACATTAATAACATATAAAACATTAATAACATATAAAACATCAAAAACATAAAAAACACAAAAAACATCAAAAACATCAAAACATCAAAAACATCAAAAACATCAAAAACATCAAAATCATCAAAAACATCAAAAACATCAATAACACCAAAAACATCAAAAACACCAAAAACATCAAAAACATCAAAAACATCAAAAACATCAAAAACATCAAAAACATCAAAAACATCAAAAACATCAAAAACATCAAAAACATCAGAAACATCAAAAACATCAAAAACATTAAAAACATTAAAAACATCGAAATCATCAAAGACATCGAAATCACCAAAAACATCAAAAATATCAAAAACATCAATAACATCAAAAACATCAAAACATTTAAAAGATCATAACATCAAAGACATAAAAACATCATAAAATCAAAAAACAGCAAAACATCAAAAACATCAAAACCTCAAAAACATAAAATACATCGAAAACATTTAAAACATCAAAACATCAAAAACATCTAAACATCAAAAACATCTAAACATCAAAACATCTAAACATCAAAACATCAAAAACTTCTAAACATCAAACCCTCAAAAACATTATAGCCATCAAAAACATCGAAAGCATCAAAACATCAAAACATCAATAACATCTAAACATCAAAATATCACAACATCACAACATCAAAACATCAAAACATCTAAACATCAGAACATCACAACATCAAACGTCAAAACATCAAAACATCAATAACATATAAAACATATAAAACATCAAAAACATAAAAAACAACAAAAACATCAAAAACATCAATAACATATAAAACATATAAAACATTAAAAACATAAAAAACAACAAAAACATCAAAAACATCAAAAACATCAAAAACATCAAAAACATCAATAACATATAAAACATAAAAAACACCAAAAACATCAAAAACACCAAAAACATCAAAAACATCAAAAACATCAAAAACATCAAAAACATCAAAAACATCAAAACATCAAAACATCAAAAACATAAAAACATCATAAAATCAAAAACATCAAAATCATCAAAAACATCAAAACATCAAAACATCAAAACATCAAAAACATCATAAACTTCA
Organism: Drosophila pruinosa; assembly: GCA_018150935.1. Taxonomy (NCBI): domain Eukaryota; kingdom Metazoa; phylum Arthropoda; class Insecta; order Diptera; family Drosophilidae; genus Drosophila; species Drosophila pruinosa. The sequence continues at coordinate 149,015 of JAECWR010000306.1, forward strand.
AAAACATCAATACCATCAAAAACATCAAAAACTTCAAAAACATCAATAACATATAAAACATCAATAACATATAAAACATAAAAAACATCAAAATCATCAAAAACACCAAAAACATCAAAAACGTCAAAAAAATCAAAAACATCAATAACATCAAAAACATCAAAAACATCAAAATCATCAAAAACATCAAAACATCAAAAACATCAAAAACATCAAAAACATCAAAACATCAAAAACATCAAAAACATCAAAAACATCAAAACATCAAAAACATCAAAAACATCAACAACATCAAAAACATCAAACATCAAAAACATCAAAAGCATCAACAACATCAAAAACATCAAAAACATCAAAAACATCAAAAACATTAAAAATATTAAAAACATTAAAAACATTAAAAACATCAATAACATATAAAACATAAAAAACACCAAAAACATCAAAAACATCAAAACATCAAAAACATCAAAAACATCAAAACATCAAAACATCAAAAACATAAAAACATCATAAAATCAAAAACATCAAAATCATCAAAAACATCAAAAACATCAAAAACATCAAAAACATCAAAAACTTCAAAAAACTTCAAAAACTTCAAAAACATCAAAAACTTCAAAAACATCAATAACATATAAAACATAAAAAACATAAAAAACACCAAAAACATCAAAATCATCAAAAACACCAAAAACATCAAAAACTTCAAAAATATCAAATACATCAATAACATCAAAAACATCAAAACATCAAAATCACCAAAAACATCAAAAACATCAAAAACACCAAAAACATCAAAAACATCAAAAACATCCAAAAACATCAAAAACATCAAAAAAAAACATCAAAAACATCAAAAACATCAAAAACATCAAAAACATCAAAAACATCAAAAACATCAAAAACATTAAAAACATTAAAAACACCAAAAGCATCAAAAACATCGAAACATCTAAACATCAAAATCTCACAACATCAAAACATCTAAACATCAAAACATCAGAACAGCACAACATCCAAACGTCAAAAACATCAAAAACATCAATAACATATAAAACATATAAAACATCAAAAACATAAAAAACAACAAAAACAACAAAAACATTAAAAACATCAAAAACATCAAAAACATCAAAAACATCAAAAACACCAAAAACATCAAAACAATCAAAACATCAAAAACACCAAAAACATCAAAACATCAAAACATCAAAAACATCAAAAACATCAAAAACACCAAAAACATCAAAAACATCAAAACATCAAAACATCAAAAACATCAAAAACATCAAAAACATCAAAAACATCAAAAACATCAAAAACATCAAAAACATCAAAAACATCAAAACATCAAAAACATCATAAAATCAAAAACATCAAAATCATCAAAAACATCAAAACTTCAAAAACATCAATAACATAAAAACATCAAAACATCAATAACATCAAAACTTCAAAACATCAATAACATATAAAACATAAACACCAAAAACATCAAAAACATCAAAATCATCAAAAACACCAAAAACATCAAAACATCAAAAACATCAAAAACATCAATAACATCAAAAACATCAATAACATCAAAACATCAAAAAACATTAAAATCACCAAAAACATCAAAAACATCGAAAACATCAAAAACGTCAAAAACATCAAAAACATCAAAAACATCAAAAACATCAAAAACATCAAAAACATCAAAAACATCAAAAACATCAAAAACATCAAAAACATCAAAAACATCAAAAACATCAAAAACATCAAAAACATCAAAAACATTAAAAACATTAACATTAAAAACATCAAAACATCAAAACATCAAAAACATCAAAAACATCAAAAACATCAAAAACATTAAAAACATTAAAAACATTAAAAACATTAAAAACATCAAAAACATCAAAAACATCAAAAACATCAAAAACATTAAAAACAACAAAAACATAAAAAACACCAAAAACACCAAAAACAGCAAAAACATCAAAAACATCAAAAACATCAAAAACATCAAAAACATCAAAAACATCAAAAACATCAAAAACATCAAAAACATCCAAAACATCAAAACATCCAAAACATCAAAATCACCAAAAACATCCAAAACATCAAAAACACCAAAAACATCAAAAACATCAAAAACATCAAAAACATTAAAAACATCAAAAACATTAAAAACATTAAAAACATTAAACACATCAAAAACATTAAAAACATCAAAAACATCAAAAACATCAAAAACATCAAAAACATCAAAACACCAAAAACATCAAAAACATCAAAAACACCAAAAACATCAAAAACATCAAAAACATCAAAAACATCAAAAACATCAAAAACATCAAAAACATTAAAAACATCGAAATCACCAAAGACATCGAAATCATCAAAAACATCAAAAAATATCAAAACATCAAAACATCAAAAACATAAAAACATCATAAAATCAAAAACATCAAAACATCAAAGACATAAAAACGTCATAAAATCAAAAACATCTAAACATCAAAACCTCAAAAATCAAATACATCGAAAACATTTAAAACATCAAAACATCTAAACATCAAAACATCAAAACATCAAAACATCAAAACATCAAAACATCAAAACATCAAAACATCAAAACATCAAAACATCAAAACATCAAAACATCAAAAACTTCTAAACATCAAAACCTCAAAAACATTATAACCATCAAAAACATCGAAAGCATCAAAAACATCAAAACATCAAAAACATCTAAACATCAAAATATCACAACATCAAAACATCAGAACATCAAAACATTTAGATGACATCAGAACATCACAACATCCAAACGTCAAAAACATCAAAAACATCAATAACATATAAAACATCAAAAACATATAAAACATCAAAAACATCAAAAACATAAAAAACACCAAAAACATCAAAAACAGCAAAACATTAAAAACATCATAACATCAAAGACATAAAAACATCATAAAATCAAAAACATCAAAATATCAAAACATCTAAACATCAAAACCTCAAAACATCAAATACATCAAAACATTCAAAACATAAAAACATCAAAAAACATAAAAACATCAAAAACATCAAAATCATCAAAAACATCGAAAACATCAAAAACATCAATAACATATAAAACATAAAAAAACACCAAAAACATCAAAAACATCAAAAACATCAAAAACATCAAAAACATCAAAAATATCAAAAACATCAAAAACATCAAAAACATTAAAAACATTAAAAACATCAAAAATATCAAAAACATCAAAAACATCAAAAACATCAAAAACATCAAAAACACCAAAAACATCAAAAACATCAAAAACATCAAAAACATCAAAAACATCAAAACATCAAAAACATAAAAAAAAACATATAATCAAAAACATCAAAATCATCAAAAACATCAAAACATCAAAACATCAAAAACATCAATAACATCAAAAACATCAAGAACACCAAAAACATCAAAAACATCAAAAACATCAAAACATTCAAAACATCAAAAACATAAAAACATCATAAAATCAAAAACATCATAAACATCAAAACATCAAAAACATCAATAACATATAAAACATAAAAAACATAAAAAACACCAAAAACACCCAAAACATCAAAACCATCAAAACCATCAAAATCATCAAAATCATCAAAAACATCAAAAACATCAAAAACATCAAAAACATCAAAAACATAAAAACATCATAAAATCAAAACATAAAAACATCATAAAATCAAAAACATCATAAATTCATCAAAAACATCAAAAACATCAAAACATCAAAACATCAAAAGCATCAAAAACTTCAAAAACATCAAAAACATCAAAAACATCAAAAACATCAAAAACATTAAAAACATTAAAAACATCAAAACATCAAAAACATAAAAACATCATAAAATCAAAAACATCAAAATCATCAAAAAACATCAAAAACATCAAAATATCAAAAACATCAAAAACTTCAAAAACATCAAAAACATCAAAAACAACAATAACATCAAAACAACAATAACATCAAAACATCAATAACATTTAAAACATAAAAAACACCAAAAACATAAAACACCAAAAACATCAAAAACATCAAAAACATCAAAACGTCTAAAACGTCTAAAACATCAAAAACGTCTAAAACATCAAAAACATCAAAAACATAAAAACATCAAAACATAAATAACATCAAAAACATCAATAACATCAAAAACATCAATAACATCAAAAACATCAAAAACATCAAAACATCAAAAACATCGAAAGCATCAAAAACATCAAAACATCAAAACATCTAAACATCAAAATATCACAACATCAAAACATCAAAACATCAAAACATCTAAACATCAGAACATCACAACATCCAAACGTCAAAAACATCAAAAACATCAATAACATATAAAACATTAAAACATCAAAAACATAAAAAACATCAAAAACATTAAAAAAGCGTCAAAACATTAAAAACATCATAACATCAAAGACATAAAACCATCATAAAATCAAAAACATCAAAATATCAAAAACATCAAAACCTCAAAAACATCAAATACATCAAAACATTCAAAACATCAAAACATCAAAAACATAAAAACATCATAAAATCAAAAATATCAAAAACATCAAAAACATCAAAAACATCGAAAACATCAAAAACATCAAAAACATCAATAACATATAAAACATAAAAAACACCAAAAGCACCAAAAACATCAAAAACATCAAAACATCAAAATCATCAAAAACACCAAAAACATCAAAAACATCAAAAACATTAAAAACATCATAAAATCAAATACATCGAAACATTAAAAACATCTAAACATCAAAACCTCAACAACATCAAATACATCAAAACATTCAAAACATCAAAAACATAAAAACATCATAAAATCAAAAACATCAAAAACATCAAAATCATCAAAAACATCAAAACATCAAAAAACATCAAAATATCAAAAACATAAAAAACATCAAAAATATCAAAAATATCAAAAATATCAAAAATATCAAAAATATCCAAAAATATCAAAAATATCAAAAACATCAAAAACTTCAAAAACTTCAAAAACATCAATAACATATAAAACATAAAAAACATCAAAATCATCAAAACACCAAAAACATCAAAAACATCAAAAACATCAATAACATCAATAACATCAACAACATCAAAAACATCAAAAACATCAAAAACATCAAAAACATTAAAAACATTAAAAACACCAAAAACATCAAAAACATCAAAAACATCAAAAACATCAAAAACATAAAAACATAAAAACATAAAAACATCATAAAATCAAAAACATCAAAACATCCAAAAACATCAAAATCATCAAAAACATCAAAAACATCAAAACCTTCAAAAATTATTAATAACATATAAAACATCAAACACCACAAAAAACATCGAAATCATCAAAAACATCAAAAACATCAAAAACATCAAAAACATCAAAAACATCAAGAACATCAAAAACATCAAAACATCAAAATCACCAAAAAACATCAAAAACATCAAAAACATCAAAAACATCAAAAACATCCACAACCAACATCAAAAAAACATCAAAACATCAAAGTATCAAAACATGCAAAACATCAGAGGAACATCACAACAATCAAGAGCAGTCAAAACACATCAAAAGCATCAATAACATATAAAACATGTAAAACATCCAAAACATAAAAACATAAAAACATCCAAGAAAAGCGATCAAGAACTGTAAAAACAATCATAGCTGTCGAACAACCAAACCCATCATAAAATCAAAGAAACATCCAATATCAAGAAAATCAGAGCCTCAAAAGTGGAAATGCGTCAAAACATTCCGACGTCGAACATAAAACCGTCGTAAAATCGAGTCGTCAAAAACGTCGGCTTCCGAAACGCATCGAAGGCATCAAAAAAACATCCGAAACATCAAAGAAATAATCTGATAACACTTCATAAGACGTAAAAAGAAACAGCAAAAGCACCGAAACATCAAGCAAGTCGAATCATCAAAACGCAAAACATCAAAAGAAACATCAAGAAACATCAAAAACAATTAAAAACATCATAAAAATCAAATACATCAAA
>JAECWR010000307.1:0-86553 GCA_018150935.1 Drosophila pruinosa
AAAACATAAAAATGATCAAAAACACTAAAACTCAAAAACACTCAAAACATTTCAAAACACCAAACATCAAAACTTCAAAACAAATCAAAACATCAAAAAAACATCAAAAACATCAAAAACATCAGAAACATAAAAAACATCAAAAATATCAAACATCAAAAATATCAAAAGAAACATCAATATCATCAAAACATCAAACATCAAAATCACCAAAAACATCAAAACATCAAAACAGTCACGAACATCCAAAACATCAAAAACATCAACCACATCAAAAACATCAAAACACATCAAAAACATCAACAACATCAAAAACATCAAAAATCAAAACATCAAAACATCAACAACATCAAATATCAAAACCATCAAAACATCAAAACATCAAATCATCAAAAACATCAAAAACAGTAAAGACATCAAAAACATCAAAAACAAATAAAACATCAAAACAACACCAAAAACATCAATAACATCAAAAACATCCAAAAACATCAAACACCTCAAAAACATCAAAACCTCAAAACGTCCAAAACATAAAAACATCAAAAAATCAAAAACATCTAAATCATCAAAAACATCAAAAACATCAAAAACATCAAAAACACTCAAAAACTTCAAAACTTCAAAAACTTCAAAAACATCAAAAACTTCAAAACTATCAAAACATCAAAAACCCATAAAAAACATCAAAAACACCAAAAACATCAAAATCACTGGTCAAAAATATCAAAAACATCGAAAACTTCAAAAATATCAAAACATCAATAACATCAAAAACATCAAAACATCAAATCACCAAAAAACATCAAAAACATCAAAAACATCAAAAACATCAAAACATCAAAAACATCAAAAGAAACATCAAAACATCCAAAAAGCATCAAGCAATATCGCAACCAAACATCGAAAACATCAAAACATCAAAACATCAAAAACACCAAAAACATTAGAAACATTAAAACATCATAACATCAAAGACATAAAAACATCATAAAATCAAAAACAGCAAAACATCAAAAACATCAATACATCAAAACCCTCAAAAACATCAAAATACATCGAGAACATTTAAAACATCAAAACATCAAAACATCAAAAACTTCTAAACATCAAAACCTCAAAAACATTATAAACATCAAAAACATCGAAAGCATCAAAAACATCAAAACATCAAAAACATCAAAAACATCTAAACATCAAAAATTTCACAACATCAAAACATCAAAAATCAAAACATCAAAACATCAAAATCATCAAAAATGCCAAAAACATCAAAAATATCAAAAACATCAAAAACATCAAAAACATCAAAAACATCAAAAAACATCAAAAACATCAAAAACATTAAAAACATCAAAAACATCAAAAACATAAAAACATCATAAAAATCAAAAACATCAAATCATCAAAATCATCAAAAACATCAAAAACATCAAAAACATCAAAAACTTCAAAAAAACATTAATAACATATAAAACATCAAAAACATAAATAACACCAAAAACATCAAAAACATCAAAAACATCAAAAACATCAAAAACATCAAAAACATCTAAACATCAAAACATCAAAACATCAAAACATCAAAATATCAAAACATCAAAACATCAAAACATCAAAACATCATAACATCAAAACATCAAAACATCAAAACATCAAAACATCAAAACATCAAAACATCTTAAACATCTAAACATCTAAACATCAAAACATCCAAACGTCAAAACATCAAAAACATCAAAAACATCAAAACATATAAAACATCAAAAACATCAAAAACATCAAAAACATCAAAAAACACCAAAAACATCAAAAACATCAAAAACATCAAAAACATCAAAAGCATCAAAAACATCAAAAACATCAAAACGTCAAAAACCTCAAAACCTCAAAAACATTATAACCATCAAAAATCAAAATCAAAACATCAAAAACATCAAAACATCAAAACATCAAAACATCAAACATCAAAACATCAAAACATCATAACATCAATAACATCATAACATCATAACATCAAAACATCAAAACATCAAAACATCAAAACATCAAAACCAAAACATCTAAACATCAAAACATCTAAACATCTAAACATCTAAACATCTAAACATCAAAACATCACAACATCAAAACGTAAAAAACATCAATAACATAAAAACATCAAAAACTTCAAAAACTTCAAAAACATCAAAAACATCAAAAACTTCAAAAACTTCAAAAACATCAATAACATCAAAAACATCAAAAAACATCAAAAACATCAAAAATATCAAAACATTCAAAACATCAAAACATCAAAACATCAAAAACATAAAAACATCAAAAAATCAAAAACATCAATAACATCAAAAACATCAAAAACTTCAAAAACATCAAAAACATCAAAAACTTCAAAAACATCAATAACATATAAAACATCCAAAACACCAAAAACATCAAAAACATCAATAACATATAAAACATATAAAACATCAAAAACATAAAAAACATCAAAAACATCTAAGCATCAAAACATCAAAAACTTCTAAACATCAAAACCTCAAAAACATTATAAACATCAAAAACATCGAAAGCATCAAAAACATCAAAACATCTAAACATCAAAAATATCTCAACATCAAAACATCAAAACATCAAAATATCACAACATCAAAACATCAAAACATCAAAGCATCAAAACATCAAAACATCAAAATATCTAAACATCAAAACATCAAAACATCCAAACGTCAAAAACATCAAAAACATCAATAACATATAAAACATCAAAACATCAAAAACATCAAAAAACCCAAAACATCAAAAACATCAAAAACATCAGAATCATCAAAAACATCAAAAACATCAAAAACTTCAAAAACATCAATAACATCAAAAACATCAAAAACATCAAAAACATCAAAAACATCAAAAACATTCAAAACATCAAAACATCAAAACATTCAAAACATCAAAAACATAAAAACATCAAAATCATCAAAAACATCAAAAACATCAAAAACATTAAAAACATCTAAACATCAAATACGTCAAAACATTCAAAACATCAAAAACATAAAAACATCATAAAATCAAAAACATCAAAAACATCAAAAACATCAAAATCATCAAAATCATCAAAATCATCAAAAACATCAAAAACATCAAAAACATCAATAACATCAAAAACATCAAAAACATCAAAACATCAAAAACTTCAAAAACATCAATAACATATAAAACATAAAAAACACCAAAAACATCAAAAACTTCAATAACATATAAAACATCAAAAACATCAATAACATATAAAACATCAATAAACATAAAAACATCAAAAACATCAAAAACATAAAAACATCAAAACACCAAAAACATCAAAAACATCAAAAAGATCAAAAACATTAGTAACATATAAATCATAAAAAACACCAAAAACATCAAAAAAATCAATAACATATAAAACATATAAAACATCAAAAACATAGAAAACTCCAAAAACATCAAAAACATCAAAAAGATCAAAAACATCAGAAACATCAGTAACATAAAAAACATCAAAAACACCAAAAACATCAATAACATAAAAAACATATAAAACACCAAAAACACAAAAACTCCAAAAACATCAAAAAGATCAAAAACATCAGTAACATATAAAACATCAAAATCACCAAAAACATTAAAAACATCAAAAACATAAAAAACATAAAAAACATAAACACCAAAAACATCCAAAACATCAAAAACATTCAAAGCATCAAAAAATCAAAGATTTCAAAAACATCAAAAGCATCAAAAAAAACATCAAAGATTTCAAAAACATCAAAAAGCATCAAAAACATCAAAAAACATCAAAAACATCAAAAAAATCAAAAACATCAAAAACATCAAAAACATCAAAACATCAAAAACATCAAAAACATCAAAAACATCAAAAACATCAAAACATCAAAAACATTAAAAACATCAAAAACATCAAAAACATCAAAACATCAAAAACATCAAAAACATCAAAACACCAAAAACTTCAAAAACATCAAAAACTTCAAAAACATCAATAACATATAAAACATAATAAACACCAAAAACATCAAAAACATCAATAACATATAAAACATATAAAACATCAAAAACATAAAAAAAACACCAGAAACATCAAAAAGATCAAAAACATCAGTAATTTATGAAACATAAAAAACACCAAAAATATCAATAACATATAAAACATCAATAAACATAAAAAACTTCAAAAACATCAAAAACATCAAAAAGATCAAAAACATCAGTGACATATAAAACATCAAAATCATCAAAAACATCAAAAACATCAAAATCATCAAAACATCAAAAACATCAAAAACATCAAAACATCTAAAGCATTAAAAACATCAAAAACATCTAAAGCATTAAAAACATCAAAAACTTCTAAAGCTTCAAAACCTCGAAAACATTAAAAACATCAAAAACATCGAAAGCATCAAAAACATCAAAACATCAAAACATCAAAACATCAAAACATCAAAACATCAAAACATCAAAACATCAAAATATCAAAACATCAAAACATCAAAACATCAATAACATCGTAACATCAAAACATCAAAACATCAAAACATCAAAACATCAAAACATCTAAACATCTAAACATCAAAACATCAAAACATCCAAACATCCAAACGTCTAAAACATCAAAAACATCAATAACATATAAAACATATAAAACATCAAAAACATAAAAAACATAAAAAACACCAAAAACATCAAAAACATCAAAAAACATCAAAAACATCTAAAGCATTAAAAACATCAAAAACATCTAAACTTTAAAACCTCAAAAACATTATAACCATCAAAACATCGAAAGCATCAAAAACATCAAAACATCAAAACATCAAAACATCAAAACATCAAAACATCAAAACATCATAACATCATAACATCATAACATCAAAACATCAAAACATCAAAAACATCAAAACATCAAAACATCAAAACATCAAAACATCAAAACATCAAAACATCAAAACATCAAAACATCTAAACATCTAAACATCTAAACATCACAACATCAAAACGTAAAAAACATCAATAACATATAAAACATCAAAAACATCAAAACACAAAACAAAAACACCAAAAACATCAAAAACATCAAAAACATCAAAAACATCAAAAACTTCAAAGAAACTTCAAAAACATCAAAAACATCAAAACTTCAAAAACTTCAAAACTTCAAAAACATCAAAAACATCAAAAAAACTTCAAAAACATCAATAACATCAAAAACATCAAAAACATCAAAAACATCAAAAAAATCAAAAATATCAAAACATTCAAAACATCAAAACATCAAAAACATCAAAAAATCAAAAACATCAAAAACATCAAAAGCATCAAAAACATCAAAAACATCAAAAACATCAAAAACATCAAAAACATCAAAAACATCAATAACATCAAAAACATCAAAAACATCAATAACATCTAAAACATACAAAAACACCAAAAACATATAAAACATACAAAACACCAAAAACATCAAAAACATCAATAACATATAAAACATATAAAACATCAAAAACATAAAAAACATCAAAAACATCAAAGCATCAAAACATCAAAACATCAAAAACTTCTAAACATCAAAACCTCAAAAACATCATAAAAACATCAAAACATCGAAAACATCAAAAACATCAAAACATCAAAAATATCACAACATCAAAACATCAAAACATCAAAATATCACAACATCAAAACATCAAAACATCAAAACATCAAAACATCAAAAACATCAAAATTCAAACATCAAAACATCAAAACGTCAAAAACATCAAAAACATCAATAACATATAAAACATCAAAAAAAAAAAAAAAAAACCAAAAACATCAAAAACATCAAAAACATCAGAATCATCAAAAACATCAAAAACATCAAAAACTTCAAAAACATCAATAACATCAAAACATCAAAAACATCAAAAACATCAAAAACATCAAAACATTCAAAACATCAAAACATCAAAACATTCAAAACATCAAAAACATCAAAAAGATCAAAATCATCAAAAACATCAAAAACATCAAAAACATTAAAAACATCAAAAACATCAAAAACTTCAAAAACATCAATAACAAATATAAAACATAATAAACATCAAAAACATCAAAAACATCAATAACATATAAAACATAAAAAACATCAAAAACATCAAAAAACACCAGAAACATCAAAAAGATCAAAAATATCAGTAATATCTGAAACATAAAAAACATCAAAAATATCAATAACATATAAAACATCAATAAACATAAAAAACTCAAAAACATCAAAAACATCAAAAAGATCAAAAACATCAGTAACATATAAAACATCAAAATCATCAAAAACATCAAAAACATCAAAATCATCAAAAACATCAAAAACATCAAAAACATCAAAAACATCTAAAGCATCAAAAACATCAAAAACTTCAAAAGCTTCAAAACCATCAAAAACATTATAACCATCAAAAACATCAAAAACATCAAAAACATCAAAACATCAAAACATCAAAACATCAAAACATCAAAACATCAAAACGTCAAAAACATCAAAAACATCAATAACATATAAAACATCAAAACATCAAAAAAAAAAACATCAAAAACATCAAAAAACATCAAAAACATCAAAATCATCAAAAACATCAAAAACTTCAAAAACATCAATAACATCAAAAACATCAAAAACATCAAAAACATCAAAAACATCAAAAACATCAAAACATTCAAAAACATTCAAAACATCAAAACATCAAAACATTCAAAACATCCGAAACATCAAAAACATAAAAACATCAAAATCATCAAAAACATCAAAAACATCAAAAACATCAAAAACATTAAAAACATCAAAAACATCAAAAACTTTAAAAACATCAATAACATATAAAACATCAAAAACATCAAAACACCAAAAACATCAAAAACATCAAAAACATCAATAACATATAAAACATATAAAACATCAAAAACATAAAAAAACACCAGAAACATCAAAAAGATCAAAAATATCAGTAATATATGAAACATAAAAAACACCAAAAATATCAATAACATATAAAACATCAATAAACATAAAAAACTCAAAAACATCAAAAACAACAAAAAGATCAAAACATCAGTAACATATAAAACATCAAAATCATCAAAAACATCAAAAACATCAAAATCATCAAAAACATCAAAAACATCAAAAACATCAAAAACATCAAAAACATCTAAAACATTAAAAACATCAAAAACTTCATAAGCTTCAAAACCTCAAAAACATTATAAACATCAAAAACATCGAAAGCATCAAAAACATCAAAAACATCAAAACATCAAAACATCAAAACATCAAAACATCAAAAACATCAAAACATCAAAAACATCAAAACATCAAAACATCAAAACATCAAAAACATCAAAACATCAAAACATCAAAACATCAAAACATCAAAACATCAAAACATCAAAACATCAAAAACATCAAAACATCAAAACATCAAAACATCAAAACATCAAAACATCAAAACATCAAAACATCTAAACATCTAAACATCTAAACATCAAAACATCTAAACATCAAAACATCACAACATCCAAACATCAAAAACATCAAAAATATCAATAACATATAAAACATATAAAACATCAAAAACATCAAAACATAAAAAACACCAAAAACATCAAAAACATCAAAAACATCAAAAACATCAAAAACATCTAAAACATTAAAAACATCAAAAACTTCTAAGCTTCAAAACCTCAAAAACATTATAACCATCAAAAACATCGAAAGCATCAAAAACATCAAAACATCAAAACATCAAAACATCAAAAACATCAAAACATCAAAACATCATAACATCATAACATCATAACATCAAAACATCAAAACATCAAAACATCAAAACATCAAAACATCTAAACATCTAAACATCTAAACATCTAAACATCAAAACATCAAAACATCACAACATCCAAACGTAAAAAACATCAAAACATCAATAACATATAAAACATATAAAACATCAAAAACATCAAAAAACATAAAAAACACCAAAAACATCAAAAACATCAAAAACATCAAAAACATCAAAAACTTCAAAAACATCAAAAACATCAAAAACTTCAAAAACTTCAAAAACATCAATAACATCAAAAACATCAAAAACTTCAAAAAAATCAAAAATATCAAAACATTCAAAACATCAAAACATCAAAAACATCATAAAATCAAAAACATCAAAAACATCAAAATCATCAAAAACATCAAAAACATCAAAAACATCAAAAACATCAAAAACATCAAAAACATCAATAACATCAAAAACATCAAAAACTTCGAAAACATCAATAACATAAAAAACATACAAAACACCAAAAACATCAAAAACATCAATAACATATAAAACATATAAAACATCAAAAACATAAAAAACACCAAAAACATCAAAAACATCAAAAAGATTAAAAACATCAGTAACATATAAAACATAAAAAACACCAAAAACATAAAAAAACATCAAAAACATCAATAACATCAAAAACATCAAAAATATCAAAAACATTAAAAACATCGAAATCATCAAAAACATCGAAATCATCAAAAACATCAAAACCTCAAAAACATCAAATACATCAAAACATTCAAAACATCAAAAACATCAAAAACATCATAAAATTAAAAACATCAAAAACATCAAAAACATCAAAACATCAAAATCATCAAAATCATCAAAAACATAAAAAAAAAAAAACACCAATAACATCCAAAACATCAAAAACATTCAAAGCATCAAAAAATCAGAGACATCAAAAACATCAAAAACATCAAAAACATCAAAACATCAAAAAATATCAAAAAACATCAAAAACATCAAAAACATCAAAAACATCAAAAACATCAAAAACATTAAAAACATTAAAAACATCAAAAACATCAAAAACATAAAAAACATTAAAAACATTAAAAACATTAAAAACATCAAAAACATCAAAAACATCAAAAACATCAAAAACATCAAAAACATCAAAAACAACAAAAACACCAAAAACTTAAAAAACATCAAAACATCAAAAACATCTAAAAATCAAAGACATCAAAAACATCAAAAACATCAAAAACATCAAAACATCAAAAACATCAAAAACATCAAAACATCAAAAACATCAAAAACATTAAAAACATTAAAAACATCGAAAGCATCAAAACATCAAAACATCAACACATCCAAACATCAAAAATATCAAAAACATCAAAAACATCATAAACATCAAAACATCAAAAACATCTAAACATCGAAACGTCAAAAACACTAAAAATATCAAAAACATCGAAAACATCTTAAATATCAAAAGCATCAAAGACATCAAAACCATCAAAAACATCGAAAATATCAAAAACATCAAAAACATCTAAGCATCAAAACATCAAAACATCAAAAACTTCTAAACATCAAAACCTCAAAAACATTATAAACATCAAAAACATCGAAAGCATCAAAGACATCAAAAACATCTAAACATCAAAATATCACAACATTAAAACATCAAAACATCAAAATATCTAAACATCAAAACATCACAACATCCAAACGTCAAAAACATCAAAACATCAATAACATATAAAACATATAAAACATCAAAAACATAAAAAAACCAAAAACATCAAAAACATCAAAAACATCAAAAACATCAAAATCATCAAAAACATCAAAACCTCAAAAACATCAATAACATCGAAAACATTTAAAACATCTAAGCATCAAAACATCAAAACATCAAAAACTTCTAAACATCAAAACCTCAAAACATTATAAACATCAAAAACATCGAAAGCATCAAAAACATCAAAATATCACAACATTAAAACATCAAAACATCAAAATATCTAAACATCAAAACATCACAACATCCAAACGTCAAAAACATCAAAAACATCAGTAACATATAAAACATATAAAACATCAAAAACATAAAAAAAACCAAAAACATCAAAAACATCAAAAACATCAAAAACATCAAAATCATCAAAAACATCAAAATCATCAAAAACATCAAAAACATCAAAAACATCAAAAACATCAAAAACTTCAAAAACATCAATAACATCAAAAACATCGAAAACATCAAAAACATCAAAACATCAAAAACATCAAAAACATCAAAACATTCAAAACATTCAAAACATTCAAAACATCAAAACATAAAAACATCATAAAATCAAAAACATCAAAAACATCAAAATCATCAAAAGATCAAAAACATTAAAAACATTAAAAACATCAAAACTTCAAAACATCAATAACATATAAAACATCAAAAACACCAAAAACACCAAAAACTTAAAAAACATCAAAACATCAAAAACATCTTAAAATCAAAGACAACAAAGTTGCGATCAGACCGCTGTACGAGTTGGACGCGTTTTTTTAGTGCGAGGCTTCGTCGGTCGGTGTTCTCCGTCTTTTGTCGGTATATCAAAGTGGAGAAAAGTAGCGAATTTGAAATTAGTAGTCTTGCGCGAAGTAACGCCAAAGAAAAAATATATAATTATAACTGGTGTTATGATAGTTCAAGTGTATATTTGACTTAATTTAATAAGTGCCACGCGTTATAAGCTCAAAAAATGAGCAGCGTTCCAAAGAATGAGCGTAGAAGCTCCCTTAATCCAAGAAACGCTTGTTACTCTTACTTCTCAACACGCGATATCGTTGAAGAAAGCAAGTCAACAAATTGCAACCCGGCTCTACTGACCGTCGACAGCAAGAGAGCGAGCTCTTGCTCACCCACTCTGCTCACCCCAACTCCTACATCATGGAGCTACCAATGCCCAACCCCACCACCGCCGGCTTCTATGGAAGAAGCTCCAACAACAAGCAGCGCTACAATTTCCGCAGTCGCAGCAAAAGCGCCACCAACAACAAAACCAACTACCAATATTACGAATTCGGTGCAAACGGCCGCAGAGCAAATTGCAATGTCAACAAAAACCGTAAGCTTCGATAAGCAACAAGCGGTCCCGGCTATACAGACCGGTATGGATCGCTACATTCAGATTAAGCGTAAGCTTAGTCCAGTAAACACGGTTGGTAAGAAACCAAAGATCAACCGTATCAACAAAAGCAACGACCAAACTAGAAGTTCCAATGACAACCGTTTTTCCATCTTAGCAGAGGCGGAGAACAACCAAGCAGAGCTGGGGCAGGAGACCCAAAAGAAACCAAAGCCCCCACCTATTTATATAAGGAAAAAGCTCTAACGCCCTGGTCAACAAAATTGTTGCGCTGGTCGGGAAC
Organism: Drosophila pruinosa; assembly: GCA_018150935.1. Lineage (NCBI taxonomy): Eukaryota > Metazoa > Arthropoda > Insecta > Diptera > Drosophilidae > Drosophila > Drosophila pruinosa. The sequence goes on from JAECWR010000307.1 coordinate 11,313, forward strand.
GATAATTTTCATGTTGTTCCGCTTATTAAAGGGAACATCCATGAAACTAAAGTTCAAACGAAGTCCGAAGAACACTTCCGAGCTGTGTCTAAGTACCTGGAGGAAACAAAAAAGAACTTCTACACCTACCAACTAAAAAGCAGCAAGGGACTGCAAGTTGTACTTAAAGGAATTGAACCCGACGTCGCCCCCTCTGAAATTCAAGAAGCCCTTAAAGCCAAGGGCTTCTATGCCAAAATGTCAGCAACATTATCAACAGGAATAAAAAACCGCAACCACTCTTCAAGGTCGAGCTCGAACCAGATAGCAAAGCCTTAAAGAAAAACGAAGTGCACCCAATCTATAAGCTGCAGCTCTTATTGCATCGAAGGATCACCGTGGAAGAACCACACAAACGCATCGGCCCTCTTCAATGCACAAACTGCCAGGAGTATGGACACACAAAGACATACTGCACACTTCGGGCAGTCTGCGTAGTCTGCGGAGACTTCCACAACTCCGTAAATTGCCCCGCAAACAAAGAAGACCCCTTAAAGAAAAAATGTGGCAACTGTGGAGGAAACCATACGGCAAACTACAGAGGATGTGCGGTCTACAAGGAGCTGAAGAGTCGCATGCAACGAGCGACAGCTACGCGTCAACAAAATACGCAAAATGCGTATTATAACTCAAAAAAGTACGCCAGACGTATTTTTCGCCAAGGCAGCCAGATCATCATTCGGTCCGCTAAATTCCACTAAGGGCTTCTCATACGCCGAAGCACTACGATCAGGCATGGAAAATCCACTCCAGCCACACTCAGAAAACACTCAGCAGGTCCCGATGCAGCCACAAAGCAATTTGGAATCTATGATGTATACCATGCAACAAAGTATGATGGAACTCATGTCATTCATGAAAACAACTATGCAAACCCTTGTTCAGAATCAGAACATGGTGATTCAGTTACTTGTAGCTCAACAGTCCAAATAATAAATGTCTAACCTACGTATATCTATGTGGAATGCCAACGGCATTTCACGGCATAACCTGGAAATAACGCAATTCCTAAATATAAATCACATCGACGCCATGCTGCTGGTTGAAACGCACCTCACAGGGAGATATAACTTCCATATAAGAGGTTATACCTTCTACCGCACAGATCATCCGGATGGGAAAGCCCACGGTGGAACCGGCATCTTAATCAGAGAACGCATCAAACACCACTTTCACCAAAGGTTTGCAACAAATTACCTGCAAGCCACGTCCATAAATGTGCAGTCAGGAAACGGCAACCTTTGCATTGCCGCTGTCTACTGCCCACCTCGATTTACTATCTCTGAAGGTCAATTCATGGACTTCTACAACACACTGGGGGATCGCTTCATAGCTGCAGGAGACTACAATGCCAAACACACGCACTGGGGATCACGCCTCGTGACCCCCAAGGGAAGGCAACTGTATAACGCACTTATAAAAGTGAGCAATAAATTGGACTACGTCTCTCCTGGTAGCCCCACATATTGGCCTGCAGACCCCAGAAAGATCCCAGATCTAATTGATTTCGCGGTGACGAAAAACATCCCACGCGATCTTATAAGCGCCATGGCCCTGTCGGATCTCTCATCCGACCACTCGCCCTTGTTGTTAACCCTTCTTCAAAGCCCAGAAATCACGGACCACCCCATAGGCTGACGTCGCACAACACCAACTGGATGAAATATAGAAAGTATGTGAGTTCCCACATTGAGCTAACTCCTCAACTAAACATCGAATCGGACATCGACTACTCTACCGCCGCGCTGGAAGAGGTACTCGTCACAGCAGCCAGGATCTCAACACCAAAAGGGAAGGATGTGAAAACTAAGACGTTCAAAACCAGCCTGCAAATTGAACAGCTGGTTCTGGAAAAAGGCGTCTGCGACGGGCGTGGCAAACCAGCAGGTCACCATGCTCAAAGCAACGTCTTAATGAAGCCACCCGCAAACTTAGCCGGGCTCTGAAGCAAGATGCTGAAAACGCACAACTAAAATATATAGAAAAACTATCGCCAACTAGTACAAAGCATCCCTTGTGGAGGGCTCACCCAAATCTAAGCTCTCCGGCTGAAACCGTAACCCCAATAAGAAATTCTTCAGGTTGCTGGGCCCGCAGCGACAAAGACAGAGCCGAAACATTTGCCTTACATCTCAGAGGCGTCTTCCAGCCGAACCCCTCAGCAAATGCACATGTTCTTCCGCAAATTCACTCCGAGACGGAATTAACGCCAACTTCATTTCGGCCGAACGAGATTACAAAAAATCATTAGGGAGCTAAAACCAAAAAAAGGCTCCAGGCCAGGACCTAATAACTACAAAAATGATAATGGAACTTCCGTACTGTGCTGTTGAGGTCATCTGTAAGCTCTTCAATGGTATCATAAGTCTCGGCTACTACCCAAGTAAATGGAAAAAATCAATTATAATAATGATACCGAAGCCTGGAAAAGATCACACGATCCCGTCATCTTACAGACCAATAAGTTTATTATCATGCCTGTCCAAACTTTTCGAAAAATGCCTTCTAACGCGCATAATACCATATATGGAAGCTCACAACATTATCCCAGCCCATCAATTTGGCTTCAGAGAAAAACACGGTACTATCGAGCAAGTTAACAGAATAACATCAGAGATTCGCACAGCCTTCGAGCTTAGAGAATACTGCAGCGCGATATTCCTCGACGTATCTCAAGCATTTGACCGCGTCTGGCTCAAAGGTCTTATGCATAAAATTAAAACACACTTGCCTGGGTACACTCATAAACTCCTTGAATCTTACCTCTACAACAGAGCCTTCGCAGTGAGGTGCAACACAACAATATCCGACAACTACACTATCGAAGCTGGAGTCCCACAAGGCAGCGCACTTGGGCCAACTCTATTCGTCCTCTACACAGCGGACATTCCCACAAGTGACCGACTAACAACATCCACCTTTGCTGACGACACTGCGATCCTTAGCCGCTCCAGATGCCCAGTCCGTGCATCAACCCAACTCGCCAAACATCTCATGGTAGTCGAGAAGTGGCTATCTGACTGGCGTATCAAAATAAACGAACAAAAGTGTAAACACATAACGTTTACTCTTAACAGGCAAACTTGCCCTCCGCTCTACCTGAATAGCACGCAGATCCCCCAAGTCAACGAAGTAACGTATCTCGGCATCCATCTCGACAGACGTCTAACATGGCGTAGACATATCGAATGCAAGAAATTACACCTAAAGCTGAAAGCCAGCAGCCTCCACTGGATTATAAACGCCCGCTCGCCCTTGTGCCTGGACTATAAGGTCCTGCTCTATAACTCCACTCTTAAGCCAATCTGGACGTATGGCTCCCAGCTTTGGGGGAACGCGAGCAGAACCAACATTGATATCATACAGCGCGCTCAATCAAAGATCCTGCGAACTATCACTGGGGCACCATGGTATATTCGAAACCAAAACATCCACAGGGACCTCGGCATTTTCGCAGTAAAAGATGAAATAGACAAGCAAAAAGCGTCCTATAATGAAAAACTCTCTGTCCACCCAAATCCCCTCGCAAGGGTCTTGACTCGGGTTTCCAACCGAACCCGCCTGCAACGTACCGACCTTCCAACCCAGCCATAATTTGTCAGGGCCATTTCTAATGTTCCAGTCTACATGACTGTTAGCTAGGTTATAGTATAAGATTTGATACACTTATTGTTAGTCTCAAAATGAGAAGATTCAATAAATAAAAGCAAAGTATAAAAAAAAAAAAAAAAAAAACAACAAAAACATCAAAAACATCAAAACATCAAAACATCAAAAACATCAAAACCTCAAAAACATTAAAAACATCAAAAGCATCAAAACATCAAAACATCAACACATCCAAACATCAAAAATATCAAAAACATCAAAAACATCATAAACGTCAAAACATCAAAAACATCTAAACATCGAAACGTCAAAAACACTAAAAATATCAAAACATCAAAAACATCTTAAATATCAAAAGCATCAAAGACATCAAAACCATCAAAAACATCGAAAATATCAAAACATCAAAAACATCTAAGCATCAAAAACATCAAAACATCAAAAACTTCAAAAACATCAAAACCTCAAAAACATTATAAACATCAAAAACATCAAAAGCATCAAAAACATCAAAACATCTAAACATCAAAATATCACAACATTAAAACATCAAAACATCAAAATATCTAAACATCAAAACATCACAACATCAAAACGTCAAAAACATCAAAAACATCAATAACATATAAAACATATAAAACATCAAAACATAAAAAAAACCAAAAAACATCAAAACATCAAAAACATCAAAAACATCAAAATCATCAAAAACATCAAAAACATCAAAATCATCAAAAACATCAAAAACCTCAAAAACATCAATAACATCGAAAACCTCAAAAACATCAATAACATCGAAAACATTTAAAACATCAAAAACATCTAAGCATCAAAACATCAAAAACATCAAAAACATCAAAACCTCAAAAACATCATAAACATCAAAAACATCAAAAACATCAAAAAACATCAAAATATCACAACATCAAAAACATCAAAACATCAAAATATCTAAACATCAAAACATCAAAACATCAAAACGTCAAAACATCAAAAACATCAGAAACATATAAAACATATAAAACATCAAAAACATCAGTAACATATAAAACATCTAAAACATCAAAAACATCAAAAAAAAACCAAAAACATCAAAATCATCAAAAACATCAAAATCATCAAAATCATCAAAAACATCAAAATCATCAAAATCATCAAAAACATCAAAAACATCGAAAACATCAATAACATCAAAAACATCGAAAACATCAAAAACATCAAAAACATCAAAAACATCAAAAACATCGAAAACATCAAAAACATCAAAAACATCAAAAACATCAAAACATTCAAAACATTCAAAACATTCAAAACATCAAAAACGTAAAAACATCATAAAATCAAAAACATCAAAAACATCAAAAACATCAAAATCATCAAAAAGATCAAAAACATTAAAAACATTAAAAACATCAAAAACTTCAAAAACATCAATAACATATAAAACATAAGAAACACCAAAAACATCAAAAACATCAATAACATATAAAACATATAAAACATCAAAAACATAAAAAACACCAAAAACATCAAAAGATCAAAAAACATCAGTAATATATAAAACATAAAAAACATCAAAAACATCAATAACATCAAAAAGATCAAAAACATCAGTAACATATAAAACATCAAAAACATCAAAAACACCAAAAACATCAAAAACAACAAAAGCATCAAAAACAACAAAAGCCTCAAAAACATCAAAAACATCAAAAACATCAAAAACATCAAAACATCAAAAACTTCAAAAACTTCAAAAACTTCAAAAACATCAAAAACATCAAAAACATTAAAAACATCAAAACATATAAAACATATAAAACATCAAAAACATAAAAAACACCAAAAACATCAAAAAGATCAAAAACATCAAATATATAAAACATCAAACACACAAAAACATCAATAACATCAAAAAGATCAAAAACATCAGTAACATACAAAACATCAAAATCATCAAAAACATCAGTAACATCAAAAACATCAAAAAAACATCAAAAACATTCAAGGCATCAAAAAATCAAAACATCAAAAACATCAAAAACATCAAAAACATCAAAAACATCAAAAACATCAAAACATCAAAAACATCAAAAACATCAAAAACATCAAAAACATCAAAAACATCAAAAACATCAAAAACATCAAAAACATCAAAACATTAAAACATCAAAACATTAAAAACATTAAAAACATTAAAAACATTAAAAACATCAAAAACATTAAAAACATCAAAAACATCAAAAACATCAAAACCTCAAAACATTAAAAACATCGATAGCATCAAAACATCAAAACATCAAAACATCACAAACATCAAAACATCAAAAACATCAAAACATCATAAACATTAACACATCAAAACATCAAAAACATCAAAAACATCAAAAACATCTAAACATCAAAACGTCAAAAACACTAAAAATATCAAAAACATCGAAAACATCAAAATATCAAAAAGCATCAAAGACATCAAAACCATCAAAAACATAGAAAACATCAAAAACATCAAAAACATCAAAAACATCAAAACATCTAAACATCAAAATATCACAACATCAAAACATCCAAACATCAAAACATCAAAACATCAAAACATCACAAAATCAAAACGTCAAAAACATCAAAAACATCAATAACATATAAAACATATAAAACATATAAAACATCAAAAACATCAAAAACATCAAAAACATCAAAAACATAAAAAACATCAAAAACATCAATAACATCAAAAGATCAAAAACATCAATAACATATAAAAACATCAAAAACATCAAAAACATCAAAAACATCAAAAACATCAAAAACTTCAAAAAACTTCAAAACTTCAAAAACATCAAAAACATCAAAAACATCAAAACATTAATAACATATAAAACATATAAAACATCAAAAACATAAAAACATCAAAAACATCAAAAAGATCAAAACATCAAAATATATAAAACATCAAAAACACCAAAAACATCAAAAACATCAAAAAGATCAAAAACATCATAACATACAAAACATCAAAATCATCAAAAACATCAGTAACATCAAAACATCAAAAAAACATCAAAAACATTCAAAGCATCAAAAAATCAAAAATATCAAAAACATCAAAAAACATCAAAAACATCAAAAACATCAAAAACATCAAAACATCAAAAACATCAAAACATCAAAAACAAAAACATCAAAACATCAAAAACATCAAAACATCAAAAAACATTAAAAACATTAAAAACATCAAAAACATTAAAAACATTAAAAACATTAAAAACATTAAAAACATTAAAAACATCAAAAACATTAAAAACATCAAAAACATCAAAAACATCAAAAACGTCAAAAACATTAAAAACATCGATAACATCAAAACATCAAAACATCAACACATCAAAACATCAAAAATATCAAAAACATCAAAAACATCATAAACATCAACACATCAAAACATCAAAAACATCAAAAACATCAAAAACATCAAAAACATCATAAACATCGAAACGTCAAAAACACTAAAAATATCAAAAACATCGAAAACATCACGAATATCAAAAGCATCAAAGACATCAAAACCATCAAAAACATAGAAAACATCAAAAACATCAAAAACATCAAAAACATCAAAACATCTAAACATCAAAATATCAAAACATCAAAACATCCAAACATCAAAATATCTAAACATCAAAACATCACAACATCCAAACGTCAAAAACATCAAAAACATCAATAACATATAAAACATATAAAACATATAAAACATCAAAAACATCAAAAACATCAAAAACATAAACACCAAAAACATCAATAACATCAAAAGATCAAAAACATCAGTAACATATAAAACATCAAAAACATCAAAAACATCAAAAACATCAAAAACATCAAAACATCAAAAACTTCAAAAACATCAAAACTTCAAAACATCAAAAACATCAAAAACATTAATAACATATAAAACATATAAAACATCAAAAACATAAAAAACACCAAAAACATCAAAACATCAAAAACATCAGTAATATATAAAACATAAACACCAAAAACATCAATAACATCAAAAAGATCAAAAACATCAGTAACATACAAAACATCAAAATCATCAAAAACATCAGTAACATCAAAAACATCAAAAACATCAAAAACATTCAAGGCATCAAAAAATCAAAGATATCAAAAACATCAAAAACATCAAAAACATCAAAACATCAAAACATCAAAAACATCAAAAACATCAAAAACATCAAAAACATCAAAAACATCAAAAACATCAAAAACATCAAAAACATTAAAAACATTAAAAACATTAAAAACATTAAAAACATTAAAAACATTAAAAACATTAAAAACATTAAAAACATTAAAAACATCAAAAACATTAAAAACATCAAAAACATCAAAAACATCAAAACCTCAAAAACATTAAAAACATCGATAGCATCAAAACATCAAAACATCAACACATCCAAACATCAAAAATATCAAAAACATCAAAAACATCATAAAACATCAAAACATCAAAACATCAAAAACATCAAAAACATCAAAAACATCAAAAACATCAAAAACATCAAAATCATCAAAAACATAAACATAAAAAACATCAAAAACATCCAAAACATCAAAAACATCAAAAACATTCAAAAGCATCAAGAAATCAAAGATATCAAAAACATCAAAAATATCAAAAACATAAAAACATCAAAAACATCAAAAACATTAAAAACATTCAAAACATTAAAAACATCAAAAACATCAAAAACACAAAAAACATCAAAAACATCAAAACATCAAAAACATCTTAAAAGCAAAGACAACAAAAACATCAAAAACATCAAAAACATCAAAACATCAAAACATCAACACATCCAAACATCAAAAATATCAAAAACATCAAAAACATCAAAAACATCAAAACATCAAAAACATCAAAAACATCAAAAACATCAAAAACATCAAAAACATCAAAAACATCAAAAACATCAAAAAACATCAAAACATCAAAAACATCAAAAACATCAAAAACTTCAAAAACATGAAAAACATCAAAAACATCAATAATATCAAAAACATCGAAAACATCAAAAACATCAAAATCATCAAAACATTCAAAACATTCAAAACATTCAAAACATTCAAAACATCAAAAACATAAAAACATCATAAAATCAAAAACATCAAAATCATCAAAAACATCAAAAACATTAAAAACATCAAATACTTCAAAAACATCAATAACATATAAAACATAAAAAACACCAAAAACATCAAAAACATCAAAACACATAAAACATATAAAACATCAAAAACATAAAAACACCAAAAACATCAAAAAGATCAAAAATATCAGTAATATATAAAACATAAAAAACACCAAAAACATCAATAACATCAAAAAGATCAAAAACATCAGTAACATATAAAACATCAAAATCATCAAAAACAACAAAAACATCAAAAACATTAAAAACATCAAAAACATCAAAAACATCAAAACTTCAAAAACTTCAAAAACTTCAAAAACGTCAAAAACATCAAAAAGATCAAAAACATCAATAACATAAAAAAAAATAAAACATCAAAAACAAAAAAAACACCAAAAACATCAAAAAGATCAAAAACTTCAGTAATATATAAAACATAAAAAACACCAAAAACATCAATAACATCAAAAAGATCAAAAACATCAGTAACATCAAAAACATCAAAAACATCAAAAACATCAAAAACATCAAAAACATCAAAAACATCAAAAACATCAAAAACATTAAAAACATTAAAAACATTAAAAACATTAAAAACATTAAAAACATTAAAAACATTAAAAACATTAAAAACATTAAAAACATTAAAAACATTAAAAACATTAAAAACATTAAAAACATTAAAAACATCAAAAACATCAAAAACATCAAAATCATCAAAACATTCAAAACATTCAAAACATTCAAAACATCAAAAACATAAAAACATCATAAAATCAAAAACATCAAAAACATCAAAATCATCAAAAACATCAAAAACATTAAAAACATCAAATACTTCAAAAACATCAATAACATATAAAACATAAAAAACACCAAAAACATCAAAAACATCAATAACATATAAAACATATAAAACATCAAAAACATAAAAAACACCAAAAACATCAAAAAGATCAAAAATATCAGTAATATATAAAACATAAAAAACACCAAAAACATCAACAACATCAAAAGATCAAAAACATCAGTAACATATAAAACATCAAAATCATCAAAAACATCAAAAAACACCAAAAACATCAAAAACAACAAAAGCATCAAAACATCAAAAACATCAAAAACATCAAAAACATCAAAAACTTCAAAAACGTCAAAAACGTCAAAAACATCAAAAAGATCAAAAACATCAATAACATAAAAAAAATAAAACATCAAAACCAAAAAAAACACCAAAAACATCAAAAAGATCAAAAACATCAGTAATATTTAAAACATAAAAAACACCAAAAACATCAAAAAGATCAAAAACATCAGTAACATATAAAACATCAAAATCATCAAAAACATCAAAAACACCAAAAACATCAAAAACAACAAAAACATCAAAAACATTAAAAACATCAAAAACATCAAAAACATCAAAAACTTCAAAAACTTCAAAAACTTCAAAAACGTCAAAAACATCAAAAAGATCAAAAACATCAATAACATAAAAAAAAAATAAAACATCAAAAACAAAAAAAACACCAAAAACATCAAAAAGATCAAAAACTTCAGTAATATATAAAACATAAAAAACACCAAAAACATCAATAACATCAAAAAGATCAAAAACATCAGTAACATCAAAACATCAAAAACATCAAAAACATCAAAAACATCAAAACATCAAAAACATCAAAACATCAAAAACATTAAAAACATCAAAAACATTAAAAACATTAAAAACATTAAAAACATTAAAAACATTAAAAACATCAAAAACATTAAAAACATTAAAAACATTAAAAACATCAAAACATCAAAAACATCAAAAACACCTAAAACTTAAAAAACATCAAAACATCAAAACATCAAAAACATCTTAAAATCAAAAACAACAAAAACATCAAAACATCAAAAACATCAAAACATCGAAACATCAAAACATCAAACACATCAAAACCTCAAAAACATCGAAAGCATCAAAACATCAAACATCAAAAATATCAAAAACATCAAAAACATCAAAAACATCATAAACATCAAAAACATCAAAACATCAAAACATCAAAAACATCAAAAACATCTAAACATCAAAACGTCAAAAACATAAAAATATCAAAAACATCGAAAACATCAAAAATATCAAAAAGCATCAAAGACATCAAAAACATCAAAACCATCAAAACATCGAATACATCAAAAACATCATAAACATCATAAAACATCATAAAATCATAAAATCAAAAACATCAAAACATCAAAAACATCAAAACCTCAAAAACATCAAAAACATCAAAAACATCTAAAACATCAAAAACATCAAAACATCAAAATATCAAACAACATCAAAAACATCAAAACATCAAAACATCAAAACATAAAAACATAAAAATATCATAAACATCAAAACATCAAAACATCAAAACGTCAAAAACATCAAAAACATCAAAAACATACAAAACATAAAAACATCAAAACATCAAAAACATAAACACCAAAATACATCAAAAACATCAAAAAGATCAAAAACATCAGTAACATATAAAACATCAAAATCATCAAAAACATCAAAAACATCAAAAACATCAAAAACATCAAAAACTTCAAAAACGTCAAAAACATCAAAAGATCAAAACATCAGAAACATCAAAAACATCAAAAAGATCAAAAACATCAGTAACATATAAAACATCAAAATCATCAAAAACATCAAAAACATCAAAACATCAAAAACATCAAAAACATCAAAAACATCAAAAACATCAAAAGCATCAAAACATCAAAAACATCAAAAACATCAAAAACATCAAAAACACCAAAAATCAAAAACATCAAAACATCATAAAATCAAAGACAACAAAAACATCAAAATCATCAAAAACATCAAAACATCAAAAACATCAAAAACATCAAAAGATTAAAAACATCGAAAACATCAAAAGATTAAAAACATCAAAAGCATCAAAAACATCAACACATCAAAAACATCAAAAACATCAAAAACATCAAAAACATCTAAACATCAAAACGTCAAAAACACTAAAAACATCAAAAACATCGAAAACATCAAAACATCAAAAACATCAAAAACATCAAAACCATCAAAACCATCAAAAACATCGAAAACATCAAAAACATCAAAATATCAAAACATCAAAAACATCAAAAATCAAAAATCAAAAACATCAAAAACATCAAAACCTCAAAAACATCAAAAACATCGAAAACATTTAAAACATCAAAACATCAAAACATCAAAACATCTAAACATCAAAACCTCAAAAACATCAAAAACATCATAAACATCAAAAACATTATAAACATCAAAAACATCAAAAACATCAAAACATCAAAACATCAAAATATCACAACATCAAAACATCAAAACATCAAAAACATCAAAAACATCAAAACATCACAACATCAAACGTCAAAAACATCAAAAACATCAATAACATATAAAAACATCAAAACATCAAAAACATCAAAAACATCAAAAACATCAAAAACATCAAAAACATCAAAAACATCAAAAACATCAAAACATCAAAAACATCAAAACATCAAAACCTCAAAAACATCAAATACATCAATAACATACAAAACATCAGAACATCAAAACATAAAAACATCAAAAACATCAAAAACATCAAAAACATCAAAAACATCAAAACATCAAAAACATCAAAACATCAAAAACATCAAAACATCAAAAACATCAAAACATCAAAACATAATAACATCATAAAATCAAAACATCAATATCATCAAGAACATCAAAAACATAATAAACATCAAAACCTCCAAAAACATCAAAAACATCAAAAACATCAAAAACATCAAAACATCAAAACTTCAAAACATCAATAACATATAAAACATCAAAAACATAAAAACACCAAAAACATCAAAAACATCAAAATCATCAAAAACATCAAAAACATTATAAACATCAAAAACATCAAAAACATCAAAAACATCAAAAACATCAAAAACATCAAAAACATCAAAAACATCAAAAACATCAAAAACATCAAAAACATCAAAAACATCAAAAACATCAAAAACATCAAAAATTTCAAAAACATCAAAAACATCAAAAACATCAAAAAACATCAAAAACATCAAAAACATCAAAAACATCAAAAACATCAAAAACATCAAAAACATCAAAATCATCAAAAACATAAAAACACCAAAAACATCAAAAAAATCAAAAAGACATCAAAAACATCAAAAACATCAAAACATTTCAAAAACATAAAAAACACCAAAACATCAAAACATCAAAACATCAAAACATCAAAAACATCAAAACATCAAAAACATCAAAAACATAAAAAACATCAAAAACATCAAAAACATCAAAACTTCAAAAACATCAAAAAACTTCAAAACATCAAAAACTTCAAAAACATCAAAAACTTCAAAAACATCAATAACATAAAAACATCAAAAACACCAAAAACATCAAAAACATCAAAACATCAAAAACATTCAAAACATCAAAAAATCAAAGATATCAAAAACATCAAAAACATTAAAACATCAAAAACATCAAAAACATCAAAAACATCAAAACATCAAAAACATCAAAAACATCAAAAACATCAAAAACATCAAAAACATCAAAAACATCAAAAACGTCAAAAACATCAAAAACAGCAAAAACATCAAAACATCAAAAACTTCAAAACATCAAAAACTTCAAAACATCAAAAACTTCAAAAACATCAAAAACTTCAAAAACATCAATAACATCAATAACATCAAAAACATCAAAATCATCAAAACACCAAAAACACCAAAAACATCAATAACATCAAAAATATCAAAAACATCAATAACATCAAAAATATCAAAAACATCAAAACATCAAAAACATCAAAAACATCAAAAACATCAAAAACATCAAAAACATCAAAAACATTAAAAACATCAAAAACATCAAAACATCCAAAAACATTAAAAACATCAAAAACATCAAAAACATCAAAAACATCAAAAAACATCAATAACATAAAAACACCAAAAACATCAAAAACATCAAAAACATCAAAACATCATAAACATCAAAAACATTAAAAACATCAAAACTTCAAAAACATCAATAACATCAATAACATGAAAAACATGAAAAACATAAAAACACCAAAAACATCAAGAACATCAAAACTTCAATAACATCAATAACATAAAAAAACATAAAAACACCAAAAACATCAAAAACATCAAAAACATCAAAAACATCAAAAACATCAAAAACATCAAAAAACATCAAAACATCAAAAACATCAAAAACATCAAAAACATCAAAAACATCAAAAACATCAAAAACATTAAAAACATTAAAAACATCAAAATCATCAAAATCATCAAAAACATCAATAACATCAAAAATATCAAAAACATCAAAAACATCAAAAACATCAAAATATCAAAAATATCAAAACATCAAAATCACCAAAAACATCAAAAACATCAAAACATCAAAAACATCAAAAACATCAAAAACATCAAAACATCAAAAACATCAAAAACATTAAAAACATTAAAAACATCAAAAACATCAAAAACATCAAAAACATCAAAACATCAAAAACATCAAAACATCAAAAACATCAAAAACATCAAAAACATTAAAGACATAAAAACATCAAATAGATCGAAAACATTAAAAACATCAAAACATCACAAACATCTAAACATCAAAAACTTCTAAACATCAAAACCTCAAAAACATTGTAAACATCAAAACCTCAAAAACATTGTAAACATCAAAAACATCAAAACATTAAAAACATTAAAAACATTAAAAACATTAAAAACATTAAAACATCAAAATCATCAAAAACACCAAAAACATCAATAACATCAAAAATATCAAAAACATCAAAAACATCAAAAACATCAAAATATCAAAAACATCAAAAACATCAAAAACATCAAAACTTCAAAAACATCAAAAACTTCAAAATATCAAAAACTTCAAAAACATCAATAACATAAAAACATAAAAAACACCAAAAACATCAAAAACATCAAAAACATCAAAACATTCAAAACATCAAAAAATCAAAGATATCAAAAACATCAAAAACATTATAAAACATCAAAATCATCAAAAACATCAAAAACATCAAAAACATCAAAAACATCAATAACATCAAAAATATCAAAAACATCAATAACATCAAAATATCAAAAACATCAAAAACATCAAAAACATTCAAAACATCAAAAATCAAAGATATCAAAAACATCAAAAACATTATAAACATCAAAATCATCAAAAACATCAAAAACATCAAAAACATCAAAAACATCAAAAACATCAAAAACATCAAAAACATCAAACACATCAAAAACAGCAAAAACATCAAAAACATCAAAAACTTCAAAAACATCAAAAACTTCAAAAACATCAAAAATTTCAAAAACATCAAAAACTTCAAAACATCAATAACATCAATAACATAAAAAACATCAAAATCATCAAAACACCAAAAACACCAAAAACATCAATAACATCAAAAATATCAAAAACATCAATAACATCAATAACATAAAAACATCAAAATCATCAAAACACCAAAAACACCAAAAACATCAATAACATCAAAATATCAAAAACATCAATAACATCAAAAATATCAAAAACATCAAAAACATCAAAAACATCAAAAACATCAAAAACATCAGAAACATCAAAAACATTAAAAACATCAAAAACATCAAAAACATCAAAAACATCAAAAACATCAAAAACATCAAAAACATCAAAAACATCAAACACATCAAAAACAGCAAAAACATCAAAAATTTCAAAAACATAAAAAAACACCAAAAACATCAAAAACATCAAAAACATCAAAAACATCAAAAACATCAAAAACATCAAAAACATCAAAACATCAAAAAACATCAAAACATCAAAAAACTTCAAAAACATCAAAACTTCAAAAACATCAAAAACTTCAAAAACATCAAAAACTTCAAAAACATCAATAACATAAAAACATAAAAAAACACAAAACATCAAAAACATCAAAACATCAAAACATTCAAAACATCAAAAATCAAAGATATCAAAAACATCAAAACATTATAAACATCAAAATCATCAAAAACATCAAAACATCAAAAACATCAAAAACATCAAAAACATCAAAACATCAAAAACATCAAACACATCAAAAACAGCAAAAACATCAAAAACATCAAAACTTCAAAAACATCAAAAACTTCAAAAACATCAAAAATTTCAAAACATCAAAAACTTCAAAAATATCAATAACATCAATAACATAAAAACATCAAAATCATCAAAACACCAAAAACACCAAAAACATCAATAACATCAAAAATATCAAAAACATCAATAACATCAAAAATATCAAAACATCAAAAACATCAAAAACATCAAAACATCAAAAACATCAAAAACATCAAAAACATTAAAAACATCAAAAACATCAAAAACATCAAAACATTAAAAACATCAAAACATCAAAAAACATCAAAACATCAAAACATCAATAACATAAAACACCAAAACATCAAAAACATAAAACATCAAAAACATCAAAACATCATAAACATCAAAAACATTAAAAACATCAAAAACTTCAAAAACATCAATAACATCAATAACATGAAAAACATGAAAAACATAAAAACACCAAAAACATCAAGAACATCAAAACTTCAATAACATCAATAACATAAAAAACATAAAAACACCAAAAACATCAAAAACATCAAAAACATCAAAAACATCAAAACATCAAAAACATCAAAAACATCAAAAAACATCAAAACATCAAAAACATCAAAAACATCAAAAAACATCAAAAACATCAAAAACATCAAAAACATCAAAAACATCAAAAACATCAAAAACATCAAAAACATTAAAAACATTAAAAACATCAAAATCATCAAAATCATCAAAAACATCAATAACATCAAAAATATCAAAAACATCAAAAACATCAAAAACATCAAAAATATCAAAAATATCAAAACATCAAAATCACCAAAAACATCAAAAACATCAAAAACATCAAAAACATCAAAACATCAAAAACATCAAAAACATCAAAAACATCAAAAACATTAAAAACATTAAAAACATTAAAAACATCAAAAACATCAAAAACATCAAAAACATCAAAACATCAAAAACATCAAAAACATCAAAAACATCAAAAACATTAAAGACATAAAAACATCATAAAATCAAAAACGTCAAAACATCAAAAACATCTAAACATCAAAACCTCAAAAACATCAAATAGATCGAAAACATTAAAAACATCAAAACATCACAAACATCTAAACATCAAAAACTTCTAAACATCAAAACCTCAAAAACATTGTAAACATCAAAACCTCAAAAACATTGTAAACATCAAAAACATCAAAAACATTAAAAACATTAAAAACATTAAAAACATTAAAAACATTAAAAACATCAAAATCATCAAAAACACCAAAAACATCAATAACATCAAAAATATCAAAAACATCAAAAACATCAAAAAACATCAAAAATATCAAAACATCAAAAACATCAAAAACATCAAAAACATCAAAAACATCAAAATCACCAAAAACATCAAAACATCACAAACATCTAAACATCAAAAATATCAAAAACATCAAAAACATCAAAAATATCAAAAACATCAAAAACATCAAAATCACCAAAAACATCAAAAACATCAAAAACATCAAAACATCAAAAACATCAAAAACATCAAAAACATCAAAAACATCAAAAACATCAAAAACATCAAAAACATCAAAACATCAAAAACATCAAAAACATCAAAAACATCAAAAACATCAAAAACATCAAAACATCAAAAACATCAAAAACATCAAAACATCAAAAACATCAAAAACATCAAAAACATCAAAAACATTAAAAACATCAAAATCATCAAAAACATTAAAAACATTAAAAACATCAAAAACATCAAAAACATCAAAAACATCAAAAACATCAAAAACATCAAAAACATCAAAAACATCAAAAACATCAAATACATCGAAAACATCAAAAACATCAAAAATTTCAAAAACATCAATAACATATAAAACATCAAAAACATAAAAACACCAAAAACATCAAAAACATCAAAATCATCAAAAACATCAAAAACATATAAAACATCAAAAACATAAAAAACACCAAAAACATCAAAAACATCAAAATCATCAAAACATCAAAAACATTATAAACATCAAAAAACATCAAAAACATTATAAACATCAAAATCATCAAAAACATCAAAAACATCAAAAACATCAAAAACATCAAAAACATCAAAAACATCAAAAACATCAAAAACATCAAAAACATCATAAACATCAAAAACATCAAAACATCAAAAATTTCAAAAACATCAATAACATATAAAACATCAAAAACATAAAAACACCAAAAACATCAAAAACATCAAAATCATCAAAAACATCAAAAACATCAAAACATCAAAATCATCAAAAACATAAAAACACCAAAAACATCAAAAAATCAAGATATCAAAAACATCAAAAACATCAAAAACATCAAAAACATCAAAAATTTCAAAAACATCAAAAACATCAAAAATTTCAAAAACATAAAAAAACACCAAAAACTTCAAAAACATCAAAACATCAAAAATTTCAAAAACATAAAAAACATCAAAAATTTCAAAAACATAAAAAACACCAAAAACATCAAAAACATCAAAAACATCAAAACATCAAAAACATCAAAAACATCAAAAACATCAAAAACATCAAAAACTTCAAAAACTTCAAAAACTTTAAAAACATCAAAAACATCAAAAACTTCAAAAACATCAATAACATCAATAACATAAAAAACATAAAAAAACATCAAAAACATCAAAAACATCAAAAACATCAAAAACATTCAAAACATCAAAAAATCAAAGATATCAAAAACATTATAAACATCAAAATCATCAAAAACATCAAAAACATCAAAAACATCAAAAACATCAAAAACATCAAAAACATCAAAAACATCAAAAACATCAAAAACATCAAAAACATCAAAACATCAAAAACATCAAAAAACATCAAAACATCAAAAACATCAAAACATCAAAAACATCAAAAACATCAAAAACTTCAAAAACTTCAAAAACATCAAAAACTTCAAAAACATCAAAATCATCAAAAACATCAAAAACATTATAAACATCAAAATCATCAAAAACATCAAAAACATTATAAACATCAAAATCATCAAAAACATCAAAAACATCAACCACATCAAAAACATCAAAAACATCAAAAACATCAAAAACATCATAAACATCAAAAACATCAAAAATTTCAAAAACATCAATAACATATAAAACATCAAAAACATAAAAAACACCAAAAACATCAAAAACATCAAAAACATCAAAAACATCAAAAACATCAAAAACATCAAAAACATCAAAAACATCAAAAACATCAAAAACATCAAAAACATCAAAAACATCAAAAAATTTCAAAAACATCAAAAAAACACCAAAAACATCAAAAACATCAAAAACATCAAAAACATCAAAAACATCAAAAACATCAAAAAAACATCAAAACATCAAAAACATCAAAAACATCAAAAACATCAAAAACTTCAAAAACTTCAAAAACATCAAAAACTTCAAAAACATCAAAAACTTCAAAAACATCAATAACATCAATAACATCAATAACATCAATAACATAAAAAACATCAATAACATCAATAACATAAAAACATAAAAAACACCAAAAACATCAAAAACATCAAAAACATTCAAAACATCAAAAACATTCAAAACATCAAAAAATCAAAGATATCAAAAACATCAAAAACATTATAAACATCAAAATCATCAAAAACATTATAAACATCAAAAACATCAAAAACATCAAAAACATCAAAAACATCAAAAACATCAAAACATCAAAAACATCAAAACATCAAAAACATCAAAAACATCAAAAACAGCAAAAACATCAAAACATCAAAAACTTCAAAAACATCAAAAACTTCAAAAACATCAAAAACTTCAAAAACATCAAAAACTTCAAAACATCAATAACATCAATAACATCAAAAACATCAATAACATCAATAACATAAAAAACATCAAAATCATCAAAACACCAAAAACACCAAAAACATCAATAACATCTAAAATATGAAAAACATCAATAACATCAAAAACATCAAAAAAAAAAAACACCAATAACATCAAAAACATCAAAAAGATCAATAACATTAAAAACATCAAAATCATCAAAAACACCAAAAACACCAAAACACCAAAAACATCAATAACATCAAAAATATCAAAAACATCAATAACATCAAAATATCAAAAACATCAAAAACATCAAAAACATCAAAAACATCAAAAACATCAAAAACATCAAAAACATCAAAAAACATCAAAAACATCAAAAACATCAAAAACATCAAAAACATCAAAAACATCAAAAACATCAAAAACATCAAAAACATCAAAAACATCAAAAACATCAAAAACATCAAAAACATCAAAAAACTTCAAAAACATCAAAAACATCAAAACTTCAAAACATCAAAAACATCATAAACTAAAAAAAACATCAAAACATCATAAACATCAAAAACATCAAAAACATCAAAAACTTCAAAAACATCAATAACATCAATAACATGAAAAACATAAAAAACACCAAAAACATCAAGAACATCAAAAACTTCAAAAACATCAATAACATCAATAACATAAAAACATCAATAACATCAATAACATCAAAAACATCAAAAACATCAAAAACATCAAAAACATCAAAAACATCAAAAACATCAAAACATCAAAAACATCAAAAACATCAAAACATCAAAAACATCAAAACATCAAAAACATCAAAATCATCAAAAACATTAAAAACATCAATAACATCAAAAACATCAAAAACATCAAAAACATCAAAAACATCAAAAACATCAAAAACATCAAAAACATCAAAATCACCAAAAACATCAAAAACATTAAAAACATCAAAAACATCAAAAACATCAAAAACATCAAAAACATCAAAAACATCAAAACATCAAAAACATCAAAAACATCAAAAACATCAAAAACATCAAAAACATTAAAAACATCAAAAACATCAAAAACATCAAAAACATCAAAAACATCAAAAACATCAAAAACATCAAAAACATCAAAAACATCAAAAACATCAAAAACATTAAAAACATCAATAACATCAATAACATCAAAAATATCAAAAACATCAAAAACATCAAAAACATAAAAACATCATAAAATCAAAAACGTCAAAACATCAAAAACATCTAAACATCAAAACCTCAAAAACATCAAATAGATCGAAAACATTAAAAACATCAAAACATCACAAACATCAAAAACATCACAAACATCTAAACATCACAAACATCTAAACATCACAAACATCTAAACATCAAAAACTTCTAAACATCAAAACCTCAAAAACATTATAAACATCAAAAACATCAAAAACATTAAAAACATTAAAAACATTAAAAACATCAAAATCATCAAAAACACCAAAAACATCAATAACATCAAAAATATCAAAAACATCAAAAACATCAAAAACATCAAAAATATCAAAAACATCAAAAACATCAAAACATCAAAAACATCAAAATCACCAAAAACATCAAAACATCACAAACATCTAAACATCAAAAATATCAAAAACATCAAAAACATCAAAAATATCAAAAACATCAAAAACATCAAAATCACCAAAAACATCAAAAACATCAAAAACATCAAAAACATCAAAAACATCAAAAACATCAAAAACATCAAAAACATCAAAAACATCAAAAACATCAAAAACATCAAAAACACAAAAATCATCAAAAACATCAAAAACATCAAAAACATTAAAAACATTAAAAACATTAAAAACATTAAAAACATTAAAAACATTAGAAACATTAGAAACATTAAAAACATCAAAAACATTAAAAACATCGAAATCATCGAAAACATCAAAAGATCAAAAACATTAAAAACATCATAACATCAAAGACATAAAAACATCTTAAAATCAAAAACATCAAAACATCAAAAACATCTAAACATCAAAAACATCAAAACATCAAAAACATCAAAAACATCAAAAACATTAAAAACATCAAAAACACCAAAATCATCATAAACATTAAAAACATCAAAAACATTAAAAACATCGAAAACATTAAAAACATCAAAAACATTGAAAACATCGAAAACATTAAAAACATCGAAATCATCGAAAACATCAAAAACATCGAAAACATCAAAAACATCAAAAACATTAAAAACATCATAACATCAAAGACATAAAAACATCATAAAATCAAAAACATCAAAACATCAAAAACATCTAAACATCAAAACCTCAAAAACATCAAATAGATCGAAAACATTAAAAACACCAAAACATCACAAACATCTAAACATCAAAACATCAAAAACTTCTAAACATCAATAACATATAAAACATCAAAAACACCAAAAACATCAAAAACATCAAAATCATCAAAAACATCAATAACATCAAAAATATCGAAAACATTAAAAACATCAAAACCTCAAAAACATCAAAAACATCAAATACATCAAAAACATCAAAAACATCAAAAACATCAAAAACATCAAAAACATCAAAAACATCAAAAACATCAAAAACACCTAAAACTAAAAAAAACATCAAAACATCAAAAACATCAAAAACATCTTAAAATCAAAGACAACAAAAACATCAAAAACATACAAAACATCAAAACATCGAAACATCAAAACATCAAACACATCAAAACCTCAAAAACATCGAAAGCATCAAAACATCCAAACATCAAAAATATCAAAAATATCAAAAACATCAAAAACATCATAAACATCAAAAACATCAAAACATCAAAAACATAAAAAACATCTAAACATCAAAACGTCAAAAACACTAAAAATATCAAAAACATCGAAAACATCACAAATATCAAAAGCATCAAAGACATCAAAGACATCAAAACCATCAAAAACATCGAAAACATCAAAAACATCATAAACACCAAATACATCAATAACATCAAAAGATCAGAAACATCAGTAACATATAAAACATCAAAATCATCAAAAACATCAAAAACATCAAAAACATCATAAACATCAAAAACTTCAAAAACGTCAAAAACATCAAAAATATCAAAAACATCAGTAACATATAAAACATCAAAATCATCAAAAACATCAAAAACATCAAAAACATCAAAAACATCAAAAACATCAAAAACATCAAAAGCATCAAAAACATCAAAAACATCAAAAACATCAAAAACACCAAAAACTCAAAAAACATCAAAAACATCTTAAAATCAAAGACAACAAAATCATCAAAAACATCAAAAACATAAAAACCTCAAAAAGATTAAAAACATAAAAACCTCAAAAAGATTAAAAACATCGAAAGCATCAAAACATCAACACATCCAAACATCAAAAATATCAAAAACATCAAAAACATCAAAAACATCTAAACATCGAAACGTCAAAAACACTAAAAATATCAAAAACATCGAAAACATCACAAATATCAAAAGCATCAAAGACATCAAAACCATCAAAACCATCAAAAACATCAAAAACATCGAAAACATCAAAAACATCGAAAACATCAAAAACATCAAAAATATCATAAACATCATAAAACATCATAAAATCATAAAATCAAAAACATCAAAAACATCAAAACCTCAAAAACATCAAATACATCGAAAACATTTAAAACATCAAAACATCAAAAACTTCTAAACATCAAAACCTCAAAAACATTATAAACATTATAAACATCAAAAACATCAAAACATCTAAACATCAAAATATCACAACATCAAAACATCAAAACATCAAAATATCTAAACATCAAAACATCACAACATCCAAACGTCAAAAACATCAAAAATATCAATAACATATAAAACATATAAAACATCAAAAACATCAAAAACATAAAAACCAAAAACACCAAAAACATCAAAATCATCAAAAACATCAAAAACATCAAAACATCAAAAACATCAAAACATCAAAAACATCAAATACATCGAAAACATTAAAAACATCAAAACCTCAAAAACATCAAATACATCAATAACATATAAAACATATAGAACATCAAAAACATAAAAAACACCAAAAACATCAAAAACATCAAAAACATCAAAAACATCAAAAACATCAAAAACATCAAAAACTTCAAAAACATCAAAAACATCAAACATAATAACATCATAAAATCAAAAACATCAATATCATCAAGAACAACAAAAACATAATAAACATAAAAAACATCAAAAACATCAAAAACATCAAAAACTTCTAAAACATCAAAAACTTCTAAAACATCAATAACATATAAAACATCAAAAACATAAAAAACACCAAAAACATCAAAAACATCAAAATCATCAAAAACATCAAAAACATTATAAACATCAAAATCATCAAAAACATCAAAAACATCAAAAACATTATAAACATCAAAATCATCAAAAACATCAAAAACATCAAAAACATCAAAAACATCATAAACATCAAAAACATCAAAAACATCAAAAATTTCAAAAACATCAATAACATATAAAACATCAAAAACATAAAAAACACTAAAAACATCAAAAACATCATAATCATCAAAATCATCAAAAACATCAAAAACATCAAAAACATCAAAAACTTCAAAAACATCAATAACATAAATAACATGAAAAACATCAAAAACACCAAAAACATCAAGAACATCAAAAACTTCAAAAACATCAAAAACATCAAAAACATCAAAAACATCAAAAACATCAAAAACATCAAAAACATCAAAAACATCAAAAACATCAAAAACATCAAAAACATCAAAAACTTCAAAAACATCAAAAACATCAAAAACATCAAAAACTTCAAAAAAACATCAATAACATCAATAACATAAAAACATAAAAAAAACACCAAAAACATCAAAAACATCAAAAACATCAAAAACATTCAAAACATCAAAAAATCAAAGATATCAAAAACATCAAAAACATTATAAACATCAAAATCATCAAAAACATCAAAAACATCAAAAACATCAAAAACATCAAAAACATCAAAAACATCAAAAACATCAAAAACATCAAAAACATCAAAAACATCAAAAACAGCAAAAACATCAAAAACATCAAAAACATCAAAAACATCAAAAACATCAAAAGCATCAAAAACTTCAAAAACATCAAAAACTTCAAAAACATCAAAAACTTCAAAAACATCAAAAACTTCAAAAACATCAATAACATCAATAACATCAAAAACATCAAAATCATCAAAACACCAAAAACATCAAAAACATCAATAACATCAAAAATATGAAAAACATCAATAACATAAAAACATAAAAAAAAACACCAATAACATCAAAAACATCAAAAAGATCAATAACATTAAAAACATCAAAATCATCAAAAACACCAAAAACACCAAAAACATCAATAACATCAAAAATATCAAAAACATCAATAACATCAAAAATATCAAAAACATCAAAAACATCAAAAACATCAAAAACATCAAAAACATCAAAAACATCATAAACATCAAAAACATCAAAAACATCAAAAACATCAAAAACATCAAAAACATCAAAAACATCAAAAACATCAAAAACATCAAAAACATCAAAAACATCAAAAACATCAAAAACTTCAAAAACATCAAAAACATCAAAAACATCAAAAACATCAAAAACATCATAAACATCAAAAACATCAAAAACATCAAAAACATCAAAAACATCAATAACATAAATAACATGAAAAACATAAAAAACATCAAAAACATCAAGAACATCAAAAACTTCAAAAACATCAATAACATCAATAACATAAAAAACATAAACACTCAAAAACATCAAAACATCAAAAACATCAAAAACATCAAAAACATCAAAAACATCAAAAACATCAAAAACATCAAAACATCAAAAACATCAAAAACATTAAAAACATTAAAAACATCAAAATCATCAAAAACACCAAAACATCAATAACATCAATAACATCAAAAATATCAAAAACATCAAAAACATCAAAAACATCAAAAATATCAAAAACATCAAAAACATCAAAATCACCAAAAACATCAAAAACATCAAAAACATCAAAAACATCAAAAACATCAAAAACATCAAAAACATCAAAAACATCAAAAACATCAAAAACATCAAAAACATTAAAAACATCAAAAACATCAAAACATCAAAAACATCAAAAACATCAAAAACATCAAAAACATTAAAGACATAAAAATATCATAAAATCAAAAACATCAAAACATCAAAAACATCTAAACATCAAAACCTCAAAAACATCAAATACATCGAAAACATTAAAAACATCAAAACATCACAAACATCTAAACATCACAAACATCTAAACATCAAAAACTTCTAAACATCAAAACCTCAAAAACATTATAAACATCAAAAACATCAAAAACATTAAAAACATTAAAAACATTAAAAACATCAAAAACATCAAAAATATCAAAAACATCAACAACATCAAAAACATCAAAAATATCAAAAACATCAAAAACATCAAAAACATCAAAAATATCAAAAACATCAAAAACATCAAAAACATCAAAAACATCAAAATCACCAAAAACATCAAAACATCACAAACATCTAAACATCAAAAAAAATATCAAAAACATCAAAAACATCAAAAACATCAAAATATCAAAAACATCAAAATCACCAAAAACATCAAAAACATCAAAAACATCAAAACATCAAAAACATCAAAAACATCAAAAACATCAAAAACATCAAAAACATCAAAAACATCAAAAACATCAAAAACATCAAAAACATAAAAACATCAAAAACATCAAAAACATCAAAAACATCAAAAACATCAAAAACATCAAAAACATCAAAAACATTAAAAACATCAAAAATCATCAAAACATCAAAAACATCAAAAACATTAAAAACATTAAAAACATTAAAAACATTAAAAACATTAGAAACATTAGAAACATCAAAAACATCAAAAACATCGAAATCATTAAAAACATCGAAATCATCGAAAACATCAAAAACATCAAAAACATTAAAAACATCAAAACATCAAAGACATAAAAACATCTTAAAAATCAAAAACATCAAAAACATCAAAAACATCAAAAACATCAAAACATCAAAAACATCAAAAACATCAAAAACATTAAAAACACAAAAATCATCAAAAACATCAAAAACATTAAAAACATTAAAAACATTAAAAACATTAGAAACATTAAAAACATCAAAAACATCAAAAACATTAAAAACATCGAAATCATCGAAAACATCAAAAACATCAAAAACATTAAAAACATCATAACATCAAAGACATAAAAACATCTTAAAATCAAAAACATCAAAACATCAAAAACATCTAAACATCAAAAACATCAAAACATCAAAAACATCAAAAACATCAAAAACATCAAAAACATTAAAAACATCAAAAACATCAAAAACATTATAAACATCAAAAACATCAAAAACACCAAAATCATCAAAAACATTAAAAACATCAAAAACATTAAAAACATCAAAAACATCAAAAACATCAAAAACATTAAAAACATCGAAATCATCAAAAACATCAAAAACATCAAAAACATTAAAAACATCATAACATCAAAAACATCAAAAACATCAAAAACATCAAAAACATCAAATACATCGAAAACATTAAAAACACCAAAACATCACAAACATCAAAACATCAAAACATCAAAACATCAAAAACTTCAAAACATCAATAACATATAAAACATCAAAAACATCAAAATCATCAAAAACATCAAAAACATCAAAAATATCGAAAACATTAAAAACATCAAAACCTCAAACAAAAACATCAAATACATCGAAAACATTAAAAACATCAAAACATCAAAACCTCGAAAACATCAAATACATCAATAACATATAAAACATATAGACCATCAAAACATAAAAAAAACACAAAAACATCAAAAACATCAAAAACATCAAAAACTTTAAAAACATCAAAAACTTTAAAAACATCAAAAACATCAAAAACATCAAAAACATAAAAACATCATAAAATCAAAAACATCAAAATCATCAAGAACAACAAAAACATCAAAAACATAGAAAACATAATCATCAAGAACAACGAAAACATCAAAAACATCAAAAACATCAAAAACATCAAAAACATCAAAAACATCAAAAACTTCAAAAACATCAATAACATATAAAACATCAAAAACATAAACACCAAAAACATCAAAAACATCAAAATCATCAAAAACATCAAAAACATTATAAACATCAAAATCATCAAAAACATCGAAAGCATCATAAACATCAAAAACATCAAAAACATCAAAAATTTCAAAAACATCAATAACATATAAAACATCAAAAACATAAAAAACACCAAAAACATCAAAAACATCAAAAACATCAAAATCATCAAAAACATAAAAAACACCAAAAACATCAAAAACATTCAAAACATCAAAATCATCAAAAACATAAAAAACACCAAAAACATCAAAAACATTCAAAACATCAAAAAATCAAAGATATCAAAAACATCAAAAACTTCAAAAACATCAAAAACATCAAAAACATCAAAAACATAAAAACATCAAAAACATCAAAAACATCAAAAACATCAAAAACTTCAAAAAAATCAATAACATATAAAACATTAAAAACATCAAAAAAAAACACCAAAAACATCAAAAACATCAAAAACATCAAAAACATCAAAAACATCAAAAACGTCAAAAACTTCAAAAACATTAATGACATACAAAACATAAAAAACATCAAAAACATCAAAAACATCAAAAACATCAAAAACATCAAAAACATCAAAAACATCAAAACATCAAAAACATCAAAAACATTAAAAACATTAAAAACCTCAAAACCTCAAAAACATCAATAACGAATAAAACATCATAAAACATCAATAACGAATAAAACATATAGAACATCAAAAACATCAAAAACACAAAAACATCACAAACATCAAAAACATCAAAAACATCAAAAACATCAAAAACATCAAAAACATCAAAAACATCAAAAACATCAAAAACATCAAAAACATCAAAAACATCAAAAACATCAAAAACATCAAAAACATCAAAAACATCAAAAACATCAAAAACATCAAAAACATCAAAAACATCAAGAACATCAAAAACATCAAAAACATCAAAAACATTAAAAATGTCAAATACATCAAAAACATCAAAAACATCAAAAACATCAAAAACATCAAAATCATCAAAAACATCAAAAACATCAAAAACATCATAAACATCAAAAACATCAAAAATATCAAAAAGATCAAAAAGATCAAAAACATCAAAAAGATCAAAAAGATCAAAAACGTCAAAAACTTCAAAAACTTCAAAAACATTAAAAACACTAAAAACACTAAAAACATTAAAAACACTAAAAACACTAAAAACACTAAAAACACTAAAAACACTAAAAACACTAAAAACACTAAAAACATCAAAAACATCAAAAACATCAAAAACATCAAAAACATCAAAAACATCAAAAACATCAAAAACGTCAAAAACGTCAAAAACGTCAAAAACATCAAAAACGTCAAAAACATCAAAAACGTCAAAAACGTCAAAAACATCAAATACATCAATAACATATAAAACATATAGAACATCAAAAACATAAAAAACACAAAAAAACATCACAAACATCAAAAACATCAAAAACATAAAAACATCATAAAATCAAAAACATCAAAAACATAAAAATCACCAAAAACATCGAAAACATTAAAAACACTAAAAACATCAAATACATCAAATACATCAAAAACATCGAAACATAAAAATCATCAAAAACATCAAAAACATCAAAAACATCATAAACATCATAAACATCAAAAACATCAAAAACATCAAAAACGTCAAAAACGTCAAAAACGTCAAAAACATCATAAACATCAAAAACATCAAAAACATCAAAAATATCAAAAATATCAAAAATATCAAAAACATCAAAAACATCAAAAACATCAAAAATATAAAAACATCATAAAATCAAAAACATCAAAAACATCAAAATCATCAAAAACATCAAAAACATCATAAACATCAATAACATCAAAAACATCAAAAACATCAAAAACATCAAAAACATCAAAAACTTCAAAACCTTAATGACATATAAAACATCAAAAACATAAAAACATCAAAAACATCAAAAACACCAAAAACTTCAAAAACATTAATGACATATAAAACATCAAAAACATTAATGACATATGAAACATCAAAAACATAAAAAACATAAAAAACACCAAAAACATCAAAAACATCAATAACATCAAAAACATCAAAATCACCAAAAACATCAAAAACATTAAAAACATCAAAATCACCAAAAACATCAAAAACATTAAAAACACTAAAAACATCAAAAACACTAAAAACATCAAAAACATCAAAAACATCAAAAACATCAAAAACATCAAAAACTTCAAAAACTTCAAAACATCAAAACATCAAAACATCAAAAACATCAAAACCTCAAAAACATCAAATACATCGAAAACATTAAAAACATCAAGAACATCAAAAACATCAAAAACATCAAAAACATCAAAAATATCAAAAACATCAAAACATCAAAAATATAAAAACATCATAAAATCAAAAACATCAGAAACATCAAAATCATCAAAAACATCAAAAACATCAAAAACATCATAAACATCAAAAACATCAAAAACATCAAAAACATCAAAAACATCAATAACATCAAAAACTTCAAAAATATTAACAACATATAAAACATCAAAAACATCAAAACATCAAAAACATCAAAACCTCAAAAACATCAAATACATCAAAAACATTAAAAACATCAAGAACGTCAAAAACATCAAAAACATCAAAAACATCAAAAACATCAAAAACATCAAAAATATCAAAAACATCAAAACATCAAAAATATAAAAACATCATAAAATCAAAAACATCAAAAACATCAAAATCATCAAAAACATCAAAAACATCAAAAACATCATAAACATCAAAAACATCAAAATCATCAAAAACATCAAAAACACCAAAAACATCAAATACATCGAAAACATTAAAAACATCAAAAACATCAAAACCTCAAAAACATCAAAAACATCAAAAACATTAAAAACATCAAAACATCAAAACCTCAAAAACATCAAATACATCAATAACGAATAAAACATATAGAACATCACAAACATCAAAAACATCAAAAACAATAAAAAAATCAAAACATCAAAACCTCAAAAACATCAAATACATCAATAACGAATAAAACATATAGAACATCACAAACATCAAAAACATCAAAAACATCACAAACATCACAAACATCACAAACATCAAAAAACATCAAAAACATCACAAACATCAAAAAACATCAAAAACATCAAAAACATCAAAAACATCAAGAACATCCAAAACATCAAAAACATCAAAAATGTCAAATACATTAACAACACCAAAAACATCAATAACATCAAAATATCAAAAACATCAAAAACATCAAAAACATCAAAAACATCAAAACATCAAAAGCATCAAAAACATTAAAAACACTAAAAACACTAAAAACACTAAAAACACTAAAAACATCAAAAACATCAAAAATATTAAAAACACTAAAAACACTAAAATCATCAAAAACATAAAAAACACCAAAAGCATCAAAAACATTCAAAACATCAAAAACATCAAAGATATCAAAAACATCAAAAACATCAAAAACATCAAAAACATCAAAAACATCAAAAACATCAAAAACATCAAAAACATCAAAAACATCAAAAACATCAAAAACAGCAAAAACAGCAAAAACATCAAAAACATCAAAAACATCAAAAACATCAAAAACATCAAAAACATCAAAAACATCAAAAACATCAAAAACATCAAAAACATCAAAAACATCAAAAACATCAAAAACATCAAAACATCAAAAACATCAAAAACATCAAAAACATCAAAAACATCAAAAACATCAAAAACATCAAAAACATCAAAAACATCAAAAACATCAAAAACATCAAAAACATCAAAAACATCAAAAACATCAAAAACATCAAAAACATCAAAAACATCAAAAACATCAAAACATCAAAAACATCAAAAACATCAAAAACATCAAAAACATCAAAAACATCAAAAACATCAAAAACATCAAAAACATCAAAAACATCAAAAACATCAAAAACATCAAAAACATCAAAAACATCAAAAACAGCAAAACAACAAAAACCTCAAAGACATCAAACACATCGAAAACATTAAAAACATCAAAACATCAAAACCTCAAAAACATCAAATACATCAATAACATATAAAACATATAGAACATCAAAAACATAAAAAACACAAAAAAACATCACAAACATCAAAAACATCAAAAACATCAAAAACATCAAAATCACCAAAAACATCGAAAACATTAAAAACACTAAAAACATCAAATACATCAAATACATCAAAAACATCGAAAACATCAAAAACATCAAAAACATTGAAATCATCAAAAACATCAAAAACATCAAAATCATCAAAAACATAAAAAACACCAAAAGCATCAAAAACATTCAAAACATCAAAAAATCAAAGATATCAATAACATCAAAAACATCAAAAATATCAAAAACATGTAAAACATCAAAAACATCAAAAACATGTAAAACATCAAAAACATCAAAAACATCAAAAACAGCAAAAACAGCAAAAACATCAAAAACAGCAAAAGCAGCAAAAACATCAAAAACATCAAAAACTTCAAAAACATTAATGACATATAAAACATCAAAAACATAAAAAACATCAAAAACACCAAAAACATCAAAAACATCAAAAACATCAAAAAACATCAAAAACATCAAAAACATCATAAACATCAAAATCATCAATAACACCAAAAACATCAATAACATCAAAAATATCAAAAACATCAAAAACATCAAAAACATCAAAATCACCAAAAACATAAAAAACACTAAAAACATTAAAAACATTAAA
Organism: Drosophila pruinosa; assembly: GCA_018150935.1. NCBI lineage: Eukaryota > Metazoa > Arthropoda > Insecta > Diptera > Drosophilidae > Drosophila > Drosophila pruinosa. The sequence goes on from JAECWR010000307.1 coordinate 44,317, forward strand.
AACACTAAAAACATCAAAAACATTAAAAACATCGAAATTATCAAAAACATCAAAAACCTCAAAAACATCAAACACATCGAAAAAATTAAAATATCAAAACATCAAAACATCAAAAACATCTAAACATCAAAACGTCAAAAACATTATAAACATCAAAAACATCGAAAGCATCAAAAACATCAAAAACATCAAAAACATCAAAAACATCAAAAACATCAAAAACATCAAAAACATCAAAAACATCAAAAACATCAAAAACATCAAAAACATCAAAACATCAAAAACATCAAAACCTCAAAAACATCAAATACATCGAAAACATTAAAAACAGCAAAAACAGCAAAAACATCAAAACATCAAAAACATCAAAAACATCAAAAACGAATCAAAACATCAAAAACATCAAAAACACCGAAAATATCAAAAACATCAAAAACACCGAAAATATCAATAACATCAAAATATCAAGAACATCAAAAACATCAAAAACATTAAAAACACTAAAAACATCAAAAACATTAAAAACACTAAAAACATCAAAAACATCAAAAACATCAAAAACATCAAAAACATCAAAAACATCAAAAACATCAAAACATCAAAAAACTCAAACATCAAAAACATCAAAAACATCAAAAACATCAAAAACATCAAAAACATCAAAAACATCAAAAACATCAAAAACATCAAAAACATCAAAAACATCAAAAACATCAAAAACATCAAAAACATCAAAAACATCAAAAACATCAAAAACATCAAAAACATCAAAAACGTCAAAAACATCAAAAACATCAAAAACATCAAAAACAGCAAAAACAGTAAAAACATCAATAACATCAATAACATCAAAAACATCAAAATCATTGAAATCATCAAAAACATCAAAAACATCAAAATCATCAAAAACATAAAAACACCAAAAGCATCAAAAACATTCAAAACATCAAAAAATCAAAGATATCAATAACATCAAAAACATCAAAAATATCAAAAACATCAAAAACATCAAAAACATCAAAAACATCAAAATCACCAAAAACATCAAAACATCACAAACATCTAAACATCAAAAATATCAAAAACATCAAAAACATCAAAAACATCAAAAATATCAAAAACATCAAAATCACCAAAAACATCAAAAACATCAAAAACATCAAAAACATCAAAAACATCAAAAACATCAAAAACATCAAAAACATCAAAAACATCAAAAACATCAAAAACATCAAAAACATCAAAAACATCAAAAACATAAAAACATCAAAAACATCAAAAACATCAAAAACATCAAAAACATCAAAAACATCAAAAACATCAAAAACATTAAAAACACAAAAATCATCAAAAACATCAAAAACATCAAAAACATTAAAAACATTAAAAACATTAAAAACATTAAAAACATTAGAAACATTAGAAACATCAAAAACATCAAAAACATCGAAATCATTAAAAACATCGAAATCATCGAAAACATCAAAAACATCAAAAACATTAAAAACATCATAACATCAAAGACATAAAAACATCTTAAAATCAAAAACATCAAAAACATCAAAAACATCAAAAACATCAAAAACATCAAAAACATCAAAAACATCAAAAACATTAAAAACACAAAAATCATCAAAAACATCAAAAACATTAAAAACATTAAAAACATTAAAAACATTAGAAACATTAAAAACATCAAAAACATCAAAAACATTAAAAACATCAAAATCATCGAAAACATCAAAAACATCAAAAACATTAAAAACATCATAACATCAAAGACATCAAAAACATCAAAAACATCAAAAACATCAAAACATCAAAAACATCTAAACATCAAAAACATCAAAACATCAAAAACATCAAAAACATCAAAAACATCAAAAACATTAAAAACATCAAAAACATCAAAAACATTATAAACATCAAAAACATCAAAAACACCAAAATCATCAAAAACATTAAAAACATCAAAAACATTAAAAACATCAAAAACATCAGAAACATCAAAAACATTAAAAACATCGAAATCATCGAAAACATCAAAAACATCAAAAACATTAAAAACATCATAACATCAAAGACATAAAAACATCATAAAATCAAAAACATCAAATAGATCAAAAACATTAAAAACACCAAAACATCACAAACATCTAAACATCAAAACATCAAAACATCAAAAACTTCTAAACATCAATAACATATAAAACATCAAAAACATCAAAATCATCAAAAACATCAAAAACATCAAAAATATCGAAAACATTAAAAACATCAAAACCTCAAAAACATCAAATACATCGAAAACATTAAAAACATCAAAACATCAAAACCTCGAAAACATCAAATACATCAATAACATATAAAACATATAGACCATCAAAAACATAAAAAACACAAAAAACATCAAAAACATCAAAAACATCAAAAACTTTAAAAACATCAAAAACTTTAAAAACATCAAAAACATCAAAAACTTTAAAAACATCAAAAACATCAAAAACATCAAAAACATAAAAACATCATAAACATCAAAAACATCAAAATCATCAAGAACAACAAAAACATCAAAAACATAGAAAACATAAATCATCAAGAACAACAAAAACATCAAAACATCAAAAACATCAAAAACATCAAAAACATCAAAAACTTCAAAAACATCAATAACATATAAAACATCAAAAACATCAAACACCAAAAACATCAAAAACATCAAAATCATCAAAAACATCAAAAACATTATAAACATCAAAATCATCAAAAACATCGAAAGCATCATAAACATCAAAAACATCAAAAACATCAAAATTTCAAAAACATCAATAACATATAAAACATCAAAAACATAAAAAACACCAAAAACATCAAAAACATCAAAAACATCAAAATCATCAAAAACATAAAAACACCAAAAACATCAAAAACATTCAAAACATCAAAATCATCAAAAACATAAAAAACACCAAAAACATCAAAAACATTCAAAAACATCAAAAATCAAAGATATCAAAAACATCAAAAACTTCAAAAACATCAAAAACATCAAAAACATCAAAAACATCAAAAACATCAAAAACATCAAAACATCAAAAACATCAAAAACTTCAAAAAAATCAATAACATATAAAACATTAAAAACATAAAAAACACCAAAAACATCAAAAACATCAAAAACATCAAAAACATCAAAAACATCAAAAACGTCAAAAACTTCAAAAACATTAATGACATACAAAACATCAAAAACATCAAAAACATCAAAAACATCAAAAACATCAAAAACATCAAAAACATCAAAAACATCAAAAACATCAAAAACATCAAAAACATCAAAAACATAAAAACAAAAACATTAAAAACATCAAAACCTCAAAAACATCAATAACGAATCAAAAACATCAAAAACATCAAAAACGAATAAAACATATAGAACATCAAAAACATAAAAAACACAAAAAACATCACAAACATCAAAAACATCAAAAACATCAAAAACATCAAAAACATCAAAAACATCAAAAACATCAAAAACGTCAAAAACATCAAAAACATCAAAAACATCAAAAACATCAAAAACATCAAAAACATCAAAAACATCAAAAACATCAAAAACATCAAAAACATCAAGAACATCAAAAACATCAAAAACATCAAAAACATCAAAAATGTCAAAAACATCAAAAACATCAAAAACATCAAAAACATCAAAAACATCAAAAACATCAAAAACATCAAAAACATCATAAACATCAAAAACATCAAAAATATCAAAAAGATCAAAAAGATCAAAAACATCAAAAAGATCAAAAAGATCAAAAACGTCAAAAACTTCAAAAACTTCAAAAACATCAAAAACATTAAAAACACTAAAAACACTAAAAACATTAAAAACACTAAAAACACTAAAAACACTAAAAACACTAAAAACACTAAAAACACTAAAAACACTAAAAACATCAAAAACATCAAAAACATCAAAAACATCAAAAACATCAAAAACATCAAAACATCAAAAACATCAAAAACGTCAAAAACGTCAAAAACGTCAAAAACATCAAAAACGTCAAAAACATCAAATACATCAATAACATCAAATACATCAATAACATATAAAACATATAGAACATCAAAAACATAAAAACACAAAAAACATCACAAACATCAAAAACATCAAAAACATAAAAACATCATAAAATCAAAAACATCAAAAACATAAAAATCACCAAAAACATCAAAAACATTAAAAACACTAAAAACATCAAATACATCAAATACATCAAAAACATCAAAACATAAAAATCATCAAAAACATCAAAAACATCAAAAACATCAAAAACATCAAAAACATCAAAAACATCAAAAACATCAAAAACGTCAAAAACGTCAAAAACGTCAAAAACATCAAAAACATCAAAAACATCAAAAACATCAAAAACATCAAAAACATCAAAAACATCAAAAACATCAAAAACATCAAAAACATCAAAAATATAAAAACATCAAAAACATCAAAAACATCAAAAACATCAAAATCATCAAAAACATCAAAAACATCATAAACATCAATAACATCAAAAACATCAAAAACATCAAAAACATCAAAAACATCAAAAACGTCAAAAACTTCAAAAACCTTAATGACATATAAAACATCAAAAACATAAAAAACATCAAAAACATCAAAAACACCAAAAACTTCAAAAACATTAATGACATATAAAACATCAAAAACATTAATGACATATGAAACATCAAAAACATAAAAACATCAAAAACACCAAAAACATCAAAAACATCAATAACATCAAAAACATCAAAATCACCAAAAACATCAAAAACATTAAAAACATCAAAATCACCAAAAACATCAAAAACATTAAAAACACTAAAAACATCAAAAACACTAAAAACATCAAAAACATCAAAAACATCAAAAACATCAAAAACATCAAAAACTTCAAAAACTTCAAAACATCAAAACATCAAAACATCAAAAACATCAAAACCTCAAAAACATCAAATACATCGAAAACATTAAAAACATCAAGAACATCAAAAACATCAAAAACATCAAAAACATCAAAAACATCAAAAATATCAAAAACATCAAAACATCAAAAATATAAAAACATCATAAACATCAAAAACATCAGAAACATCAAAATCATCAAAAACATCAAAAACATCAAAAACATCATAAACATCAAAAACATCAAAAACATCAAAAACATCAAAAACATCAATAACATCAAAAACTTCCAAAAATATTAACAACATATAAAACATCAAAAACATCAAAACATCAAAAACATCAAAACCTCAAAAACATCAAATACATCGAAAACATTAAAAACATCAAGAACGTCAAAAACATCAAAAACATCAAAAACATCAAAAACATCAAAAACATCAAAAATATCAAAAACATCAAAACATCAAAAACATAAAAACATCATAAACATCAAAAACATCAAAAACATCAAAATCATCAAAAACATCAAAAACATCAAAAACATCATAAACATCAAAAACATCAAAATCATCAAAAACATCAAAAACACCAAAAACATCAAATACATCGAAAACATTAAAAACATCAAAAACATCAAAACCTCAAAAACATTAAAAACATCAAAAACATTAAAAACATCAAAACATCAAAACCTCAAAAACATCAAAAACATCAAAACCTCAAAAACATCAAATACATCAATAACGAATAAAACATATAGAACATCACAAACATCAAAAACATCAAAAACAATAAAAAAATCAAAACATCAAAACCTCAAAAACATCAAATACATCAATAACGAATAAAACATATAGAACATCACAAACATCAAAAACATCAAAAACATCACAAACATCACAAACATCACAAACATCAAAAAACATCAAAAACATCACAAACATCAAAAAACATCAAAAACATCAAAAACATCAAAAACATCAAGAACATCCAAAACATCAAAAACATCAAAAATGTCAAATACATTAACAACACCAAAAACATCAATAACATCAAAATATCAAAAACATCAAAAACATCAAAACATCAAAAACATCAAAAACATCAAAAGCATCAAAAACATTAAAAACACTAAAAACACTAAAAACACTAAAAACACTAAAAACATCAAAAACATCAAAAACATTAAAAACACTAAAAACACTAAAATCATCAAAAACATCAAAAACACTAAAATCATCAAAAACATAAAAAACACCAAAAGCATCAAAAACATTCAAAACATCAAAAACATCAAAGATATCAATAACATCAAAAACATCAAAAACATCAAAAACATCAAAAATATCAAAAACATGTAAAACATCAAAAACATCAAAAACATCAAAAACATCAAAAACATCAAAAACATCAAAAACATCAAAACATCAAAATCATCACAAACATCAAAAACATCAAAAACATCGAAAACATCAAAAACATCAAAAACATCAAAAACATCAAAAACATCAAAAACATCAAAAACATCAAAAACATCAAAAACATCAAAAACATCAAAACATCAAAAACATCAAAAACATCAAAACATCAAAAACATCAAAAACATCAAAAACATCAAAAACATCAAAAACATCAAAAACATCAAAAACAGCAAAAACATCAAAAACATCAAAAACATCAAAAACATCAAAAACATCAAAACATCAAAAACATCAAAAACATCAAAAACATCAAAAACATCAAAAACATCAAAAACATCAAAAACATCAAAAACATCAAAAACATCAAAACATCAAAAACATCAAAAACATCAAAACAGCAAAACAACAAAAACCTCAAAGACATCAAACACATCGAAAACATTAAAAACATCAAAACATCAAAACCTCAAAAACATCAAATACATCAATAACATATAAAACATATAGAACATCAAAAACATAAAAAACACAAAAAACATCACAAACATCAAAAACATCAAAAACATCAAAAACATCAAAAACATCAAAAACATCAAAAACATCAAAAACATCTAAAAACATCAAAAACATCAAATACATCAAAAACATCAAAAACATCAAAAACATCAAAAACATTGAAATCATCAAAAACATCAAAAACATCAAAATCATCAAAAACATAAAAACATCAAAAAGCATCAAAAACATTCAAAACATCAAAAAATCAAAGATATCAATAACATCAAAAACATCAAAATATCAAAAACATGTAAAACATCAAAAACATCAAAAACATGTAAAACATCAAAAACATCAAAAACATCAAAAACATCAAAAACATCAAAAACATCAAAAACAGCAAAAACAGCAAAAACATCAAAAACATCAAAAACATCAAAAACATTAATGACATATAAAACATCAAAACATAAAAAACATAAAAAACATCAAAAACATCAAAACATCAAAAACATCAAAAACATCAAAAACATCAAAAACATCAAAAACATCAAAAACATCAAAAACATCAAAAACATCAAAACATCAAAAATATCAAAAACATCAAAAACATCAAAAACATCAAAATCATCAAAAACATCAAAAACATCAAAAACATCAAAAACATCAAAAACATCAAAAACATCAAAAGCATCAAAAACATCAAAAAACACATAAAAACACTAAAAACACTAAAAAACACTAAAAACATCAAAAACATCAAAAACATCAAAAACACTAAAAACATCTAAAATCATCAAAAACATAAAAAACACCAAAAGCATCAAAAACATTCAAAACATCAAAAACATCAAAGATATCAATAACATCAAAAACATCAAAAACATCAAAAATATCAAAAACATCAAAAACATCAAAAACATCAAAAACATCAAAAACATCAAAAACATCAAAAACAGCAAAAACAGCAAAACATCAAAAACATCAAAATCATCAAAAACATCAAAAACATCAAAAACATCGAAAACATCAAAAACATCAAAAACATCAAAAACATCAAAAACATCAAAAACATCAAAAACATCAAAAACATCAAAAACATCAAAAACATCAAAAACATCAAAAACATCAAAAACATCAAAAACATCAAAAACATCAAAAACATCAAAAACATCAAAAACATCAAAAACATCAAAAACATCAAAAACATCAAAAACATCAAAAACATCAAAACATCAAAAACATCAAAAACATCAAAAACATCAAAAACATCAAAAACATCAAAAACATCAAAAACATCAAAAACATCAAAAAACATCAAAAACATCAAAACATCAAAAACATCAAAAACATCAAAACATCAAAAACATCAAAAACATCAAAAACATCAAAACAACAAAAACCTCAAAGACATCAAAAACATCGAAAACATTAAAAACATCAAAACATCAAAACCTCAAAACATCAAATACATCAATAACATATAAAACATATAGAACATCAAAAACACAAAAAAAAACACAAAAAAACATCACAAAACATCAAAAACATCAAAAACATCAAAAACATCAAAATCATCAAAAACATCGAAAACATTAAAAACACTAAAAACATCAAAAACATCAAATACATCAAAAACATCAAAAACATCAAAAACATCAAAAACATTGAAATCATCAAAAACATCAAAAACATCAAAATCATCAAAAACATAAAAAACACCAAAAGCATCAAAAACATTCAAAACATCAAAAACATCAAAGATATCAATAACATCAAAAACATCAAAAATATCAAAAACATGTAAAACATCAAAAACATCAAAAACATGTAAAACATCAAAAACATCAAAAACATCAAAAACAGCAAAAACAGCAAAAACATCAAAAACAGCAAAAGCAGCAAAAACATCAAAAACATCAAAAACTTCAAAAACATTAAAGACATCAAAAACATCAAAAACATAAAAACATCAAAAACACCAAAAACATCAAAAACATCAAAAACATCAAAAACATCAAAAACATCAAAAACATCATAAACATCAAAATCATCAATAACATCAAAAACATCAATAACATCAAAAATATCAAAAACATCAAAAACATCAAAAACATCAAAATCACCAAAAACATAAAAAACACTAAAAACATTAAAAACATTAAAAACACTAAAAACATCAAAAACATTAAAAACATCGAAATTATCAAAAACATCAAAAACCTCAAAAACATCAAACACATCAAAAAAATCAAAAATATCAAAACATCAAAAACATCAAAAACATCTAAACATCAAAACGTCAAAAACATTATAAACATCAAAAACATCGAAAGCATCAAAAACATCAAAAACATCAAAAACATCAAAAACATCAAAAACATCAAAAACATCAAAAACATCAAAAACATCAAAAACATCAAAAACATCAAAAACATCAAAAACATCAAAAACATCAAAACATCAAAAACATCAAAACATCAAAAACATCAAAAACATCAAAAACATTAAAAAAACAGCAAAAACAGCAAAAACATCAAAAACATCAAAAACATCAAAAACATCAAAACATCAAAACATCAAAAACATCAAAACCATCAAAAACACCGAAAATATCAAAAACATCAAAAACACCGAAAATATCAATAACATCAAAAATATCAAGAACATCAAAAACATCAAAAACATTAAAAACACTAAAAACATCAAAAACATTAAAAACACTAAAAACATCAAAAACATCAAAAACATCAAAAACATCAAAACATCAAAAACATCAAAAACATCAAAACATCAAAAACATCAAAAACATCAAAAACATCAAAACATCAAAAACATCAAAAACATCAAAAACATCAAAAACATCAAAAACATCAAAAACATCAAAAACATCAAAAACATCAAAAACATCAAAAACATCAAAACGTCAAAAACATCAAAAACGTCAAAAACATCAAAAACATCAAAAACATCAAAAACAGCAAAAACAGTAAAAACATCAATAACATCAATAACATCAAAAACATCAAAATCATTGAAATCATCAAAAACATCAAAAACATCAAAATCATCAAAAACATAAAAACACCAAAAGCATCAAAACATTCAAAACATCAAAAAATCAAAGATATCAATAACATCAAAAACATCAAAAATATCAAAAACATGTAAAACATCAAAAACATCAAAAACATGTAAAACATCAAAAACATCAAAAACAGCAAAAACAGCAAAAACATCAAAAACAGCAAAAACAGCAAAAACATCAAAAACATCAAAAACATCAAAAACATCAAAAACATCAAAAACATCAAAACATCAAAACATCAAAACATCAAAAACATCAAAAACATCAAAAACATCAAAAACATCAAAACATCAAAAACATCAAAACCTCAAAGACATCAAACACATCGAAAACATTAAAAACATCAAACACATCGAAAACATTAAAAACATTAAAAACATCAAACACATCGAAAACATTAAAAACATCAAAACCTCAAAAACATCAAATACATCAATAACATATAAAACATATAGAACATCAAAAACATAAAGAACACAAAAACATCACAAACATCAAAAACATCAAAAACATCAAAAACATAAAAACACCATAAAATCAAAAACATTAAAAACATCAAAATCACCAAAAACATCGAAAACATTAAAAACACTAAAAAACATCAAATACATCAAATACATCAAAAACATCGAAACATCAAAATCATCAAAAACATCAAAAACATCAAAAACATCATAAACATCAAAAACATCAAAAACATCAAAAACATCAAAAACGTCAAAAACTTCAAAACATTACTGACATATAAAACATCAAAAACATAGAAAACATAAAAACATCAAAAACATCAAAAACATAAAAAACATCAAAAACATCAAAAACATCAAAAACATTAATGACATATAAAACATCAAAAACATTAATGACATATAAAACATCAAAAACATAAAAAACATCAAAAACATCAAAAACATCAAAAACATCAAAATCATCAAAACATCAAAAACATCAAAATCATCAAAAACATAAACACCAAAAGCATCAAAAACATTCAAAACATCAAAAAATCAAAGATATCAATAACATCAAAAACATCAAAAATATCAAAAACATCAAAAACATCAAAAACATCAAAACATCAAAAATATAAAAACATCATAAAATCAAAACATCAAAAACATCAAAATCATCAAAAACATCAAAATCATCAAAAACATCAAAAACATCAAAAACATCAAAAACATCATAAACATCAAAAACATCAAAAACATCAAAAACATCAAAAACATCAAAAACATCAAAAACATCAAAAACATCAAAAACATCAAAAACATCAAAAACGTCAAAAACTTCAAAAACATTAACAACATATAAAACATCAAAAACATAAAAACACCAAAAAACATCAAAAACATCAAAATCATCAAAATCATCAAAAACACCAAAAACACCAAAAACATCAATAACATCAAAATTATCAAAAACATCAAAAACATCAAAAACATCATAATCACCAAAAACATCAAAAATATCAAAAACATTAAAAACACTATAAATATCAAAAACATCAAAAACATCAAAAACATCAAAACATCAAAAACATCAAAAACATCAAAAACATCAAAAACATCAAAAACATCAAAAACATCAAAAACATCAAAAACATCAAAAACATCAAAAACATCAAAAACATCAAAATCATCAAAAACATCAAAAACATCAAAAACGTCAAAAACATCAAAAACATCAAAAACATTAAAAACATTAAAAACATCAAACACATCAAAAACATCAAAAACATCAAAAACATTAAAAACATTAAAAACATCGAAATTATCAAAAACATCAAAAACATCAAAAACATCAAAAACCTCAAAAACATCAAATACATCGAAAAAATTAAAATATTAAAACATCAAAAACATCAAAACATCAAAAACATCTAAACATCAAAACGTCAAAAACATTATAAACATCAAAAACATCGAAAACATTATAAACATCAAAAACATCGAAAGCATCAAAAACATCAAAACATCAAAAAAATCTAAACATCAAAACATCAAAAAAATCTAAACATCAAAATATCACAACATCAAAACATCAAAACATCAAAACATTTAAACATCAAAAACATCAAAATCATCAAAAACATCAAAAACATCAAAATCATCAAAAACATAAACACCAAAAGCATCAAAAACATTCAAAACATCAAAAAATCAAAGATATCAATAACATCAAAAACATCAAAAATATCAAAAACATCAAAAACATCAAAAACATCAAAACATCAAAAATATAAAAACATCATAAAATCAAAAACATCAAAATCATCAAAAACATCAAAATCATCAAAAACATCAAAAACATCAAAAACATCAAAAACATCATAAACATCAAAAACATCAAAAACATCAAAAACATCAAAAACATCAAAAACATCAAAAACATCAAAAACGTCAAAAACTTCAAAAACATTAACAACATATAAAACATATAAAACATCAAAAACATAAAAACACCAAAAACATCAAAAACATCAAAATCATCAAAATCATCAAAAACACCAAAAACACCAAAAACATCAAAAACATCAAAAATATCAAAAACATCAAAAACATCAAAAACATCATAATCACCAAAAACATCAAAAATATCAAAAACATTAAAAACACTATAAACATCAAAAACATCAAAAACATCAAAACATCAAAAACATCAAAAACATCAAAAACATCAAAAACATCAAAAACATCAAAAACATCAAAAACATCAAAAACATCAAAATCATCAAAAACATCAAAAACATCAAAAACATCAAAAACATCAAAAACATCAAAAACATCAAAAACGTCAAAAACATCAAAAACATCAAAAACATTAAAAACATCAAAAACATCAAAAACATCAAAAACATTAAAAACATTAAAAACATCGAAATTATCAAAAACATCAAAAACATCAAAAACATCAAAACCTCAAAAACATCAAATACATCGAAAAAAATTAAAATATCAAAACATCAAAAACATCAAAACATCAAAAACATCTAAACATCAAAACGTCAAAAACATTATAAACATCAAAAACATCGAAAACATTATAAACATCAAAAACATCGAAAGCATCAAAAACATCAAAACATCAAAAAAATCTAAACATCAAAACATCAAAAAAATCTAAACATCAAAATATCACAACATCAAAACATCAAAACATCAAAACATTTAAACATCAAAACATCACAACATCCAAACGTCAAAATCATCAAAAACATCAATAACATATAAAACATCAAAAACATAAACACCAAAAAACATCAAAAATATCAAAAACATCAAAAACATCAAAAACATCAAAAACATCAAAAACATCAAAAACATCAAAAACATCAAAAACATCAAAAACATCAAAAACATCAAAAACTTCAAAAAGATCAAAAACATCAAAAAATGAAAAACACCAAAATTCATCAAAAAGATCAAAAACATCAGTAACATATAAAACATCAAAAACATAAAAACACCAAAAACATCAAAAACATCAAAAACTTCAAAAACATCAATAACATAAAAAACAGCAAAAACATCAAAAACATCAAAAACATTCAAAACATCAAAAAATCATAGATATCAAAAACATAAAAAAACATCAAAAACATCAAAAATATCAAAAACATCAAAAACATCAAAACATCAAAAACATCAAAACGTCAAAACGTCAAAACGTCAAAACATCAAAAACATCAAAACCTCAAAAACATTAAAAACATCAAAAACATCGAATGCATCAAAACATCAAAACATCAAAACATCAAAACATCAAAAACATCAAAACATCAAAAACATCTAAACATCAAAACATCAAAACATCAAAACATCAAAACATCAAAAACATCTAAACATCGAAAACACTAGAAATATCAAAAACATCGAAAACATCACAAATATCAAAAGCATCAAAGACATCAAAAACATCAAAAACATCGAAAACATCAAAAACATCAAAAACATCATAAACGTCAAAACATCAAAAACATCAAAAACATCTAAACATCGAAACGTCAAAAACATCAAAAATATCAAAAACATCGAAACATCACAAATATCAAAAACATCAAAAACATCTAAACATCGAAACGTCAAAAACATTAAAAATATCAAAAGCATCGAAAAACATCACAAATATCAAAAACATCAAAAACATCAAAAACTTCAAAAACTTCAAAAAGATCAAAAAAAAATTATGTTGCGGCTAGAACGAGAGTTTTCAGCTAGCACCTTGGCCTCAGCCTTCACTAATTAAACAAATTGACTTTAGAATTAGAATTTGTTCTTTATTGGCAAGTCGGCAAGCAAACGTGCTTGGCTCGCGTCGAAAACTACAAAATGCATGTGAATGCAACGATAGAACAACGAAGAATGTTTAGTTAGATCATGAGCTGGAGTATCCAATGCGACTATTGCAAGCTACAAAAAGTAGGCGACAAAATAAGAGCATTTAGGATGCACTCTCAGCGGTCACTTTGACTTCTCTTTCAGCTGTGTTTTGCTGCCTGGTTAAGCGTGTAGCTGAACATATTCCCCCCGTTGAAGGCTCAAGGGCTTCAACATCCTCCGTTGGCAGCCGACACAGCTTGGCAATAGCTCTTGTAATCGTTCCGTTGGCAGTTTTGAGCTCAGCTACTCTCGCGACGCCATCTGCCCCGAGGAGGAGCTTAAGTACTCTTGCCAATGGCCATATAAGTGGAGGCAAATTCTCGTTCTTAACGAGCACCACGTCGCCGACTTGAAGCGCAGGCTGGTTGCACTTCCATTTGGTTCTGTCCTGCAGGAGAGTCAAGTACTCCTCTCTCCATTTGGCCCAAAATGCTTGCTGAATATAGGATTTTCGCTGCCAGCGATCGAGACGGTTGAAATTCAGCTTAGTAATGTCAGGAGATGGAATTCCCTTGGGTGGTGATGTGCCTAGGAAATGAGAGGGCGTAAGAATATCGAAGTCATCTGGGTGCTCTGTGACTGGAAGCAAAGGTCGAGAATTAATGATTGCAGTAATATGACAAACAAGAGTGCTGAGAACAGACTTTGCAGCGGCACGATAGAAATGATGCTTCGCCGTTTTCACAGCGGCCTCCCACAAGCCACCAAAATGGGGAGAGCGAGGTGGGATGAATCGCCAGTCGATTTGGTCCGCAACAAGAAACTCCTGGACGGTCTTCTGATGCTTCTCGCTCATAAACAGCTGCCTTAATTGCTGCATTTCGTTGTTGGCGCCTACAAAGTTGGTTGCGTTATCCGACCAGATTTCTCTTGGCCGACATCTGGTGCAGATGAAACGCTGAAGAGCACATATGAAAGCAGGGGTCGACAGATCGTGTACCAGCTCCAAATGCACGGCTTTAGTTGCAAAGCAAATGAATAAGCAAATGTAGCATTTGATCGGCGGCTTATTTCGAACTTCACTCTTGTAATAAAAGGGACCACAGAAGTCCACGCCAGTTATCATAAAAGTGTACGAAGCATCATCCACCCTTTGCCTTGGTAAGTCACCCATAATGTTCTCCATCAATCGAGGTCTTGCTCTGAAGCATCTGATACACTTATTGACAACGTTAGCCACAGTCTTGCGGCCGCCAATCGGCCAGTACTGGTGCCTTATGAGTGCGAGTAATGACCTTGGGCCAGCGTGAAGATTTCTTTCATGGAAATGTACGATCATTGCAATAGTGACTGGATGACGCCTCGGCAGTATAATCGGATGGCGAGCATTAAAATCCAGCGATGAGTTTCTGAGTCTTCCTCCGACGCGTATGACTCCCAATTCGTCAATGAAAGGATCGAGTGATGCAATACGACTCGATGCGGATACCCGCCCGATGTCACTCAGAGACTTGAAGTCATCCCATAAATGAGTTTGTTGAATTGATCGAATGAAGATTAGAGAGCCTTCAGAAATATCAGCCACAGTCAATCCGTTTGATTTTGTTCGCTTCAGAAACTTTCTCATGTATCCAAATACTCTCTGCAATTTGTAGAAACTGTTAGCAAATTTATGCCCATCCGTTACGTCCACAAATGGACAGACTGCTAGCAAAACCCTTTTGCGAAGTTCAATTAGCGGTGAATTAGAGACCAGTGGCTGTGGCCAGGCGTCTGCATTTTCTTGTATGAAAGGTGGTCCGTGAAACCACAATTTAGACTGCGTCAGTTCCGTAGACAGGGCACCTCTAGACAGGATATCCGCTGGATTCAATTTGGTTGGGATATAACGCCATTCCATACCCGCTGTCAGCTTTTGAATTGTTGCTAGCCGATTCCCTACAAAATATTAAATTGAGCAGGCTCATTTCGAAGCCACGAGAGGACTGTAGTTGAGTCCGACCAGCAGTAAAACTTCCTGATATGCAATTGCATGCCTGCTACCCTCGCTGATGAGTTGAGAGAGCAGCTCAGCTCCGCAAAGCTGAAGCTTCGGTACTGTGAGAGCCTTGAGCGGAGCTACGCGAGATCGTGAACATAGCAGATGTGATTGCGCTTCACCGATGGTTTTCGATACGACATAGATGCATGCTCCGTAGGCTTGCGTACTGGCATCGCAGAAGCCATGGATTTCAATATCAGAATCTGGAAATAGAGCCGAACGTGGGAAAACAAAATGTTGGGATTTCGACAAATTCTCACAAAATAAGAACCAAGTAGAAGCAAGCGAGGTTGGCAAACTTTCATCCCAATGAAGCTGTTCCTTCCATAGAAGTTGAATGAATATTTTCGCTTTAGTTATGATAGTTCCAATGAGTCCTAGCGGATCATAAAAGCGAGCAATTGTGGACAACAAAGAACGTTTTGTTGCCTTGCAAGTAAACTGCTTCGGCAAGACGGAGAAGATGAATTCATCTGAAGCTGGATCCCATGATAATCCAAGTGTCTTTGTCACGTCTGTTCCATCATCGAATTTCAAAAGCTTCTCCTTATCCTGACTAGGTATTCCGTTTAGCAATTCTGGAGCATTGGAGCACCACTTTCTTATTTTAAAATTGGCCTTTTCCAATAATCCAGATGTTTGCTTCATGATCTCTGCAACTTCTTCCACGGATCCACCACCAGTCATTAAGTCGTCGACATAGAAATCGCGTTTTAGAATAGCGGATCCGATTGGGAATGCTGATTGCTCTAGATTGGCCAATTGGTGCATACATCGAATCGCTAAGAATGCAGCTGATCTTGTTCCATAAGTAACAGTGTCGAGCCTGTAGATTTGCATATCCTCGTTAGGCGAATTCCTCCAGAGAATGCATTGCAGATAGCTATCCGGCTCAGCCATGCGTACGCACCTATACATCTTACAGATATCTCCTGTTAGCGCCACCCGAAAGGTTCGAAAGCGAAGCAATGTATGGGATAACTTGGCTTGAATCGTCGGTCCTGTCATAAGAATATCATTGAGCGAAAATCCATTCGATGTTGCTGCTGAGCCATCAAACACGACTCTTAGTTTGGTGGTTGTGCTGTCTTCTTTTAGAACACAATGATGCGGTAAATAGTACCGACATGAATCCTTTGATTCGGGACTCACCAACGACATGTGTGCCAAATCTTTGTATTCCTTTAGGAATGCCAAGTATTGTTCCTTTAACTTTGGCTGACGATCCAGCCTTTTCTCCAAGTTAAGAAAGCGCCTAAAAGCCTGAGTGTATGAATCTCCCAAGTCATTCACGCTTCTTTTGAGAGGCATTCTAACCGAAAATTCTCCTGAGGACAGGCGAGAATAATGGGATTTAAAATGCTCTTCACAATCAATATCCTCCTGCTTGACCTTTTCGGAAGCTAAGTTACCGCCTTCAATCTCCCAAAATCGTTTGAGTAACAGATCGATCCTCTTGTGATCCTCCTCCTCAATGGTCAATGAGTCTTGAGTGGCAATCATTGTCATTCCACTTGATTGACGACCGCCTCCTGATACTAAAAATCCATTCGATGTTGCTGCTGAGCCATCAAACACGACTCTTAGTTTGGTGGTTGTGCTGTCTTCTTTTAGAACACAATGATGCGGTAAATAGTACCGACATGAATCCTTTGATTCGGGACTCACCAACGACATGTGTGCCAAATCTTTGTATTCCTTTAGGAATGCCAAGTATTGTTCCTTTAACTTTGGCTGACGATCCAGCCTTTTCTCCAAGTTAAGAAAGCGCCTAAAAGCCTGAGTGTATGAATCTCCCAAGTCATTCACGCTTCTTTTGAGAGGCATTCTAACCGAAAATTCTCCTGAGGACAGGCGAGAATAATGGGATTTAAAATGCTCTTCACAATCAATATCCTCCTGCTTGACCTTTTCGGAAGCTAAGTTACCGCCTTCAATCTCCCAAAATCGTTTGAGTAACAGATCGATCCTCTTGTGATCCTCCTCCTCAATGGTCAATGAGTCTTGAGTGGCAATCATTGTCATTCCACTTGATTGACGACCGCCTCCTGATACTATCCAGCCAAAACGCGTTTTTTGGAGCAGTGGTAATCCGGAACCCAACTTAATTTGTCCAACCGACAGAAGATCAAAAAAAAGGGTCGCTCCAATTAGTAGATCGATATGCTGGGGCCTATAGAATTGAGGGTCCGCTAATCTAATATTTTTGGGAATGTTCCAATCTGCTATGTCGACCGAGAAACTAGGTTGGCAATCAGTTATTCTTGGAGCAATGAGAGCAACGACATTTGTCTCGTAATCCATGACTTGCGAGTGTAATCGAAGATTAACTGTGTATCCCTCGGAGCTGAAACTGGACTCTCCTAGGCCTGACACGGTAGCCGATGACCTGGTCCTTCTCAGTTGCAATTGCTGCGCAAAACTTGACGTAATTAGATGAATCTGTGATCCAGAATCCAAAAGTGCACGGCACGGTATAAGAGTTCCGGCACGATTCTTGATGAGGATAACTGCGGTTGCTAGAAATACGACATCACGGTTGAGAGTATGGGCTATGAGAGAGCTGGTAGCAAGTGGATATGCGGGGGAAAGCGCTTGAGATTCACTGGATTGCTCCGATGAGCTGTTGAATTTGAAATGCAATAACGAATGATGTTTTATATTACACGTACGGCAGCCACTGGATTTGCATGCACGCACTTGATGCCCTTTTCTTAAACAATTGAGGCATAAGTCCCACCTTTTCGCTTCTTTCAGACGGAGTGAGGGTGACAGATTGACAAAGGGTGCGCATGAGTATATGGCGTGACCTTGACTCCCACAAAATCCACAGGTAGAGCTGTTGATGTTAGTCTTTCCAAAATGTTTGGCGGGAGCATAGGTGGCTGTGGCATGTTCCACATTTTCCAAACGCTGACAACGTGCTTCCAAAAAACCAGTGAACTCATTCACTGATGGTATATCTCCCATCGATATGTGCTCTTCCCACTTGGTCTGCGTTAAATTGTCCATCTTCTGAAGAAGCATGTATACAATCATGCATTCAGCAATTTGTGTCAAACTGCCCATTCCTAGCAATGCACGCAGGTGTGCGTTCAGTTTATCCGAAAATTGGCGCAACCTTCCTGCGGAAACCACTTCAACCTTCTCAAAGCCTAAGATCTCGCAGATGTGTGCCTGAAATACAAGACGCCTGTTACTAAAACGTTTTTTAAGCAGCTCCAAAGCAACGCTATAGTTCGCAGTAGAAATATCCAACGCTCTGATTGCATCCAGTGTAGGGCCTTGTAAGCAAGATCGAAGATGTTGGAGTTTCTCAATACTTGAAAGTTCCGTATCCTGATCGATGATTGTGGTGAACATGGAAAAGAAGTCAACAAACTCCGTATAGCCACCAGAAAATGTTGGCAACTTTAGTTCCGGGATGCGCGTACGATTTGCCATAACCACTGTTGGGCGTTCTATCGACTCGTCATGTTGAAACGTAGAACTAGCCGGCTGCGCAGATTGGCGTCCTAAAATATGCGACCGAACTCGAACTTCGACCCAAACCACGAACTCTTCAAAATCATCTCGCAATTGACTGCCAATTTCATTATAATCAAGCTCTTCCAGCATATTGTGTGTGGATATAAAGTCGGCCTTTATTTCACTAAGCAATTTTAACCTAACTTCTAAATCCACGTTTGACATTACACTCAGCTTGTCATCATTTAACTCATTCTCCATGCGCCTTGCACGCTGAGACTGAGCATTGACCTTTCGCTTTAGAAATTGCACTCGACTTTGTGCTGGTCCATTGCTTGTTTCTTCACTCAACATTGCTCTTTTTTGGTGTTCACTTTCCACCCGCACACCACTCTTGAGCAATTGCTAGCAAATTATCTCGTACGAATAACGGAGAAATGATGGTCAAGCGATAGGTAAAACGGTTTAATCAACAGCGCTTGATAAAACATACAATATAAGTATGCATATGTGTATGTAGTATACGCGTGTTCTTAGCAATGTATTTTTTCTAATAATCACGTCGGGGTCACCAAATCGTCGAAAACTACAAAATGTATGTGAATGCAACGATAGAACAACGAAGAATGTTTAGTTAGATCATGAGCTGGAGTATCCAATGCGACTATTGCAAGCTACAAAGAGTAGGCGACAAAATAAGAGCATTTAGGATGCACTCAGCGGTCACTTTGACTTCTCTTTCAGCTGTGTTTTGCTGCCTGGTTAAGCGTGTAGCTGAACATATTCCCCCCGTTGAAGGCTCAAGGGCTTCAACATCCTCCGTTGGCAGCCGACACAGCTTGGCAATAGCTCTTGTAATCGTTCCGTTGGCAGTTTTGAGCTCAGCTACTCTCGCGACGCCATCTGCCCCGAGGAGGAGCTTAAGTACTCTTGCCAATGGCCATATAAGTGGAGGCAAATTCTCGTTCTTAACGAGCACCACGTCGCCGACTTGAAGCGCTGGCTGGTTGCACTTCCATTTGGATCTCTCCTGGAGGAGAGTCAAGTACTCCTCTCTCCATTTGGCCCAAAATGCTTGCTGAATATAGGATATTCGCTGCCAGCGATCGAGACGGTTGAAATTCAGCTTAGTAATGTCAGGAGATGGAATTCCCTTGGGTGGTGACGTGCCTAGGAAATGAGAGGGCGTAAGAATATCGAAGTCATCTGGGTGCTCTGTGACTGGAAGCAAAGGTCGAGAATTAATGATTGCAGTAATATGACAAACAAGAGTGCGTAGGTCATCAAAACTGAGAATAGACTTTGCAGCGACACGATAGAAATGATGCTTCGCCGTTTTCACAGCGGCCTCCCACAAGCCACCAAAATGGGGAGAGCGAGGTGGGATGAATCGCCAGTCGATTTGGTCCGCAACAAGAAACTCCTGGACGGTCTTCTGATGCTTCTCGCTCATAAACAGCTGCCTTAATTGCTGCATTTCGTTGTTGGCGCCTACAAAGTTGGTTGCGTTATCCGACCAGATTTCTCTTGGCCAACATATGGTGCAGATGAAACGCTGAAGAGCACATATGAAAGCAGGGGTCGACAGATCGTGTACCAACTCCAAATGCACGGCCTTAGTTGCAAAGCAAATGAATAAGCAAATGTAGCATTTGATCGGCGGCTTATTTCGAACTTCACTCTTGTAATAAAAGGGACCACAGAAGTCCACGCCAGTTATCATAAAAGTGTACGAAGCATCATCCACCCTTTGCCTTGGTAAGTCACCCATAATGTTCTCCATCAATCGAGGTCTTGCTCTGAAGCATCTGATACACTTATTGACAACGTTAGCCACAGTCTTGCGGCCGCCAATCGGCCAGTACTGGTGCCTTATGAGTGCGAGTAATGACCTTGGGCCAGCGTGAAGATTTCTTTCATGGAAATGTACGATCATTGCAATAGTGACTGGATGACGCCTCGGCAGTATAATCGGATGGCGAGCATTAAAATCCAGCGATGAGTTTCTGAGTCTTCCTCCGACGCGTATGACTCCCAATTCGTCAATGAAAGGATCGAGTGATGCAATACGACTCGATGCGGATACCCGCCCGATGTCACTCAGAGACTTGAAGTCATCCCATAAATGAGTTTGTTGAATTGATCGAATGAAGATTAGAGAGCCTTCAGAAATATCAGCCACAGTCAATCCGTTTGATTTTGTTCGCTTCAGAAACTTTCTCATGTATCCAAATACTCTCTGCAATTTGTAGAAACTGTTAGCAAATTTATGCCCATCCGTTACGTCCACAAATGGACAGACTGCTAGCAAAACCCTTTTGCGAAGTTCAATTAGCGGTGAATTAGAGACCAGTGGCTGTGGCCAGGCGTCTGCATTTTCTTGTATGAAAGGTGGTCCGTGAAACCACAATTTAGACTGCGTCAGTTCCGTAGACAGGGCACCTCTAGACAGGATATCCGCTGGATTCAATTTGGTTGGGATATAACGCCATTCCATACCCGCTGTCAGCTTTTGAATTGTTGCTAGCCGATTCCCTACAAAAATATTAAATTGAGCAGGCTCATTTCGAAGCCACGAGAGGACTGTAGTTGAGTCCGACCAGCAGTAAAACTTCCTGATATGCAATTGCATGCCTGCTACCTCGCTGATGAGTTGAGAGAGCAGCTCAGCTCCGCAAAGCTGAAGCTTCGGTACTGTGAGAGCCTTGAGCGGAGCTACGCGAGATCGTGAACATAGCAGATGTGATTGCGCTTCACCGATGGTTTTCGATACGACATAGATGCATGCTCCGTAGGCTTGCGTACTGGCATCGCAGAAGCCATGGATTTCAATATCAGAATCTGGAAATAGAGCCGAACGTGGGAAAACAAAATGTTGGGATTTCGACAAATTCTCACAAAATAAGAACCAAGTAGAAGCAAGCGAGGTTGGCAAACTTTCATCCCAATGAAGCTGTTCCTTCCATAGAAGTTGAATGAATATTTTCGCTTTAGTTATGATAGGTCCAATGAGTCCTAGCGGATCATAAAAGCGAGCAATTGTGGACAACAAAGAACGTTTTGTTGCCTTGCAAGTAAACTGCTTCGGCAAGACGGAGAAGATGAATTCATCTGAAGCTGGATCCCATGATAATCCAAGTGTCTTTGTCACGTCTGTTCCATCATCGAATTTCAAAAGCTTCTCCTTATCCTGACTAGCTATTCCGTTTAGCAATTCTGGAGCATTAGAGCACCACTTTCTTATTTTAAAATTGGCCTTTTCCAATAATCCAGATGTTTGCTTCATGATCTCTGCAACTTCTTCCACGGATCCACCACCAGTCATTAAGTCGTCGACATAGAAATCGCGTTTTAGAATAGCGGATCCGATTGGGAATGCTGATTGCTCTAGATTGGCCAATTGGTGCATACATCGAATCGCTAAGAATGCAGCTGATCTTGTTCCATAAGTAACAGTGTCGAGCCTGTAGATTTGCATATCCTCGTTAGGCGAATTCCTCCAGAGAATGCATTGCAGATAGCTATCCGGCTCAGCCATGCGTACGCACCTATACATCTTACAGATATCTCCTGTTAGCGCCACCCGAAAGGTTCGAAAGCGAAGCAATGTATGGGATAACTTGGCTTGAATCGTCGGTCCTGTCATAAGAATATCATTGAGCGAAAATCCATTCGATGTTGCTGCTGAGCCATCAAACACGACTCTTAGTTTGGTGGTTGTGCTGTCTTCTTTTAGAACACAATGATGCGGTAAATAGTACCGACATGAATCCTTTGATTCGGGACTCACCAACGACATGTGTGCCAAATCTTTGTATTCCTTTAGGAATGCCAAGTATTGTTCCTTTAACTTTGGCTGACGATCCAGCCTTTTCTCCAAGTTAAGAAAGCGCCTAAAAGCCTGAGTGTATGAATCTCCCAAGTCATTCACGCTTCTTTTGAGAGGCATTCTAACCGAAAATTCTCCTGAGGACAGGCGAGAATAATGGGATTTAAAATGCTCTTCACAATCAATATCCTCCTGCTTGACCTTTTCGGAAGCTAAGTTACCGCCTTCAATCTCCCAAAATCGTTTGAGTAACAGATCGATCCTCTTGTGATCCTCCTCCTCAATGGTCAATGAGTCTTGAGTGGCAATCATTGTCATTCCACTTGATTGACGACCGCCTCCTGATACTATCCAGCCAAAACGCGTTTTTTGGAGCAGTGGTAATCCGGAACCCAACTTAATTTGTCCAACCGACAGAAGATCAAAAAATAGGCTCGCTCCAATTAGTAGATCGATATGCTGGGGCCTATAGAATTGAGGGTCCGCTAATCTAATATTTTTGGGAATGTTCCAATCTGCTATGTCGACCGAGAAACTAGGTTGGCAATCAGTTATTCTTGGAGCAATGAGAGCAACGACATTTGTCTCGTAATCCATGACTTGCGAGTGTAATCGAAGATTAACTGTGTATCCCTCGGAGCTGAAACTGGACTCTCCTAGGCCTGACACGGTAGCCGATGACCTGGTCCTTCTCAGTTGCAATTGCTGCGCAAAACTTGACGTAATTAGATGAATCTGTGATCCAGAATCCAAAAGTGCACGGCACGGTATAAGAGTTCCGGCACGATTCTTGATGAGGATAACTGCGGTTGCTAGAAATACGACATCACGGTTGAGAGTATGGGCTATGAGAGAGCTGGTAGCAAGTGGATATGCGGGGAAAGCGCTTGAGATTCACTGGATTGCTCCGATGAGCTGTTGAATTTGAAATGCAATAACGAATGATGTTTTATATTACACGTACGGCAGCCACTGGATTTGCATGCACGCACTTGATGCCCTTTTCTTAAACAATTGAGGCATAAGTCCCACCTTTTTGCTTCTTTCAGACGGAGTGAGGGTGACAGATTGACAAAGGGTGCGCATGAGTATATGGCGTGACCTTGACTCCCACAAAATCCACAGGTAGAGCTGTTGATGTTAGTCTTTCCAAAATGTTTGGCGGGAGCATAGGTGGCTGTGGCATGTTCCACATTTTCCAAACGCTGACAACGTGCTTCCAAAAAACCAGTGAACTCATTCACTGATGGTATATCTCCCATCGATATGTGCTCTTCCCACTTGGTCTGCGTTAAATTGTCCATCTTCTGAAGAAGCATGTATACAATCATGCATTCAGCAATTTGTGTCAAACTGCCCATTCCTAGCAATGCACGCAGGTGTGCGTTCAGTTTATCCGAAAATTGGCGCAACCTTCCTGCGGAAACCACTTCAACCTTCTCAAAGCCTAAGATCTCGCAGATGTGTGCCTGAAATACAAGACGCCTGTTACTAAAACGTTTTTTAAGCAGCTCCAAAGCAACGCTATAGTTCGCAGTAGAAATATCCAACGCTCTGATTGCATCCAGTGTAGGGCCTTGTAAGCAAGATCGAAGATGTTGGAGTTTCTCAATACTTGAAAGTTCCGTATCCTGATCGATGATTGTGGTGAACATGGAAAAGAAGTCAGCAAACTCCGTATAGCCACCAGAAAATGTTGGCAACTTTAGTTCCGGGATGCGCGTACGATTTGCCATAACCACTGTTGGGCGTTCTATCGACTCGTCATGTTGAAACGTAGAACTAGCCAGCTGCGCAGATTGGCGTCCTAAAATATGCGACCGAACTCGAACTTCGACCCAAACCACGAACTCTTCAAAATCATCTCGCAATTGACTGCCAATTTCATTATAATCAAGCTCTTCCAGCATATTGTGTGTGGATATAAAGTCGGCCTTTATTTTACTAAGCAATTTTAACCTAACTTCTAAATCCACGTTTGACATTACACTCAGCTTGTCATCATTTAACTCATTCTCCATGCGCCTTGCACGCTGAGACTGAGCATTGACCTTTCGCTTTAGAAATTGCACTCGACTTTGTGCTGGTCCATTGCTTGTTTCTTCACTCAACATTGCTCTCTTGTGGTGTTCACTTTCCACTCGCACACCACTCTTGAGCGATTGCTAGCAAATTATCTCGTACGAATAACGGAGAAACGATGGTCAAGCGATAGGTAAAACGGTTTAATCAGCAGTGCTTGATAAAACATACAATATAAGTATGCATATGTGTATGTAGTATACGCGTGTTCTTAGCAATGTATTTTTATACCCGCCTACCCAAAGGGTAGAAGGGTATTATGGCTTTGTGCCGACCGAAAATGTATGTAACAGGCAGAAGGAAGCATCTCCGACCCCATAAAGTATATATATTCTTGATCAGCGTCAACAGCCGAGACGACCGAATTGCAGGCGTCGTTTTAAACCTAGAACGTTCAATTTTGGTACGGACAATACTAATCACCATCTTAATGATCTCTGCGAATTTGGTTACAATCGGATAAAAAACACAGAAGGTATTAAGATATTACTTTTATAAGGCGTTACCACGTGCAACTGCTAATACTGCCTAGTTAGTTGCTATGACACTCCGCGACATAATAATGGTGTTCAATAAACCAACTAAAGTGCCGCCAAGCTAATAATTTCGAACAAAGAAAATGTTGATACATTATTTTGGTATTTTTTAGTATATTTTTTTAAAGTATTTTTTCAGTATATTTTGAAAAATATAATATTTGGATGGTAAAATTGGGTGGCGGGTATCTCACAGTCGAGCAAACTTGACTGTAGCTTTCTTACTTGTTTCTAATAATCACGTCGGGGTCACCAAATTTTGTTGCGGCTAGAACGAGAGTTTTCGCTAGCACCTTGGCCTCAGCCTTCACTAATTAAACAAATTGACTTTAGAATTAGAATTTGTTCTTTATTGGCAAGTCGGCAAGCAAACGTGCTTGGCTCGCGTCGAAAACTACAAAATGCATGTGAATGCAACGATAGAACAACGAAGAATGTTTAGTTAGATCATGAGCTGGAGTATCCAATGCGACTATTGCAAGCTACAAAGAGTAGGCGACAAAATAAGAGCATTTAGGATGCACTCTCAGCGGTCACTTTGACTTCTCTTTCAGCTGTGTTTTGCTGCCTGGTTAAGCGTGTAGCTGAACAACATATAGAACATCAAAAAACATAAAAAACACAAAAACACAAAAAACATCACAAACATCAAAAACATCAAAAACATAAAAACATCATAAACATTAAAAACACTAAAACTGACACAATCACAAACATCAAAAACATCAAAAACATCAAAAACATAAAAACATCATAAACATTAAAAACACTAAAAACATCAAATACATCAATAACATCAAAACATCAAAATCATCAAAAACATCAAAAACATCAAAACATCATAAACATCAAAAACATCAAAAACATCAAAAACATCAAAAACATCACAAACGTCAAAAACTTCAAAAACATTAATGACATATAAAACATCAAAAACATAAAAAACATCAAAAACATCAAAAACATCACAAACAACAAAAACTTCAAAAACATTAATGACATATAAAACATCAAAAACATAAAAAACATAAAAAACACCAAAAACATCAAAACATCAAAAACATCAAAAACATCAAAATCATCAAAATCATCAAAAACACCAAAAACATCAATAACATCAAAAATATCAAAAACATCAAAAACATCAAAAACATCAAAAACATCAAAAACATCAAAATCACCAAAAACATCAAAAACATTAAAAACACTAAAAACATCAAAAACATCAAAAACATCAAAACATCAAAAACATCAAAAACATGAAAACATGAAAAACATCAAAAAAATCAAAAACAACAAAAACATCAAAAACATCAAAACATCAAAAACATCAAAACCTCAAAAACATCAAATACATCGAAAACATTAAAAACATCAAAACCTCAAAAACATCAAATACATCAATAACGTATAAAACATATAGAACATCAAAAACATAAAAAACACAAAAAACATCACAAACATCAAAAACATCAAAAACATCAAAAACATCAAAAACATCAAGAACATCAAAAACATCAAAAACATCAAAAACATCAAAAACATCAAAAACATCAAAAATATCAAAAATATCAAAAATATCAAAAACATCAAAAACATCAAAACATCAAAAATATTAAAACATCATAAAATCAAAAACATCAAAAACATCAAAAACATCAAAAACATCAAAAACATCATAAACATCAAAAACATCAAAATATCAAGATCATGAAAAACACCAAAAACATCAATAACATCAAAAATATCAAAAACATCAAAACATCATAATCACCAAAAACATCAAAAACATCAAAAACATTCAAAACATCAAAAACATCAAAAGTATCAATAACATCAAAAACATCAAAAACATCAAAACATCAAAAACATCAAAAACATCAAAAACATCAAAAACATCAAAAACATCAAAAACATCAAAAACATCAAAAACATCAAAAACATCAAAAACATCAAAATCATCAAAATCATCAAAATCATGAAAAACATCAAAAACATCAAAAACATCAAAAACAATAAAAACCTTAAAAACATTAAAAACATCGAAATCATCAAAAACATCAAAAACCTCAAAAACATCAAATACATCGAAAAAATTAAAAAACATCAAAACATCAAAACATCAAAACATCTAAACATCTAAACATCTAAACATCTAAACACCTAAACATCTAAACATCAAAACATCACAACATCCAAAATTCAAAATCATCAAAAACATCAATAACATATAAAACATATAAAACATTAAAACATAAAAAACACCAAAAACATCATAAATATCAAACCCATCAAAAACATCAAAAACATCAAAAACATCAAAAACATCAAAATCATCAAAAACATCAAAAACATCAAAAACATCAAAAACATCAAAAACATCAAAAACTTCAAAAACATCAATAACATCAAAAACATCAAAAACATCAAAAACATCAAAAACATCAAAACATCAAAAACATAAAAACATCATAAAATCAAAAACATCAATAACATCAAAAACATCAAAACTTCAAAAACATCATTAACATATAAAACATAAAAAACACCATAAACATCAAAAACATCAATACCATATAAAACATCAAAAAAATAAAAAACACCAAAATTCATCAAAAACATCAAAAAGATCAAAAATATCAAAAACATCAAAAACATCAATAACATCAAAAACATCAAAACATCAAAAACATCATCAAAACATCAAAAACATCAAAAACATCAAAAACATCAAAACGTCAAAACATCAAAACATCAAAAACATCAAAAACATCAAAACCTCAATAACATTAAAAACATCAAAAACATCGAAAGCATCAAAACATCAACACATCCAATCATCAAATATATCAAAAACATCAAAAACATCATCAACATAAAAACATCGAAACGTCAAAACATCAAAACATCAAAAACATCGAAACGTCAAAAACACTAAAAATATCAAAAACATCGCAAACATCACAAATATCAAAAGCATCAAAGACATCAAAAACATCAAAAACATCGAAAACATCAAAAACATCAAAAACATTAAAAACATCATAAACATCAAAACATCAAAAACATCAAAAACATCTAAACATCGAAACGTCAAAATCATCAAAAATATCAGAAACATCGAAACATCACAAATATCAAAAACATCTAAACATTGAAACGTCAAAAACATTAAAAATATCAAAAACATCAAAACATCAAAAATATTAAAACATCATAAAATCAAAAACATCAAAAACATCAAAAACATCAAAAACATCAAAAACATCATAAACATCAAAAACATCAAAATATCAAGATCATGAAAAACACCAAAAACATCAATAACATCAAAAATATCAAAACATCAAAAACATCATAATCACCAAAAACATCAAAAACATCAAAAACATTCAAAACATCAAAAACATCAAAAACATCAATAACATCAAAAACATCAAAAACATCAAAAACATCAAAAACATCAAAAACATCAAAAACATCAAAAACATCAAAAACATCAAAAACATCAAAAACATCAAAAACATCAAAATCATCAAAAACATCAAAATCATCAAAATCATCAAAATCATGAAAAACATCAAAAACATCAAAAACATCAAAAACATCAAAAACATCAAAAACAATAAAAACCTTAAAAACATTAAAAACATCGAAATCATCAAAAACATCAAAACCTCAAAAACATCAAATACATCAAAAAAATTAAAAACATCAAAACATCAAAACATCAAAACATCAAAACATCTAAACATCTAAACATCTAAACATCTAAACATCTAAACATCAAAACATCACAACATCCAAAATTCAAAATCATCAAAAACATCAATAACATATAAAACATATAAAACATTAAAACATAAAAAACACCAAAAACATCATAAATATCAAACCCATCAAAAACATCAAAAACATCAAAAACATCAAAAACATCAAAATCATCAAAAACATCAAAAACATCAAAAACATCAAAAACATCAAAAACATCAAAAACTTCAAAAACATCAATAACATCAAAAACATCAAAAACATCAAAAACATCAAAACATCAAAAACATAAAAACATCATAAAATCAAAAACATCAATAACATCAAAAACATCAAAAACTTCAAAAACATCATTAACATATAAAACATAAAAAACACCATAAACATCAAAACATCAATACCATAAAAAACATCAAAAAATAAAAAACACCAAAATTCATCAAAAACATCAAAAAGATCAAAAATATCAAAAACATCAAAAACATCAATAACATCAAAAACATCAAAAACATCAAAAACATCAAAAACATCAAAAACATCAAAACGTCAAAACATCAAAACATCAAAACATCAAAAACATCAAAACCTCAATAACATTAAAAACATCAAAAACATCGAAAGCATCAAAACATCAACACATCCAATCATCAAATATATCAAAAACATCAAAAACATCATCAACATAAAAACATCGAAACGTCAAAACATCAAAACATCAAAAACATCAAAACGTCAAAAACCACTAAAAATATCAAAAACATCGCAAACATCACAAATATCAAAACATCAAAACATCAAAGACATCAAAAACATCAAAAACATCGAAAACATCAAAAACATCAAAAACATTAAAAACATCATAAACATCAAAACATCAAAACATCAAAAACATCTAAACATCGAAACGTCAAAATCATCAAAAATATCAGAAACATCAAAACATCACAAATATCAAAAACATCTAAACATTGAAACGTCAAAAACATTAAAAATATCAAAAACATCGAAAAACATCACAAATATTAAAAACATCAAAAACATCAAAAACATCAAAAATATCAAAAACATTAAAAATATCAAAAACATTAAAAATATCAAAAACGTTAAAAACACCAAAAACATTAAAAACACCAAAAAACATCAAAAACATCAAAAACATTAAAAACATCGAAATCATCAAAAACATCAAAAACATCAAAAACATCAAAAACATCAAAAACATCAAAAACATCAAAAACATCAAAAACATCAAAAACATCAAAAACATCAAAAACATCAAAACATCAAAACATCAAAACCTCAAAACCTCAAAACATCAAAACCTCAAACATTAAAAACATTAAAAACATCAAAACATCAAAACCTCAAAAACATTAAAAACATCAAAACATCAAAACCTCAAACCTCAAAAACATTAAAAACATCAAAAACATCGAAAGCATCAAAACATCAAAACATCAACACATCCAATCATCAAATATATCAAAAACATCAAAAACATCAAAACATCAAAAACATCGAAACGTCAAAAACACTAAAAATATTAATTTTTATTATTAATATTCAAAAACATCGCAAACATTACAAATATCAAAAGCATCAAAAACATCAAAAACATCAAAAACATCGAAAACATCAAAAACATCAAAAACATCATAAACATCAAAACATCAAAAACATCAAAAACATCTAAACATCAAAAACATCAAAAACATCTAAACATCGAAACATCAAAAACATCAAAAATATCAAAAATATCAAAAATATCAAAAACATCGAAACATCAAAAATATCAAAAACATCAAAACATCAAAAACATCATTAACATATAAAACATAAAAAACACCATAAACATCAAAAACATCAAAAACATCAATAACATATAAAACATATAAAACATCAAAAAATCAAAAACAACAAAATTCATCAAAAACATCAAAAAGATCAAAAATATCAAAAACATCAAAAACATCAAAAACATCAAAAATATCAAAAACATCAAAAACATCAAAAACATCAAAAACATCAAAAACATCAAAAACATCAATAACATATAAAACATATAAAACATCAAAAAATAAAAAAAACACCAAAATTCATCAAAAACATCAAAAAGATCAAAAATATCAAAAACATCAAAAACATCAAAAACATCAAAAACATCAAAAACATCAAAAACATCAAAAACATCAAAACGTCAAAACGTCAAAACATCAAAACATCAAAACATCAAAAACATCAAAAACATCAAAACCTCAATAACATTAAAAACATCAAAAACATCAAAAGCATCAAAACATCAAAACATCCAATCATCAAATATATCAAAAACATCAAAAACATCAAAAACATCAAAACATCATCAACATCAAAAACATCAAAACATCAAAACATCAAAAACATCAAAACGTCAAAAACACTAAAAATATCAAAAACATCGAAAACATCACAAATATCAAAAGCATCAAAGACATCAAAACATCAAAAACATCGAAAACATCAAAAACATCAAAAACATCATAAACATCATAAACATCAAAACATCAAAAACATCTAAACATCGAAACGTCAAAATCATCAAAAATATCAGAAACATTCGAAACATCACAAATATCAAAAACATCTAAACATTGAAACGTCAAAAACATTAAAAATATCAAAAACATCGAAAAACATCACAAATATTAAAAACATCAAAAACATCAAAAATATCAAAAACATTAAAAATATCAAAAACATTAAAAACACCAAAAACATAAAAACACCAAAAACATCAAAAACATCAAAAACATTAAAAACATCGAAATCATCAAAAACATCAAAAACATCAAAAACAGCAAAAACATCAAAAACATCAAAAACATCAAAAACATCAAAAACATCAAAAACATCAAAAACATCAAAAACATCAAAAACATCAAAAACATCAAAACCTCAAAACATTAAAACCTCAAACATTAAAAACATTAAAAACATCAAAACATCAAAACCTCAAAAACATTAAAAACATTAAAAACATCAAAAACATCGAAAGCATCAAAACATCAAAACATCAACACATCCAATCATCAAATATATCAAAAACATCAAAAACATCAAAACATCAAAAACATCAAAACGTCAAAAACACTAAAAATATCAAAAACATCGCAAACATTACAAATATCAAAAGCATCAAAGACATCAAAAACATCAAAAACATCGAAAACATCAAAAACATCAAAAACATCATAAACATCAAAACATCAAAAACATCAAAAACATCTAAACATCGAAACGTCAAAAACATCAAAAATATCAAAAACATCGAAACATCACAAATATCAAAAACATCTAAACATCGAAACGTCAAAAACATTAAAAATATCAAAAATATCGAAAAACATCGAAAACATCAAAAACATCAAAAACATCAAAACATCAAAACATCAAAAACATCAAAAACATCTAAACATCGAAACGTCAAAAACATCAAAAATATCAAAAACATCGAAAAACATTAAAAATATCAAAAACATCGAAAAACATCACAAATATCAAAAACATCAAAAACATCAAAAACATCAAAAACATCAAAAACATCAAAAACATCAAAAACATCAAAAACATCAAAAACATCAGGAACATCAAAAACATCAAACACATCAAACATCAAAACATCAAAAATATCAAAAACATCAAAAACATTAAAAACATCGAAATCATCAAAAACATTAAAAACATCGAAATCATCAAAAACATCAAAAACATCAAAAACATCAAAAACATCAAAAACATCAAAAACATCAAAAACATCAAAAACATCAAAAACATCAAAAACATCAAAAACATCAAAAACATCACAAAACATCAAAAACATCAAAACATCAAAACATCAAAAACATCAAAAACATCAAAAACATCAAAAACATCAAAAACATCAAAAACATCAAAAACATCAAAAACATCAAAACCTCAAAAACATCAAATACATCAATAACATATAAAACATATAGAACATCAAAAACATCAAAAACATCAAAAACATCAAAAACATAAAAAACATCAAAAACATCACTAACATCAAAAACATCACAAACATCAAAAACATCAAAAACATCAAAAACATTAAAAACATCAAAAACATTAAAAACATTAAAAACATCAAAAACATTAAAAACATCAAAAACATCAAAAACATAAAAAACATCAAAAACATCAAAAACATCAAAAACATCAAAGACATCAAAAACAACAAAAAAACATCAAAAACATCAAAAACATCAAAAACACCAAAAAGATCAAAATCATCAAAAACATCACGAACATCATAAACATCAAAAACATCAAAAACATCAAAAACATAAAAAAACATCAAAAACATCAAAAACGTCAACTTCAAAAACATTAATGACATATAAAACATCAAAAAAATAAAAAACACCAAAAACATCAATATCATCAAAAACAAAAAAACATCAAAAATATCAAAAACATCAAAAACATCAAAATCACCAAAAATATCAGAAACATCGAAACATCACATATATCAAAAACATCTAAACATTGAAACGTCAAAAACATTAAAAATATCAAAAACATCGAAAAACATCACAAATATTAAAAACATCAAAAACATCAAAAACATCAAAAATATCAAAAACATTAAAAATATCAAAA
The DNA here is from genome assembly GCA_018150935.1 of Drosophila pruinosa. Lineage (NCBI taxonomy): Eukaryota > Metazoa > Arthropoda > Insecta > Diptera > Drosophilidae > Drosophila > Drosophila pruinosa. The sequence goes on from JAECWR010000307.1 coordinate 79,010, forward strand.
ACGTTAAAAACACCAAAAACATTAAAAACACCAAAAAACATCAAAAACATCAAAAACATTAAAAACATCGAAATCATCAAAAACATCAAAAACATCAAAAACATCAAAAACATCAAAAACATCAAAAACATCAAAAACATCAAAAACATCAAAAACATCAAAAACATCAAAAACATCAAAAACATCAAAAACATCAAAAACATCAAAAACATCAAAAACATCAAAAACATCATAAACATCAAAAACATCAAAAACATCAAAAACATCTAAACATCAAAACGTCAAAAACATCAAAAATATCAAAAACATCGAAACATCAAACATCAAAATCATCAAAACATCTAAACATCGAAACGTCAAAAACATTAAAAATATCAAAAATATCGAAAAACATCGAAAACATCAAAAACATCAAAAACATCATAAACATCAAAACATCAAAAACATCAACAACATCTAAACATCAAAACGTCAAAAACATCAAAAACATCACAAAACATCGAAACTTCACAAATATCAAAAACATCTAAACATCAAAACATCAAAAACATCAAAAAGATCAAAAACATCAAAAACATCACAAATATCAAAAACATCAAAAACATCAAAAACATCAAAAACATCAAAAACGTCAAAAACATCAAAAACATCAAAAACATCAAAGACATCAAAAACATCAAAAACATCAAAAACATCAAAAACATCAAACATCAAAACATCAAAAACATTCGAAACACCAAAAAACATCAAAAACATCAAAAACATCAAAAACATCAAAAACATTAAAAACATCAAAAACATCAAAAACATCAAAAACATTAAAAACATCGAAATCATCAAAAACATCAAAAACAGCAAAAACATCAAAAACATCAAAAACATCAAAAACATCAAAAACATCAAAAACATCAAAAACATCAAAAACATCAAAAACATCAAAAACATCAAAAACATCAAAAACATCAAAAACATCAAAAACATCAAAAACATCAAAAACATCAAAAACATCAAAAACATCAAAAACATCAAAACATCAAAAACATCAAAACATCAAAAACATCAAAAACATCAAAAACATCAAAAACATCAAAAACATCAAAAACATCAAAAACATCAAAACATCTAAACATAGAAACGTCAAAAACATTAAAAATATCAAAAACATCGAAAAAACATCACAAATATTAAAAACATCAAAAACATCAAAAACATCAAAAATATCAAAAACATTAAAAATATCACAAAACGTTCAAAAACACCAAAAACATTAAAAACACCAAAAACATCAAAAACATCAAAACATCAAAAACATCGAAATCATCAAAAACATCAAAAACATCAAAAACATCAAAACATCAAAAACATCAAAAACATCAAAAACAGCAAAAACATCAAAAACATCAAAAACATCAAAAACATCAAAAACATCAAAAACATCAAAAACATCAAAAACATCAAAAACATATAAAACATCAAAAACATCAAAAACATCAAAAACATCAAAAACATCAAAAACATCAAAAACATCACAAACATCAAAACATCAAAAACATCAAAAACATCAAAAACATCAAAAACATCAAAAACATCAAAAACATCAAAAACATCAAAAACATCAAAAACATCAAAAACATCAAAAACATCAAAAACATCAAAAAACATCAAAAACATCAAAAACATCAAAAACATCAAAAACATCAAAAACATCAAAAACATCAAAACATCAAAAACATCAAAAACATCAAAAACATCAAAACATCAAAAACATCAAAAACATCAAAACATCAAAAACATCAAAAACATCAAAAACATCAAAAACATCAAAAACAAAAACATCAAAAACATCAAAAACATCAAAAACATCAAAAACATCAAAAACATCAAAAACATCAAAAACATCAAAAACATCAAAAACATCAAAAACATCAAAACATCAAAAACACAAAAACATCAAAAATCAAAACATCAAAAACATCAAAACATCAAAACATCAAAAACATCAAAAACATCAAAACATCAAAAACATCACAAACATCAAAATCAAAAACATCAAAAACATCAAAACATCAAAAACATCAAAAACATCAAAAACATCAAAAACATCAAAAACATCAAAACATTAAAAACATCAAAAACATCAAAAACATCAAAAACATCAAAAACATCAAAAACATCAAAAACATCAAAAACATCAAAAACATCAAAAACATCAAAAACATCAAAAACATCAAAAACATCAAAAACATCAAAAACATCAAAAACATCAAAAACATCAAAAACATCAAAAACATCAAAACATCAAAAACATCAAAAACATCAAAAACATCAAAAACATCAAAAACATCAAAAACATCAAAAACATCAAAAACATCAAAAACATCAAAAACATCAAAACATCAAAACATCAAAAACATCAAAAACATCAAAAACATCAAAAACATCAAAAACATCAAAAACATCAAAAACATCAAAACATCAAAACATCAAAAACATCAAAACATCAAAACATCAAAAACATCAAAAACATCAAAACATCAAAAACATCAAAAACATCAAAAACATCAAAAACATCAAAACATCAAAAAACATCAAAAACATCAAAACATCAAAACATCAAAAACATCAAAAACATCAAAAACATCAAAAACATCAAAACATCAAAACATCAAAAACATCAAAAACATCAAAAACATCAAAAACATCAAAAACATCAAAACATCAAAAAACATCAAAAACATCAAAACATCAAAAACATCAAAAACATCAAAACATCAAAAACATCAAAAACATCAAAAACATCAAAAACATCAAAACATCAAAAACATCAAAAACATCAAAAACATCAAAACATCAAAAACATCAAAAACATCAAAAACATCAAAAACGTCATCAAAACATCAAAAACATCAAAAACATCAAAAACATCAAAAACATCAAAAACATCAAAAACATCAAAAACATCAAAAACATCAAAAACATCAAAAACATCAAAACATCAAAAACATCAAAAACATCAAAAACATCAAAAACATCAAAAACATCAAAAACATCAAAAACATCAAAAACATCAAAAACATCAAAAACATCAAAAACATCAAAAACATCAAAAACATCAAAAACATCAAAACATCAAAACATCAAAAACATCAAAAACATCAAAAACATCAAAACATCAAAAACATCAAAACATCAAAAACATCAAAAACATCAAAACATCAAAAACATAAAAAACATCAAAAACATCAAAAACATCAAAAACATCAAAAACATCAAAAACATCAAAAACATCAAAAACATCAAAACATCAAAAACATCAAAAACATAAAAAACATCAAAAACATCAAAAACATCAAAAACATCAAAAACATCAAAAACATCAAAAACATCAAAAACATCAAAACATCAAAAACATCAAAAACATCAAAAACATCAAAAAACATCAAAAACATCAAAAACATCAAAAACATCAAAAACATTAAAGACATCAAAAACATCAAAAACATCAAAAACATCAAAAACATCAAAAACATCAAAAACATCAAAAACACAAAACATCAAAAACATCAAAAACATCAAAAACATCAAAAACACCAAAAACATCAAAAACATCAAAACATCAAAAACATCAAAAACATCAAAAACATCAAAAACATCAAAAACATCAACAATCATCAAATATCATCAAAACATCAAAAACATCAAAACATCAAAAACATCAAAACATCAAAAACATTAAAAACATCCCAAAACATCAAAAACATCAAAAACATCAAAAACATCAAAAACATCAAAAAACATCAAAAACATCAAAAACATCAAAAACATCAAAAACATCAAAAACATCAAAAACATCAAAAACATCAAAAACATCAAAACATCAAAAACATCAAAAACATCAAAAACATCAAAACATCAAAAACATCCAAAACATCAAAAACATCAAAAACATCAAAAAACATCAAAACATCAAAAACATCAAAAACATCAAAAACACCAAAAACATCAAAAACATCGAAAACATCAAAAACATCAAAAACATCAGAAATCATCAAAAACATCAAAAACATCAAAACATCAAAAAACATCAAAAACATCAAAAACATCAAAAACATCAAAACATCAAAAACATCAAAAACATCAAAAACATCAAAACATCAAAAACATCAAAAACATCAAAACATCAAAAACATCAAAAACATCAAAACATCAAACACCAAACACTCAAAAACATCATCAAAACATCAAAAACATCAAAAACATCAAAAACATCAAAAACATTAAAAACATTAAAAACATTAAAAACATTAAAAACATTAAAAACATTAAAACATCAAAACATTAAAAACATCGAAAACATCAAAACATCAAAAACATCAAAACATCAAAAACATCATCAAAACATTAATATCAAAAACATCAAAACATAAAAACATCAAAACATCAAAACGTCAAAAACATCAAAACATTAAAAACATCGAAAAACATTACAAATATCAAAAGCATCTAAAACATCAAAAACATCAAAAACATCAAAAACATCCAAAACATCAAAAACATCAAAACATCAAAACATCATAAACATCAAAACATCAAAAACATCAAAACATCAAAACATCAAAAACATCAAAACATCAAAACATTAAAAACATAAACAAAAACATCAAAAACACAAAACATCAAAAACATCAAAACATAACATCAAAAACATCAAAACATCAAAACATCAAAAACATCAAACATCAAAAATATCAAAATATCAAAACATTAAAAACATTCAAAAACATCAAAAACATCAAAACATAAAAACATCGAAATCATCAAAAACATTAAAAACATCGAAATCATCAAAACATTAAAAACATCGAAATCATCAAAAACATCAAAAAACATCGAAATCATCAAAAACATCAGAAACATCAAAAACATCAAAACATCAAAACATCAAAAACATCAAAACATCAAAAACATCAAAAACATCAAAAACATCAAAAACATCAAAAACATCAAAAACATCAAAAACATCAAAAACATCAAAAACATCAAAACATCAAAAACATCAAAAACATCAAAAACATCCAAAAAAACATCAAAAACATCAAAAACATCAAAAAACATCAAAAACATCAAAAACATCAAAACATCAAAAACATCAAAAACATCAAAACATCAAAAACATCAAAAACATCAAAAACATCAAAAACATCAAAAACATCAAAAACATCAAAACATCAAAAACATAAAAATCATCAAAAACATCAAAAAAACATCAAAAACATCATAAACATCAAAAACATCAAAAACATCAAAAACATCAAAAACATCAAAAACATCAAAACATCAAAAACATCAAAAACATCAAAAACATCAAAAACATCAAAAACATCAAAAACATCAAAAACATCAAAAACAGCAAAAACATCAAAAACATCAAAAACATCAAAAACATCAAAAACATCAAAAACATCAAAACATCAAAACATCAAAAACATCAAAAACATCAAAAACATCAAAAACATCCAAAACCTCAAAACATCAAAAACATCAAAAACATCAAAAACATCAAAAACATTAAAAACATCAAAAACATCAAAAACATCAAAAACATCAAAAACATCAAAACATCAAAACGTCAAAAACATCAAAGCATCAAAAACATCAAAAACATCAAAAACATCAAAATCATCAAAAAACATCAAAAACATCAAAAACATCAAAAACATCAAAAACATCAAACATCAAAACATCATAAAAAACATCAAAACATCAAAACCGATCATCAAAAGCATCAAAACATCAAAACGTCAAAACATCAAAACATCAAAAGAACATCAAAGGCATCAAATCATCAAAACCATCAAAACATCCAAAAACATCAAAACATCAAAGAACATCAAGAGAACATCAAAGAACATCAAGAAACATCAAAACAGCAAAAGCATCAAAAATATCAAGGCAACAAAACGTCAAAAAGTTCAAAGAACATCAAATACATCAAAACATCAAAACATCAAAACATCAAAAGAAACATCAAAACATCAAAAACATCAAAAACATCAAGGAAACATCAAAAAAACATTAAAAACATAGAAGCAAAAACATCAAAGGCATCAATAACATCAAAAACATCATGAAACATCGAAAACATCAATACAGACATCAAAAACATCAAAAAAATCAAAAACATCGAAATCATCAAAAAACATCACAAACATCAAAAAACATCAAAACATCAAAAACACCAAACACCAAAAAAAACATCACAAAACATCAACATCAAAAACATCAAAAACATCAAAAACATCAAAAACATCAAAAACATCAAAAACATCAAAACATCAAAAACATCAAAAAAACATCAAAACATTAAAACATCAAAATCATCAAAAACATCAAAAGCATCAAAAACATCAAAAACTTCAAAAACATCACAAACATCAAAATCATCAAAAACATCAAAACATCAAAAACATCAAAAATATCAAAAACATCAAAAACATCAAAAACAATAAAAACATCAAAAACATCAAAAACATCAAAAACATCAAAAACATCAAAACATCAAAAACATCAAAAACATCAAAAACATCAAAAACATCAAAAACATCAAAAACACCAAAAACATCAAAAACATCAAAAACATCAAAACATCAAAAACATAAAAACATCAAAACAGAACATCAAAAACAGAACATCAAAAACATCAAAACATCAAAAACATCAAAACATCAAAAACATCAAAAACATCAAACACATCGAAATCATCAAAAACATCAAAAACATCACAAACATCAAAACATAAAAAACATCAAAAACGTCAAAAACATGAAAACATCACAAACATCAAAACATTAAAAACATCAAAAACAGAACATCAAAAACACAAAAACATCAAAAACATCAAAAACATCAAAAACATCAAAAACATCAAAAACATCAAAAACATCAAAAACATCAAAAACATCAAAAACATCAAAAACATCAAAAACATCAAAAACATCAAAAACATCAAAAACATCAAAAACATCAAAAACATCAAAATCATCAAAAAAACATCAAAACATCAAAAACATCAAAATATCAGAAACATCAAAAAAAAAAACATCAAAAACAAAACATCAAAAACATCACAAAAACATCAAAAACATCAAAACCAAAACATCAAAAAACATCAAAAACATCAAAAACATCAAAAACATCAAAAACATCAAAAACATCAAAAACATCAAAAACATCAAAAACATGGAAAACATCAAAAAACATCATAAACATCAAAAACATCAAAAACATCAAAAACATCAAAAACATAAAAACATCAAAAACATAAAAAACATCAAAAACAAGGAGAACACTAAAACATCAAAAACATCAAAAACATCAAAAAAACAAAAACATCAAAAACATCAAAACATCGAAATCATCAAAAACATCAAAAACATCACAAACATCACAAACATAAAAACATCAAAAACGTCAAAAACATGAAAACACTACAAACATCAAAAACATTAAAAACATCAAAAACAGAACATCAAAAAAACATCAAA